>JAYESD010000007.1:170885000-171468098 GCA_036927565.1 Tuctoria greenei | reverse complement strand
TCTTTTTCTCTATTAATGTTTAATGAATGAATATATATGCAATGCATGATGCGAAAATTTAGGATGTTACACAAGCTAACGCATATGTGTGCCCAGGATGTTCAACACACATACACGAGTGCAATCACAAAAGAGTATACAGAAAATTACCACAGAACAAGATTAATTATCAGATTTATTACACAAACCATATTATCCTCGAATACAAGCTCTAATGAATATTAATGACAAGTTCAACTAATGCAGCGGAAATAAACTAATTAAGCAACTAAAGCAACTATGCAACATAAGTGACAGGGTATATATGCGCAGCTCCAATCAACACCACAGGCAAAGTTGACGGTAGACACGGCCTAGAACTCCGCATTATCGCCATTAAACTCCCAATCCTGACCTGCAACTGTTGGGGTGGGGGATTGCAAGAGTGAGTACATGTCGTACTCAGCAAGTGTGGAAAGTATGACATGTGGCTGATTCAAATGACGACAACAATAATGGCAAAGTGCTGAAAAGTACATTAAAACATTTGAAAAGCAATATATTATATGTATGTGAAGTAAACCCATCATAATCATAAATAATATCATAATACCGGTCCATAATTCACCATCCTCATCAATAATTCCAGATTTCATCATTGCCAACAACCATATTCAATACCAGAAATAAATCCATAACCAACCATAACCATCACCATAACCATTACCATAACCATTACAATAACCATTACCAATACCAAATACCCTCTAATCATGGAAGTTGTCCAGGTGCTCATAACCGAGAGCACGGCTATCATGATAGTTTTAATTAACACTCTGTAGAGTTTGTACCTCTTTACCCACGTGTTCGTGATTTCATCACCTTTCGGCGACTAAGAATCTCCCTTATGCCCATGACCCGTCAGTCACATTACACACTTACGTTGGTGTGTGGCCAAGAGATCACAAAATAGCCTTTACAAAGGGATTACTAGCCTATTTAGACCCCACTGAGGTTTCACCGGTGGCGATGCCTCCAACTGAGCACATCTTCAACCAAGGGCCCCCTCTTGAGCCATTCGGATCCCAGGGTAGTCCCGCCAATCATCAACAAACCCAATCCGACTACCCCTTCCCCGAGCATCCACAATGGTCCAAACAGCACTAGCAAAGCCCTAATTAATCAGCTACGCCGCACCCATACTTGGCCTCGTGGTGGCACTGTAGTCCTGGCTTATTCTCGCATGAACTGGTCCTTAGATCTAAAGCAAGCAAACCACCATAACATCCAACCCATCCACATACCAGGCTTGCTTAGAATTCACCCATTACCATAACATATTTAACCAGTTCATGTTAACCATAATCTCATCCATGCATAATTAAATTGAGTGGTATAGTTATTCCCATCCCAGTTGATTAAGCGAAGCAAAAGGTAAAAAGTCCATCCCGACGCTCTACTATAAATTCCAGGTGACAAGGGTGGTTTAACAATTCTAGTAGACTTCCTACCATAGGATTCCCATCAAATTGACACAGCATGCAGTTTTGTAAACAAAACATTTATTTTAAAAACAGGATCAATATGCTTCAAGGACACTTGCCTTGCTCTTGCTGTTGATTAGGGTCAAAGCCTTCAAACTCTTGATGTTGTAGATCCTCCGTGGCACTCTCTAGCGCAAATACGTCTAATCCACACAATAACATACAAGACAAGAAACACAATCAAAGAGTGCACAAATATTACTCAATATGATATGACATGCATGATTGATGCAAATGCAAGGTAGAACTTGTTACTAGATTGCTTTTAATGATCACTAACTAGCTCTAGTAGATTTTAACAAGTTTATACAGGTTTGGGGTCGATTAGATAAAATTTTAGAATGAATTCAACACAATTTAACCAGAAAGATCGGACTAGTCCGCTAGGGACCGGACAAGTCCGCACTTGACGAGATCAGCAGATTAGGATTTTCTAGATCGACGTGAATTTGGAGATTAGGGGTTGAATTCACATAAGGAAAAGGGAATAGAAGGTATACCAGGTGTTTAGAACTCCAATGAACCAAGAAACTTGGAGGTAACACTTGGATCTTGATGATCTAGGGTTGGTGATGAACTTGGAGATGAATTGGTGGTGAAGGACGAAACTTGGTGGAGATCTTGATCCTCCTTGTTTCCTCCTCTTCTTCCTCTTGCTTGGGATCTTCTCCTCCCTCCTTGATGGTGGCTCCCCACGAACTAGGGTTTGGGTGGGTGGAAAAGTGGCAAATAGATGTCAAACCAAGGGGTTTGGGCTGTTTATATAGAGGTGGAGGCTAGGGTTAGATGGATCTCGAGTTTTGGGATGAGTAGAGGCCCGTTTAGAGTCCCACATGGGCTCTAAAAGAGTTAGGCACGACGTCCCTAGGCCCACTTAATGTGAAACCCAAGAAACAAGTCGTAAAACAAAAGATCAACTCAGAGTCACGAAATATCGGACAAGTCCGGACAGGACCGGACTAGTCCGAAGTCGTCCAGAGAGAAAATCGGACAAGTCTGGCCAAAATCGGACAAGTTCGAATTTGAACAGAGAGGAAAAACGGACAAGTCCGCTGGAACACCGGACTAGTCCGGAAAAGTCCAGGGACTTAGCAAATTTTCAAGGATTCATGGAATATCGGACTAGTCCGCACAAAATCAGACAAGTCCGAAAGTTTCCAGAGCCAAAATCGGACTAGTCCGCAGCAAAAACGGACAAGTCCGTTTTTAGTCAGAGAGAAATCGGACTAGTCCTCAGTAAAATCGGACTAGTCCGCACTTTCCTGCGTTTTAAGTGCGGATTTGCTCCAAATCAATTTTAAATGCTCCGAATCAATTTTAAACTCGTTCCTCTTGTTGTGGGCTAATGTTAAACATGTATATGAGTGCATGTAGGGAATGATGCATGAAAATGAGGGTGTTACAAAATCCATATAACCCTAGCCTCCACCTCAATATAAACAACCCCACCCTTTGGCTTGACATCTATTTGCCACTTTTCCACCCCACCAAAACCCTAGTTCGTGGAGAGCCACCATCAAGGAGGGAGGAGGAGATCCCAAGAAAGAAGAAGAAGAGGAGGAAACGAAAGAGGATCAAGATCTCCATCAAGCTTTCGTTCTTCATCACCAATTCACCTCCAAGTTCATCACCAACCCTAGATCACCAAGATCCAAGTGCTACCTCCAAGTTTCTTGATTCATTGGAGTCCTAAACACTTGGTATACCTTCTATTCTCTTTTCTTTACGTGAATTCAACCCCTAGTCTCCAAATTTACGTCGATCTAGAAAACCCTAATTTGCTAGTTCTGTAAAGTGCGGACTAGTCCGGCCTTCTGCAGACTAGTCAATTTTTCTGACTAAATTAAGTTAAATTGATTCTAAAATTTGATCAAATCAACTCCAAACCTGTATAAACTTATTAAAAGCTATTAGAACTAGTTAGTGATCATTAAAAGCAATCTATTAACAAGTTCTACCTTGCATTTGCATTAATCATGCATGTCATGTCATATTGAGTAGTATTTGTGCACTCATTGATTGTGTTTCTTGTCTTGTATGTTTTTTGTGCGGATTAGACGGATTTGCGCTAGAAAGTGCCGCAGAGGATCTACAACACCAAGAGTTTAAAGGCTTTGACCCTAATCAACCGCAAGAAGCAAGGCAAGTGTCCTTGAAGCATATTGATCCTGTTTTGAAATAAATGTTTTGTTTGCAAAATTGCATGCTTGTGTCAATTTGATGGGAATCCTATGGTAGGAAGTTTACTAGCTTTGTGTAACCACATTTGTCACCTGGAATATATGTAGAGAGTCGGGAAGGGCTTTTTACCTTTTTGCTTCACTTAATCAACTAGGATGGGAAAACAACTATACCACTCAACTTAATTATGCATGGACGAGATTATGGTTAACATGAACTGGTTAATATGATATGGTAATGGGTGATCTAAGCAAGCCTGGTATGTGGATGGGTTGGATATATGGTGGATTACTTGCTTTATATCTAAGGACCGGTTCGTGGAGCGACCATCCAGGATTTACTGTGCCACCACGAGGCCAAGTATGGGTGCGGCGTAGCTGATTAATTAGGGCTTTGCCAGTGCTATTTGGACCATTAAGGATGCTCGGGGAAGGGGTAGTCGGATTGGGTTTTTTGATGATTGGTGGGACTACCCTGGGATCCGAATGGCTCAAGAGGGGGCCCTTGGTTGAAGATGTGCTCAGTTGGAGACTTTGCCACCGGTGAAACCTCAGTGGGGTCTAAATAGGCTAGTAATCTCTTTGTAAAGGCTATTTTGTGATCTCTTGGCCACACACCTAAGGATGTGTGAGACGGCATAATTGAGATTCCATAGTCATCGAAAGGTGGTAAAATCACAAACACGTGGGTAAAGTGGTACAACCTCTGCAGAGTGTGTCTAAACTATCATGATAGCCGTGCTCCCGGTTATGAGCAACCTGGATCCTCACATGATTAGAAGGGACTTGGTATTGGAATGGTTTGGTTATGGCTGGTTATGGATTAATTTCTGGTATTGAATATGGTTATTGGCAAATGGTGAAATCTGGAATTATTGATGATGGATATGGAATATGGACTGGTACCATGATTTTAATTATGGTTTATGATGGGTCTATTCATATACATGTAATATATTGCTTTTCCAAAATTTTTAATGTACTTTTGAGCACTTAACCATTATTATATTTGTCATTTGAATCAACCACATGTCATACTTTCCACACTTGCTGAGTACGACATGTACTCACTCTTGCAATCCCCCCCCCCCCCCAAACAGTTGCAGGTCAGGATTGGGAGTTTAATGGTGATAATGCAGAGTCCTAGGCCATGTCTACTGTCAGCTTGCCTGTTGTGTTTTGGAGCTGCGCTATACCCTATTGCTTATGCTGCCTAGCTGTTTAGTTTGCTTATTTAGTTTATTTCCGCTGCATTAGTTGAACTTGTCATTAATATTCATTAGAGCTTGTATTCGAGGTTGATGTGGTTTGTGTAATAAAATTTGGTTAATTAATCTTGTACCGTGGTAATTTTCTGTATACTCTTTCGTGATGCACTCGTGTATGTGTGTTGAACATCCTGGGCACACATATGCGTTAGCTTGGTTCATTTTCGGAACTGGGTGTCACAGATTGGTATCTGTAAGACCTATATGTGCTGAATACATTGGCTTGTAGTGAATACACTTGGCTTTGATGATAAACGTCTTGAATATCACGAAAACACCTTTTTATCAATGTCCGACTCTAGCTCTGAGCTACAGCAAGGTCCGACGGTAGGTCTGGCTTGGTTTGGGTAGCTCCGGTTACGTTCGATGCTAGGTCCGACTAGCTTTGGTCAGCTCCGGTGAAGTTTTGTCTTTAGCTCCAGCATGTCTTTGATAGCTCCGACATGTTTTTGATAGCTCCGACATGTTTTTGATAGCCCCGACATGTTTTTGCTAAGCTTGGTTGTACTAGTTTTAGTAAGCTCCGGCGCTAGGTTCTACTAGCTTCTGTTAGCTCTGGATCAAGGTTCGGGTTGCTCTGGCAAGGTCTAGAACTTGACCGAAGTGCTTCCGCTTTTCATTTGCAATGTTTCGTACTTGCTTTACATTGTTGGGTAGTTTGCTTAGTATTCTTTAAATAAGTTTTTGGTGTGTTTTGGATGATATGGCTGATATCGTCTTGCTATGCTTTGCAACATGCTTATGTGAGGTTCTCACGTAAGGTGTTGTGTTCGGAACTAACTTGAGTCAAGTCAAGGACTTAAGCTCGTATGGATTGGTTGTTTATTCATGTGCAGGTGTTGCTTGAGTTCAAGACATGGCTGGTGACGGGATCCATTGGACTAGTCTCAGGGAGGAGATGAGGTTCCAACAACCAAATTCAGGAGGAATTGTGGTTGAGCTGACTAGGAGGTTGCGCAACATGATTGAATCAAGAACAATGCATATGAAGGTATCGTGGATGTCATTGGAAGATGTTTGCACGTGTGCAAGGAGTGCATGGACGTGGCTACATGGTTCCGAGACGTGATGAAGAGATGTGGACGTAATGAGTTGGTCAGAAAGGTCCAACCGACTAGGTTATGGACTCAGGCTGCGGCTGAGTCGGGTTTGACTCAAATATGGAAAGATTTGAGTTGGTTATGATAGGATTTCGTGTGGGTCACGAATTTGAGTTGTTTAGGAATGTGTTATACGTTCCTAAGGTGTTTGGAAGTCTTAAGATTGCTTATATCTGCGTATAGAAGAATCCTAAGCAGTTATGGAAAGTTACGATTCGTGAACAGAGTAGGATTAGGTTCCTGATCTGAGTTGAGTTGGCTTTCGAGCTGGTTATATAAGCAAGGGAGCCCAGAGCTCGTGGTGTACGACTTTGGGGTTGTCCCTCTTGTGTTCTATTGAATGAAATTCGTAGGTTGAAGGAATTTTTGTGCCTTGTTCGTCCGACTTGTTCCAGACAAGTTTTACTCGTCGAGTTTTTGGACAGCACTACCTTTCGTCGGTGGTTTTATCATAACTCGAGTTTTACAGATCCAATTAACGTGATTCTTTTTGGGTTGTCTTCACAACTTGATTATCTATCATATGTAAAAATTTCACGGTCATTGGATTTGTGGTTTCTGATCTACACGAGTTTCTTTGCAGCATTCAAGAACTGTTTTTTCTCGCGTAGGGCAGATTGACCTTGATTGATCTTTCGATCATAGCTTGAGTTTTTCTCGACGGATTTGAGTGATTCCTTTTGTGTTGTCTTCGTGACTTGATTCTCTCTGATATCCATCACTTTTGTCACGGTGAAACACATTTATATTAGTCTCACACACAATTTCTTTAAGAGATCATTTTTTTGCCGAAGGGGTTGGGGTTTAATTGTTTCCGCTGCGTAAGATTTTTAGATCTACCATTAACCCCCCCTCTGGTAGCTTTTCACGTGCTCGTCGATCCTACAATTGGTATCAGAGCCACGGTGCTCTAATCTTTGTGATTTGCGCGTGTTTTTGACTAATCATCATGGAGAAGTACTCTGCCAAACCTTGTGTGTTCGCTGGTATTGATTTTCAGGTTTGGAAGGCACGCATGGAGGCTTTCATCCAGGCACAAGGCTTTGCAATATGGGAGAAGGTATACAAGCCTTATGAAGTGCCATCAAATGATCAAGTTACAGCTACAAATCTGAGAGATGTCGGCAACAACAACAAGGCTCGAAACTTGATTATACAAGGATTAACACAAAGCGACTTTGACTGTGTTGCACACCTCCGATCTGCATACGATGTGTGGAAAGCACTTTGTGACTACCACGAAGGATCCAACATGATCAAAGAGGTAAGGCAAGACATGTTCAAGAAAGAATACATGCGCTCGAGATGCAACCCGATGAGTCTATTGATGACCTTTTTGCTCGCTTTAATAAAATTCTCAGCAACTTGCGTAGTGTCAATGTTAATTTTTCATATGCTGAAAATGCTAGGCAATTGCTAAGTGCATTAGATATGTCAATTTGGGAGATGAAAGTCACATCTATTCGTGAATCTACTGTCATGAGTTCACTTACTTTAGATGTGCTATATTCCAAGTTAAAAACTCATGAAATTGACATAGTCTCACGTAAGAACCCCAATAAGTCTATTGCATTTGTTTCACAACGTGATATGTCTAGCTCCGGCCAATCATCATCTTGCAATACTCTTGCTTTGTTGTCCTCACTAACCGTCGAGCAAATCGAAGAATTTCCAGAAGAGGAGTTGGCACTCATCTCTACTAGATTCTCAAAAGCATTGCAAAATGTGAGAACTAGAAGGAGAGGAAGCTCCGGACCTCAATGCTGTTTTGAATGTGGTAAAATAGGACACTTTCGTACAGAATGCCCTAACCTTTCAGGTCCGACCACCCGGGAAGAAAAACAAAGCAAGGTTCGGACCTCCTCTGGAAATTTCAACAAGAAGAAGAAAGGTACCATAGGACGCAAGATGATCAACAGTTTCATCACCGCACTTCAAGAGTTTAGTTCAAGTGACGTGGACATTGGAAGTGATGAAGATGAAGATGATTTGGCAAACTTGTGGTTTATGGCGGGCAAGTTAAGATCAAGTATGGAGGAGGCAGAACACAACAGCGACAATGAAGAGGTATGTCCTACTTGCGAAGAAATATGTGATGCCATTTCTCGTGCCACTATTATTTTTAAGAAAAAGGACAAAAAGCTTAGGGATAGTGCTGCTAAAATTGAATCACTAGAATCTGAAATCAACCGTTTAAAAACATTGATTCCTAGTGATGATGCATGTTCCTCATGTGATTCAATATATGAACAATTGTCCTCATTAAGAAGTGCGCACACCTCCACACTTGATAAACTTGAGTTAGAAATTGAAAAGAACAAAGAGCTTGCTGCACTTAATGATAAAAACTTGAAAGATGCTAGCTGTTCTACAATTAATTTGCATTGTTCTACTTGCGATGATCTTGATAAGAAACTACAGGATGCTATGAATGAAATTTCTATATTGAACAATGCTTTACATTCTCATGAAGTTAATTTTTGTTCCAATTGCAAACTAAAAGGAAAAACTTCATGTGAAAATTGCCTTGATCTGTCCAATAAACTTGATGACATGCATAGAACATTAGATCGGTTTTGTAATGGTAATAAGAACCTAAACTTACTGCTAAATTCTTCCAAGTCTTGCAATGATAAAACTGGTTTAGGTTTTGATTCTCATGCTCATGCTAAGTCACGTCCACCTAAAATTGTAAAGTCATTAGGAAGTGGTTTGATTCAAACAGTTCCTAAACAAAACGGAGTGGTTTTCAAATCTGCAGGAGTGTTGTCTCATTCGGTTTCAAATAAAAATATTGCTTGCTCATCTAGACATGAACACAAAGTTAAATTTCATTGTACCTTCTGTGGTAGAGATGGTCATGTCATAGATTTTTGTTATAGACTAGCTAAACAACAGAAAAGGGAAAGAATGGTTGCTAGATCTCATAACTTTCATGCAAAATTTGCTGCACACATTGAACCGAATGTACAACCTGCTGTTCTGAGTCAAAAAAATTCAAAGTTTACCTCCGGACCTTCTGTTTTTGCCTCCGGAGCTACTGATTTTTGTGCTACACAAGTAACACCTTATAGGTCAGTAGTTAAGAATAAAAAATCTCAAACTTTGACTCATAAACCTGCTGTTTTGTCTCAGCTTTCGCGTGTTTTTCCTATTGCACGTCGCGTGACTCAGTACTGGATTCCTAAATGCATTTTGACTAACCCCAGTATTGAGTCATCAACGTATTGTGCTTCTATGTAGGTTACACATTTGAGGAAGGAGAACATTTGGATTGTGGATTCAGGTTGCTCACGCCACATGACCGGTAACAAAGATTGGTTCTCCTCCCTCTCTTTTGTGTCACGTGTAGATAATGTTACTTTTGCCGATAATTCTTCAACTCCTATAATTGCTAAGGGTTCGGTTAGAGTAAATAATCACTACACTTTGAAGGATGTGGCACTTGTCAAAAATTTGAAATACAACTTGCTTTCTGTTGCACAATTGCTAGATGAAAATCTAGAAATTATTTTCAATAAAAACTGCTGCAAAGTTGTAGGTTCAAATAGTGAGATTATTTTTAACATATCTCGGTTTAGAAGAGTTTTTAAAGCTGATTTTGATATGTCTTCCTCTAAGCATAGGTGTCTAGTTGCTAATGATTCAAAGGACTTATATTTTTGGCATCATAGACTTGGTCACGTAGGCTTTGATCACCTAACGCGTGTTAGTGCTCTTGATCGCATACGTGGGCTACCTAAGCTTAAGGGGGACAAAGAAATTGTGTGCTCTTCTTGTAGACATGCTAAGATGGTTGCAGGTTCACATACTCCTCTCACAATGATCATGACAACTGAACCATATCAACTTTTGCATCTTGACACCGTAGGACCTTCACGTGTTCAATCCTTGAGGTAAATGGTATGTTCTTGTTATTGTTGATGATTATTCTAGATACTCTTGGGTTTACTTTATGGCGTCTAAGAATGAAGCTTTTAGTCACTTTAGGACTTTATTTCTTAGATTATCAATTGATCACCCATGATCTTTAAAGGCAATTAGAAGTAATAACGGAACTGAATTTAAAAACCAATCTTTTGATCACTTTTGTGCTGAAAATGGAATAGACCATCAACTTTCTTCCCCATATGTACCTCAACAAAACGGTGTTGTAGAAAGAAAGAACATAACCTTAGTTGAGATGGCTAGGACTATGCTTTATGAACATCAAACTCCTAGGAAATTTTGGGCTGATGCGTTAGCAACCGCTTGTTATGTCTCAAATTGTGTTTTCTTGCGTGCTAAGCTAGGTAAAACACCATATGAGCTTCGGTTTGGACATAGGCCTAGTGTTACACACTTTCGGGTCTTTGGTTGCAAATGCTTTGTTAAGAAACATGGTAATATTGATAAATTTGAACCTCGATCCATTGATGGCATGTTTCTTGGTTATTCATATCATACTAGAGACTACCGTGTGCTTTTACTTGACACTAACAAAATTGTGGAGACTTGTGAAGTGTCTTTTGATGAATCTAGCCCAGGTACTAGCTCAAACATTGCAGGTTCAGATCCATATCTGCAGGGGGAGAGCAATTTCATTGAAGATGAGGAAGAATTAGAGTTGATGCCAGAAAATTCAGCAGCTAAAGACTTTGGTTTAGCTCCGGATGTTAATTCTCAACCAGCACCGACAACCATCAATGCTGATTCAAATCATCCTCAAGCCACAAGCTCATCGATTTGTGATGACCATGAAGAAGAAGAAGCTTGTGAGACATCTATTCCCCAACGGTTTTACAAAGATCATCCCCCACAACAGAAGATTGGAAGCTTGCACGAACGAATCACACGGTCCAGGTTTTGCAATCCAAACTCTTATGCTCATTCTGCTTTTGTTGCTTCTTTTGAGCCCAAAGATATATCACACGCACTCACTAATGAATCTTAGATTATTGCCATGCAAGAAGAGTTAGAAAATTTTGAAAGAAATAATGTTTGGAAACTTGTACCTCCACCTCAAGGTCACACTTTAATTGGAACTAAATGGGTATATAAAAATAAACAAAGTGAGGATGGGGTTGTGGTTAGGAATAAGGCTAGGTTGGTTGCTCAAGGTTTCACTCAAGTTGAAGGTCTAGATTTTGATGAAACTTTTGCTCCTATCGCTAGATTAGAAGCTATAAGAATTTTGTTAGCTTTTGCAGCATCTAAAGGTTTTAAGCTATTTCAAATGGATGTTAAAAGTGCTTTTCTTAATGGCTACATAGATGAGCAGGTTTATGTCAAACAACCACCGGGTTTTGAAAATCCAGATTTTCCTAATCATGTTTACAAACTGTCCAAAGCCTTATAAGGTCTCAAACAAGCCCCTAGATCATGGTATGATAGGTTAAAAACATTCTTACTTGAAAAGGGGTTTACCATGGGCAAGGTTGATAAAACTCTTTTTGTGCTTAAACATGGTAATGACTCATTATTCGTTCAAGTGTATGTGGATGATATTATCTTTGGTTGTGCTTCTCATGATCTTGTGTCCAAGTTTTCAGCAATGATGAGTTCCGAATTTGAAATGAGTATGATGGGTGAACTCACTTACTTTTTGGGGCTGCAAATCAAGCAAACCAAGGAGGGTACCTTTGTACATCAAACGAAGTATACCAAAGACCTTCTAAGGCGCTTCAACATGGACAAAAGCAAGCCTCTTTGGACACTAATGGGAACAACAACAACACTTGAACTTGATGAAGATGTTGAACCTGTGAATCAAAAAGGATAAAGAAGCATGATCGGATCACTTTTGTACCTCACGGCATCAAGACCAGACATACAATTCAGCGTATGTCTTTGTGCACGGTTTCAAGCTTCCCCACGTGCTTCACATCGTCAAGCCGTCAAAAGTATTATCAGGTACTTACATGGAACACAAGAATTTGGAATTTTTCTTCCTTCTTCATCAACCGTTACTTTGAAAGCTTTTTCGGATGCTGATTTTGGGGGTTGTAGGATTGATAGGAAAAGTACTTCCGGTGCTTGTCATTTTCTTGGTAATTCTCTTATTGCTTGGTCCTCTAGAAAACAAAATTCAGTTGCACAATCCACAGCCGAATCTGAATATGTAGCTGCTGCTAGTGCTTGCTCACAAATTCTTTGGATTGTTCAAATACTTAAGGACTATGGGGTTGATCTAGATAGTGTTCCACTGTTCTGTGATAACACTAGTGCCATTTGCATTGCTAAAAACCCCGTGCAACATTCTAGAACTAAGCACATTGACATTAGGTATCACTTTCTCCGAGATAATGTCGAAAAAGGAAACATTGTGCTTCACCATGTAGATACCGAACAACAATTGGCTGACATTTTTACAAAACCTTTGGATTTCACTCGTTTTTGTTACATTCGTAGTGAAATAGGGGTTATGCATCCTCATGGCTTAAATTGAGGGGGGGTTTTTGAAACTTGGGAAGTCTATGTGTGAATCTGAAATTAAAATAATATGAGCATAGTATTTCATACATATATGACTCTGTGATTCCTTTTACATGCTGAAAGTTCTTACTACATTACTCGTGTTATACATTTTGTAGTTTTTGCCATGTCTAGTAATTGGAATAATTACTTACACTAAAACTGGTCATGGTCGAACTTTCTTGCTATTTTGAACTTGTTACATGTTCACAAGTGCTTTTAATCATAAAGAATTAATCAAGTAATCAACTCACATGTTGAGTTTTTATGAACAAATATAAATTGAGAAAAGATCAAGAGAATATGCATGCATCACACTTCTTTTTTTTGAGATGGCTTATCATTGCACTTAGATATGAACTTAGAAGAAGTTGTGTATGACTAAAACCATGTCATTAAGCTTCTGATTGTCAAATGACATAAGCTTGGCTTGGTTGGTTAGAATAAGATAGATGCGCATATAATCTCTTGCAAATATCATATGATCTAAATTTATGCTTTGAAAAATAATAAAATGCAGCAACTAGTGTCATGCTTTCAGGTTTTGAAATAGTTAAGTTTGTGAGATCATGACTTGCTTAAATTGAAAATTACATTTGATCTCTAGCATGGCTTACACTACTTTATGTATTTCATTGATGTGATAATGTAAGGTACTTGATAGTATGACTTGGATGATCTTTGTTTATATGTATATGTTATAATATGCTCATAACAACTAAAGAGGGAGAGATAATTTGTTTATATGCTCATGACTTGCTGAATACATTGTCAAAGGGGGAGAGATAAGCATGAAGAGGAAAAGAATATGTGCATAAGGAAAGATAATATGGGATAATTTTTCTTCTCATTTTACTTTTGATTTACAAAGGGGGAGAAATTGCTTTCAAAACTTTTAAGTCAATAAGCCAATGTTCGGATTTTAAATGATGTTGCCAATGCATTCATCAAGGGTATTAGAGCCACAGGTTGATCATAGGATGCAGTCTAGATAGAATGAATACTTTAGAGCACATAGGAGCACTCAGGAATCGATGTGTTTTTGCATGGTGTGTTGTGTGCTATATATTGTTTGCTTGTGTGCTTAATAGAGGATTTTGGGATGCTTTAGCATTGCCATGTCCATGTAGGCTAGTTAGTTGTTTAGTTTCATATCCCTTGATGCATATAGTTGGGGACGTATTCTAATTCATAACTTTTGCTTTTCTCCAGATGGTGAGGACTCACAACCAGAGGGATGGTAATGGTGAGGAGGAGAACCATGGAGCACCTCTAGACAACAATGGACAAGGACCTGCCCAAGGAGCTATTAATATTGAGTAGCTTTTGGCTATACAAAACCAGCTCATGCAGACCATGATACAAACTATGGGACAACTGCAGGCTGGTAATAACAACAATCAGCCCACATGCCTCCACCGCCACCCCCGCCTCCTCATAACCGGTTGGGAGAGTTTATGAGGACTAGGCCACCAACCTTTGCTCAAGCCGCTGACCCTATGGACGAGGATGATTGGATCAAGTCCGTGGAGAAGAAACTTGCTATTGTCCAATGCAGTGACCGAGAGAAGGTCTTATTTGCTTCTCATCAACTAGTTTGAGCAGCTGTGGATTGGTGGGATTCATATTGCAATGCTCATGAGAATCAGGAGAGAATTACTTGGGTCAAATTCAAGGAGAGTTTTTGTTCTCATTATGTGCCGGAGGGAGTTATGATCTTGAAGAGGCAAGAATTTGAGAACTTAAGGCAAGGAAGATCAAGCGTGAGTGAATATCTCAATAAGTTCACTCAACTCTCAAGATATGCGCCAGAGGATGTTAGTCGGGACAGCCAGAAACAATACTTGTTCATGAGGGGCTTGAATAATGAAATCCAAGTGCAACTACTCAACTGTGATTATGACAATTTCTAGAAGCTTGTGGACAAAACAATTGTGGTTAAGAACAAGGTCCGTGAGATGGAACAAGACAACAAGAGGAAGGTGCCATATCAAGGACAGCAACAAGGAAGTAATGTGTGCCCTCGCTTGTGCCTCCTAATGCGCCATATTACGGCCCCTCTACTCCTATACAGCGCCCTGAATTTGCACCGCGCCCAACTCAATTTGTGCAGCAGCGCCCTGTTATGCAAGCACCTAGGCCTCCGATGCCATATGCACCTCGCACTAACTTTCCTGCTGCAAGTGTTCAAAACCAAGCTCGTCCCAATAATTCTGGTGGAGTTAGGAAGTGCTATACTTGTGGAGAAGCTGGACACTTTGCGCATCAATGTCCTAAGTCAGACCTTGGTCAAGGAAGCAATGCACCGAGGCAAAACCCAAGACCCAATGAAGGACATCCACAAGGGAACCGTGGACAACAGAATTTTGCTCATGGCAATGTGAACCATGTCTCTATGGAGGATGCTCAACAAGTGGATGACGTGGTCATTGTTATGTTTCTCGCCAACTCCAACCTCACGACTATGTTATTTGATTCTGGAGCATCGCATTCACTCATTGCATCAAAGTATGTTGCCAAGTATAGTTTGCCTATCTCTCATATGAAGTTTACTCTATTGGTTAAGTCTCCTGGAGGAGAGATGAGGACAAATATAGTATGTCCAAAAGTAAGCCTTAGAATAAGGGGGGTAGACTTCTCCGCCAACCTCATTGTTTTGGATTCTCAAGGATTGGACATTATACTTGGTATGGACTGGTTGAGGAAGCACAATGGAGTTATTGAGTGTGCCATGAAGACAGTGAAGTTGACTAATGAGGAAGGGATCACCGTAGAGTTTGAAGCGTCTCAAACCGCACCGAAACAATTGGAGCTGAATCATACGGACGGTGCTGCAATTGAGGAAATCCCGGTGGTGTGTGAATTCTTGGATGTTTTTCTGGACGAGTTGCCAGGTATGCCACCTGATCGAGACATTGAGTTTGTTATTGATTTAATACCTGGAACTGCACCTATAGCTAAGAGGCCGTATAGGATGCCTCCGATGGAATTAGCGGAGCTCAAGAAGCAAATTCAAGAGCAACTAGAGAAAGGTTATTTTCGCCCTAGTTCTTCGCCTTGGGGAGCGCCCGTGCTGTTTGTGGACAAGAAGGATGGAACCCAAAGGATGTGTGTGGATTACCAAGCTCTCAACAAGGTAACAATCAAGAACAAGTACACCTTGCCACGCATAGAGGACTTTTTTGATCAGATAAAGGGTGCTTGTGTCTTCTCTAAGATTGATTTGAGGTCGAGATACTTCCAAATGAAGATTAGACCATCAGACATACCCAAGACAGCTTTTAGGACGCGGTATGGATCTTATGAATACATCGTGTTGTCTTTTGGTTTGACAAATGCGCTTGCCTACTTTGTGTACCTCATGAATAAGGTCTTCATGGAGTACTTGGATAGATTCGTTGTGGTGTTTATTGATGACATTATGATCTACTCGAAGGATGAGAAGGAACATGAGGAACACTTGAGGCTTACGTTGCAGAAATTGAGGGAGCATCAATTGTATGCCAAGTTCAACAAGTGTCAGTTTTGGTTGAAAGAGGTGTCGTTTTTGGGTCATATAATTTCAGGAGGAGGAGTTTTGGTTGACCCCGGAAAAGTGAGAGATGTGTTGAAATGGGAACCGTCGCAAAATGTCAAGGAAATAAGGAGTTTCCTTGGGATGGCTGGATATTACCGTAGATTCATCAAGGACTTTTCCAAGATAGCCAAGCCAATGACGGAATTGCTAATGAAGGGAAAGGCTTTCCAATGGACTCAAGCTTGTCAAAATAGTTTTGAGGAGTTGAAAAAGAGGTTGACAACAACCCCAGTTTTGGTACTGCCGGATGTGAGCAAGAGTTTTGATATTTATTGTGATGCATCGAGAGAAGGACTTGGATGTGTATTGATGCAAGAAGGTCAAGTGGTCGCCTATGCATCAAGACAATTGAAGAAACATGAGCAGAATTACCCCACACATGATTTGGAACTCGTAGCTGTGGTACACACATTGAAGATTTGGAGGCACTATTTTCTTGGACATAGGTGTGAAATTTATACGGATCACAAGAGTCTTAAGTATATTTTCACATAAACAGATCTAAATTTAAGGCAGCGAAGATGGCTAGAGCTCATCAAGGATTATGACTTGGGAATCAACTATCATCCAGGAAAGGCCAGTGTAGTGGCCGATGCCTTGAGCCGGAAAGGAGTAAGCAATCAACTCACAGTTCGAGAGTTACTATCCAAGCTATGTAAGGAATTCAAAAGGTTGAACCTCGGATTTGTAAATGAGATGGAGATGATGGAGTTAAATCCAACCTTGGAGCAAGAGATTCGAGAAGCACAAACCACGGATGAGGAGATCAAGGAAATCAAGGAAATGACCGAGGAAGGGAGAGAATTCAGATTTGATGAAGACGAACATGGTACCTTATGGCTTGGGAAGAGAATTGGCGTGCCTAATGTGAAGCATATTCGGGAGATGATATTAAAAGAGGCACATGACTCACCTTACTCAATTCACCCCGGTTGCACAAAGATGTACAAAGACTTGAAGACTTGCTATTGGTGGGCTAGAATGAAGAAGGACATAGCTGAATATGTAGCATTGTGTGATGTGTGCCAGCGAGTCAAGGCGGAACATCAAAGGCCAACCGGACTATTACAACTATTGAAGATTCTAGAATGGAAGTTGGAAGAGATCAGTATGGACTTCATAGTTGGTTTACCACATACTCAGTCCGGTTACGATTCAATATAGGTAATTGTGGATCGGTTAACTAAGTTAGCTCACTTTATTCCCGTCAAGACCACCTATAATGGAGAGAAATTGGCGGAAATGTACATGGGAAGAATAGTATGTTTGCATGGAGTTCCAAAAAAGATAGTCTCGGATAGAGGTCCATAATTCACTTCCAGGTTTTGGCAGAAATTGCACGAAGCATTGGGAACAAGGTTGAATTTCAGTTCGGCATATCACCCTCAAACGGATGGACAAACCGAGAGAACCAATCAAATTTTGGAGGACATGTTAAGAGCTTGTGCTTTAAAGCATGGGAAAAGTTGGGACAAGAGCTTGCCATATGCAGAATTTTCATACAACAATAGTTACCAAGCAAGCTTGAAAATGTCACCATATGAAGCGCTTTATGGGAGGAAGTGTAGCACACCTTTGTTCTGGAATGAGGCAGAAGAAACTCAAGTATTCGATCCGGATGTGTTGCAAGAAGCCGAAAATAAAGTCCAAATAATTCGTGAGAACTTGAGGGCTTCCCAATCAAGACAAAAAGGATATGCGGACAATAGGAGAAGGAAATTAGCCTTTGAAGCGGGAGATTTTGTTTACCTCAAGCTGTCACCAATGAGGGGTCATAAGAGGTTTGACATAAGAGGCAAGCTCGCACCTCGTTATATTGGACCATTCGAGATTTTGGACAAAAGAGGAGAAGTAGCGTATAAGTTGGAGATACCAACTCATCTTTCAGATGTACATGATGTCTTTCATGTCTCCCAGCTCAAGAAGTGCTTGAGAGTACCGGAAGAACAAGTGCCAATGGAAGAATTGGAACTAGAGGAAGATTTGACTTATGCCAAGCAACCAGTCAAGATCTTGAAAACCAAGGAGAGAGTCACAAGGAACAAGGTGATTCGATGGTGTAAGGTTCAATGGAAGCACCACATAGAAAAAAAAGCAATGTGGGAATTGGAGGATGATATCAAGAAGGAATTCCCCTACCTTTTCTCTTCCGCATCGAATCTCGAGGGCGAGATTCATTTTAAGGGGGGTAGGTTTGTAACACCCTCATTTTCATGCATCATGCCTTGCATACACTCATATACATGTTTAACATTAATCCACATCAAGAGGAACAAGTTTAAAATTGATTTGGAGCATTTAAAATTGGTTTGGAACAAAACCGCACTTAAAATGCAGGAAAGTGCGGACTAGTCCGATTTTACTGAGGACTAGTCCGATTTCTCTCTAACTAAAAACGGACTTGTCCGTTTTTGCTGGGGACTAGTCCGATTTTGCCTCTGGAAACATTCGGACTTGTCCAATTTTGTGCGGACTAGTCTGATATTCCATGAATCCTTGAAAATTTGCTAAGTCCCTAGACTTGTCCGTACTAGTCCGGTGTTCCAGCGGACTTGTCCGTTTTCCTCTCTGACTAAAGTCGGACTTGTCCGATTTTTGGCCAGACTTGTCCGATTTTCTCTCTGGACAACTTTGGACTAGTTCGGTCCTTTTTGGACTTGTCCGATATTTTGCGACTCTGAGTTGATCTTTTGTTTTACGACTTGTTTCTTGGGTTACACGTTAAGTGGGCCTAGGGACGTCGTGCCTAACTCTTTTAGAGCCCATGTGGGACTCTAAACCGGCCTCTACTCCTCTCAAACTCGAAATCCATCTAACCCTAGCCTCCACCTCTATATAAACATCCCCACCCCTTGGCTTGACATCTATTTGCCACTTTTCCATCCCACCAAAACCCTAGTTTGTGTAGAGCCACCATCAAGGAGGGAGGAGGAGATCCCAAGCAAGAAGAAGAAGAGGAGGAAATGAAAGAGGATCAAGTTCTCCATCAAGCTTTCGTTCTTCATCACCAATTCACCTCCAAGTTCATCACCAACCCTAGATCACCAAGATCCAAGTGCTACCTCCAAGTTTCTTGATTCATTGGAGTCCTAAACACTTGGTATACCTTCTATTCTCTTTTCCTTACGTGAATTCAACCCCTAGTCTCCAAATTTACGTCGATCTAGAAAACCCTAGTTCGCTAGTTCTGCGAAGTGCGGACTAGTCCGGCCTTCTGCAGACTAGTCTGACTTTTCTGACAAAATTATGTTAAATTAATTCTAAAATTTGATCAAATCAACTCCAAACTTGTATAAACTTATTAAAAGCTATTAGAACTAGTTAGTGATCATTAAAAGCAATCTATTAACAAGTTCTACCTTGCATTTGCATTAATCATGCATGTCATGTCATATTGAGTAGTATTTGTGCACTCTTTGATTGTGTTTCTTGTCTTGTATGTTTTTTTGTGCGGATTAGACGGATTTGCACTAGAAAGTGCCGTGGAGGATCTACAACACCAAGAGTTTGAACGACTTGACCCTAATCAACTGCAAGAGCAAGGCAAGTGTCCTTGAAGCATATTGATCCTGTTTTGAAATAAATGTTTTGTTTGCAAAATTGCATGCTTGTATCAATTTGATTGGAATCCCATGGTAGGAAGTTTACTAGCTTTGTGTAACCACCCTTGTCACCTGGAATATATGGTAGAGAGTCGGGAAGGGCTTTTTACCTTTTTGCTTCGCTTAATCAACTGGGATGGGAAAACAACTATACCACTCAAGTTAATTATGCATGGATGAGATTATGGTTAACATGAACTGGTTAATATGATATGATAATGGGTGATCTAAGCAAGCCTAGTATGTGGATGGGTTGGATGTATGGTGGATTATTTGCTTTAGATCTAAGGACCAGTTCATGGAGCGACCATCCAGGATTTACAGTGCCACCACGAGGCCAAGTATCGGTGCGGAGTAGCTGATTAATTAGGGATTTGCCAGTGCTATTTGGACCATTAAGGATGCTCGGGGAAGGGGTAGTCAGATTGGGTTTGACGTTGATTGGTGGACTACCCTGGGATCCGAATGGCTCAAGAGGGGGCCCTTGGTTGAAGATGTGCTCAATTGGAGACATCGCCACCGGTGAAACCTTAGTGGGGTCTAAATAGGCTAGTAATCCCTTTCTAAAGGCTATTTTGTGATCTCTTGGCCACACACCTAAGGAAGTGTGAGACGACATAATTGAGATTCCATAGTCATCGAAAGGTGATAAAATCACAAACACATGGGTAAAGTGGTACAACCTCTGCAGAGTGTGTCTAAACTATCATGATAGCCGTGCTCCCGGTTATGAGCAACCTGAACCCTCACATGATTAGAAGGGACTTGGTATTGGAATGGTTTTTGGGATGGTTATGGTTTGGTTATGGTTATGGCTGGTTATGGATTAATTTCTGGTATTGAATATGGTTATTGGCAAATGGTGAAATCTGGAAGTATTGATGATGGATATGGAATATGGACTGGTACCATTATTTTAATTATGGTTTATGATGGGTCTATTCATATACATGTAATATATTGCTTTTCCAAATGTTTTAATATACTTTGCAGCACTTAACCATTATTATATTCGTCATTTGAATCTGCCACATGTCATTCTTTCCACACTTGCTGAGTACGACATGTACTCACTCTTGCAATCCCCCCCCCCAAACAGTTGCAGGTCAGGATTGGGAGTTTAATGGTGATAATGCGGAGTCCTAGGCCGTGTCTACCATCAGCTTGTCTGTGGTGTTTTGGAGCTGCGCTATACTCTATTGCTTATGCTGCCTAGCTGTTTAGTTTGCTTATTTGGTTTATTTCCACTGTATTAGTTGAACTTATCATTAATATTCATTAGAGCTTGTATTCAAGGATGATGTGGTTTGTGTAATAAAATTTTGTTAATTAATCTTGTTTTGTGGTAATTTTCTGTATACTCTTTTGTGATGCACTCGTGTATGTGGGTTGAACATCCTGGGCACACATATGTGTTAGCTTGGTTCATTTTCAGAACCGGGCATCACAACATTGTTTAGGTCCGGATGTAAGAACCATCCAAGCGTTGCAGAGGCTTATAAAAGGAAGAGGATCTACAAGGGGAGAGAAATCTATACACATCAATTTGTTCTTGCACATAGAGCTCTCCATTTGACCCTTGCATCGCGCTCTCCACCTTCGCTCCATTTAGCCGCAATTGAACTAGGACTTCCCCGCGACAAAATTCAGAGTGACAGCGGTCTGTTGAGGGTCTGAAAGTTTATGGGCTAGACAAGCAACTCCTTCAACAACTTGATTCACTGCAGCGAGTTTCCCTTCGTGAAGAAGAACCTTGGCGATATTGTTTTCTTCTCGGCATACGCCATGGTGGGGCTTATCCTACCCATATCATCCTTCGTCATTATGATGTTGGAGTTGTCGGTGGTTTTGATCCGGCAGATCTCCCGACACTACTAAAAGTGTTTGCGGAGTTTGAGGTTCGGTGTGGGCGCGCGAAGATTCAAGAAGGTGAAATGTAAAATGACACAGGAGACACAAAGATTTACGTGGTTTGGGCCGCCTGAGCGTAATACCCTACTCCACGGGGTGTGTTGGTGTTGTATTGGATGTATGAAATCAACTCAGGTGACGTGAGTTGAGAGCGCGTGTGAGCCGATCAGACTAGATCAGATCAGATCTTATCAGCTTAGAGCCCCCCCTATGTATCGTCGGCCTGTCTTTTTATAGTACAAGGACATGCCGTTACAAGTTGGCCTGGCCCGACATGTGGCCCCGGCGGCTACTAATATTGATACACATTTGATGCGCTTCATTACCCTTAATGACCAAGTTACAGGCTTTGACAGCGCCATTACTGGTAATTAAGGCCGTCCGATCGTGTGTCATTAACATAGTATTAATGACACTTAATCGGGTCTTGAAGTCCTTGATTCCCCTTTGAAGATCCGGGGCCGTTGTGGATTCTACGAGAGGTTTGAGCCTGAAGATCCGATGGTTGGACACGTGGTAGCTCTGAAGCATACTGTGGGGAATAGATAGGTCCGGTGCCACCAGACACGTGTCAGTTCTGGAGCTTCCCTCGATCTGGGGTTAGGTCCGGGGGTGCCGTTATGGTACATAGCCTGGAGCTTCCCCCTTGTGGGCGGTAGCTCCGGTTTGATGGTACACGTGGCGACCCTAGGACTAACCATGTTGGGGAAGCAGGTCCGGTTATGTCAGACATGTGGGCCTCCGAAGGTCTTCAAATCAAGTAGATGACATTTCCTTGAGATCTTTGCAATCTCAAGGGGTATACGGTACTCAGGGTACCGACAGTGGCCCCCTGGGCCCACCTTTGGGGAAGACCCCTTGGTTGAAGTCATTCCGCCGGAGTTGGGTCCATCCTTCGACTTTCGGGCCGAGTCTTCAAAGGTATTCAGAAGTCTTCGATAGTGAAGGCCCCCTCAGGTTGTCAGAGCTCAGAAGCTCCGGCATTGACTATCATCGGAGCTTAGTAGCTCCGGCAATAGTCCCTATCAACGCGTAGAGCATCGATAGTTAGCCCTCCAGGGTGGCGGAGCTTAGTAGCTCCGGCAGTGACCTTTGCCAACGCGTAGCTTGTCGGCAGCAGACTCCACTTGTGGGGTCTTCTCACCATCTTTTATTCTGCGTCGATAGCTGGCCCCCCTAGATTTGTCGGAGCTTGGTTGCTCCGGTAATACTCATTTTCAATGTTTAACATCGATCACAAGCCACCTAAGGGGAGTCGGAGCTTTGTTAGCTCCGGCTTTTCTCCATCAACGTGGATTCTTTATTTTTCCTGCACACTGAAGCCAATAAAAATAGTAAAATTCGCTCCTTGCCTATAACTTCGTCGCGGCTTACGATTCCCAAGAAAGTTTTAGGTCAAACACAATTCTGAATACAACCGAATGCGTTGCCTTCTTTCTTCCATATCCAATTGTACTTGGACCCGCCTTACTTCGGCCTGCCGGGGTGTAGGTAGAGTGGCGTACTTAGGGTGCTTGACCAGGCTAAGTCGATAGCACACTCCAGCCCTAGATTGGCTTGGCGGCATTCAGGCGAGTGGGCCACGAACAATATTTGAATCCAAAAGAATTGACAATACAGCTCGAATTGTACATGAACTGGTCGAACTAAAATTTCTTAAGAATTGCACAACTTTGTTATAGACAAGAAAGATAAAAATAAAAAATGTTGAGCCTGTACAAAATAAATGCACGTGGAGTCTGTTTCACATGAAGATGTCTTTCATTATAGGTCCGGGGTACAGGGGAAACAAGTACACTCTTAGGGTATGGAAACAAGCTAAGCGTGTTTCATTTCTCGTTTGACCCAGGGTAGCTAGCCACACTTTTAGTCCTGAGACTGTGACAAGTGTAGCATGAACTTTGCGGACCTTCCGAGAAAGGTCCGGCTGTTCTCCCGGAGGAACTACCCGACTATGTACAATGACTCTATAACATACACCTCAAGTTACTACAGACTCACCTCCGTGATATTAAGTGTAGAACTTACGGAGGTTCTCAATATTCCAAGGATTTGGGAGAGGTGTCCCATCCTCGATAGCCAAGCGAATGCTTCCGAGACGGGATACTTTAATCACTTGGAAGGGTCCCTCCCAGGTGGGGGAGAGTTTGTTTAACCCTTCTCTGGATTGTATTCTCCGTAGCACCAGATCGCCTTCCTCGAGCTGTCGGTTGTGTACATGCCACTGATGATAGCGCCGAAGGGCTTGGCGGTATCGGGCATTCCGAACAGCTGCTTGGCACCTTCCCTCCTCAAGGAGGTCTAGGTCTTCACGCCGGAGCTAGTCCTGCGTGGCTTCGTCGAAGGTCCGGACCCGGAGTGACCCCAAGGTGATTTCCGGAGGAAGGATTGCTTCAGCTCCGTACACCAGGAAGAAGGGTGTCTCTCCAGTTGACCGGTTTGGAGTTGTCCTGTTGGCCCATAGAGGAGCCGATTTGGACGACTTTGACGGGAATGTCGGTGTCGCCGCTTGGCTGTAGACGAGGTGCAGAAGTCGAGCCTCGTTGATGAATGCTCGGGGGTTTTAGAGCTTGCTCCTGCCTGGAGTCCTCCTCTTGCGCTGTAGTAAGCGCATGAAGTTCTTCCAGAGCGGTTACTCTGGCAGTGCGATCTCCACAGATCCGGAGAATGCCTACTGGTGTTGGCATCTTTAACACCAGGTAGCCATAATGAGCAGCTGCCATGAATTTGTACAAGGCAGGCCTACCCAAGATGGCATTGAAAGGTAAGTTGATCTGAGCAATGTCAAAGACCAACTTCTTAGTGCGATACTTCTCCCGGGTCCCGAAGGTAACAGGGAGAGTAATAGCACCGAGTGGGGTAATGGCTCCCGTACCTACTCTGGAGAAAGGTCGGGAGGGGTGAAGATCCGAAGGTGGGAGCTGAAGCTTGGTAAAAGCTTCGAAGCTTATGAGGTTCAGCCCCGAACCTCCGTCTACCATAACATGGTGGAGCTGAATGTTATTGATGGTAGAAGATACCATCAAAGGTAACTGGCCTGCTCCAACCATGCTTCGAGGGCAGTCCGAAGCATCAAAAGTGATGGATGTGTCCATCCATTTCCGATGAGGCTCCGCCCTGGCTGTAGGAGTTATAACGGCCATGTCCCGATGCATTGTCTTGAGGACGCAGCGGGAGATGATGTCCCATGATCCACCAAAAATGGTGTTCATGGTCTTCCGACGCTCGTTGTCAGAGACGTCAGAATCGTCGTCGAAGGAGGTGTAGACGGCCTTCAGGACCTTTTTAGGATCCTGAAAACCTAACTCCTCTTCAGCCGGAGCTTCGTCAACTTTTTGTTTTCCTTCCCTCTGTCGGAAAGGAACTTCTTCCCAGCTCTTGTTGTAGCGCTCGACAAGGTTTTGGACCTCCCGACAGTTTGTGGTTGTCCGTCTTATGAATTGTACACCACACCTTAGGTTTTCCACCGTCTTCAGAAGATGGTCGAGGTCGCTTCTCGGGGCGTGGCCCCAGCCACCTGGAGCTGCAGCAGCTGCAGCATTAGATGCGCCGACCGACGGCTTCTTCTTGCCGTTGGTCTTTTTCTTCATTTTGCCACTCCCGTAGGTAGTGGCTTCACCTTTGGAGGATTTCTTGCGATCCTCCGGAGGTGGTTTGGAAAGCATTTCATGGCCCTCCGCAGCTCTGGCACATTTGTCGGCCAAGCTGATGAGTTCCGTGACACTGGTGATCTCCTTGATCGCCAGTTTCTCCAACATCTTCTTATCTCGTACGCCCTGTCTAAATGCCACAATGACAGAAGCGCTAGAGATAGAAGGGATAGTGTTTCGTATCTGAGAGAATCTTTGGATGAATGATCGCAGGGATTCTCCCCCTTTTTGCACAACTGCAAAAAGGTCCAGTTCGGTGCCTGGTCGGGTGTATGAACTCCCGAAGTTGGCGGTGAACTGTCGGCACAACTCCTCCCAACTATTGGTGGAGTTGGGTGGAAGGCTCATAAACTAGGATCGGGCGGTCCCAGTTAAAGCCACTGGAAAATAGTTGGCCATTACAGCCTCATTTCCTCCAGATGCTAGGATAGCAGTGGAGTAAATCTGAAGAATTCGACGGGATTAACGGTCTCGTCAAACTTCTCTGGCAGGTGAGGCCGGAATTTCTGTGGCCACCTGACCATACGCAGATGCATGGCCAGGGCTGAACAGCCTCCTCCTACTCCTTGAGGAGCAGGAATGTCCTGAGCTTCTCGTCTTTCACGAGCACGCTCAATATGGAATCGACCGTCTTGTTGACAGTACCGGTGATCAAGCTCCGCCCGGAGGTCATGAGTTGAAAGCCTTGATACCGTGTGAGTGCGTCGCGCCCCGGAGGGCAACGACGTCACTTGCTGTGACGCAACACGTCTCCTGTTATTGGAAACGTGCGGACCAAGTCTGCCAGACAAGGTACATCGCTGCGACAGGGCCCGTCCTGAAGGAGGAGGACCCTGGTTACTGATGCGGTCGGCTGCTGCTGCAACCAAGTGTTCCACATCGGCCCTCCACTGCTCCATTGCATCCCAGGATGCATCCGAAGGTGGTGGGCGTTGAAGGAGAGCACGTGCTGCATGGAGCGCGTGTTCCGGGTTGTCATGATTCGCCAACGCATTGATTGACGCCAGTGCACCATCGCGCTATCCAACTTCATTTGCTGGTGGAGGCGGCGGTGGTGGAAGTGTGACTCCTGCTGGAACCGAGGTTCCTACTGGTGGCTGCATATTGGAGGGATTGCCCCCAGCAGCTTGAACAACAGGATGACCATTGGATGATTCAACAGCTGAGTTCACCATTCTTGAAATCTCAGGCGCCCCCCTTCCTGGCGCGCCAACTGTCGGTGGTTTTGATCTGGCAGATCTCCCGACACTACTAAAAGTGTTTGCGTAGTTTGAGGTTTGGTGTGGCGCGTGGAGATTCAAGAAGGTGAAATGTAAAATGACACAGGAAACACAAAGATTTACGTGGTTCGGGCCGCCTGAGCGTAATACCCTACTCCACGGGGTGTGTTGGTGTTGTATTGGATGTATGAACTCAACTCAGGTGACGTGAGTTGAGAGCGCGTGTGAGCCGATCAGACTAGATCAGATCAGATCTTATCAGCTCAGAGCCCCCCCTATGTATCGTCGGCCTGTCCTTTTATAGTACAAGGACAGGCCGTTACAAGTTGGCCTGGCCCGACATGTGGCCCCGGTGGCTACTAATATTGATACACATTTGATGCGCTTAATTACCGTTAATGACCAAGTTACGGGCTTTGACATCGCCGTTACTGGTAATTAAGGCCATCCGATCGTGTGTCATTAACATAGTATTAATGACACTTAATCGGGTCTTGAAGTCCTTTATTCCCCTTTGAAGATCCGGAGCCGTTGTGGATTCTACCGAAGGTTTGAGGCTGAAGATCCGACGGTTGGACATGTGGCAGCTCTGGAGCATATTGTGGGGAACAGATAGGTCCGGTGCCACCAGACACGTGTCAGTTCCAGAGCTTCCCTCGGTCTGGGGTTAGGTCCGGGGGTGCCATTATGGTACATAGCCCGGAGCTTCCCCCTTGTGGGCGGTAGCTCCGGCTTGATGGTACACGTGGTGACCCTGGGACTAACCATGTTGGGGAAGCAAGTCTGGTTATGTCGGACATGTGGGCCTCCGAAGGTCTTCAAATCAAGTAGATGACATTTCCTTGAGATCTTTGCAATCTCAAGGGGTATATGGTACTCAGGGTACCGACAGGAGTCATATGGGCTTCAGCTTCATCGCCTCGGCCCCCATTCAATCTTTCTAGTGGCAGTTTTCGTCCACTTTTGTGAGATTTGGGTGGGTGTGCCGCCTTGCATTCCATTATTCCGGAGTTTCTTCACGCTTTGAGCAACAGGGAAAGGTAACCAGCTTCTTGGCTTTTACTATTTCATGAAGCGTAAGACGCCCCCCCCCCCCTCAAATATATGAAGGTATTTCCTTACGGGAAGTGGGATACCATGAAGCGTAAGACCCCCCCCCCCCCCTAGATTGGAATGACAGACTGAAACTGTCAGAGAGTCTGCCAACTCTTGGCTCCGACCCTTGGGAGGAGCTCCTGAAGTTGACGGAGGAATACAACCCCGTGCTATTGAGGATACAAAGATTGGTTGAAAAAGGATTGACTCCTCTAATGGTGGTAGCCAACTTCTTGACCAATCGATGGGCTCCACTGAAGGAACAATAGTAGCCAGCTTGGAGCATCTCCAGAGAAATGGACCCTTACCGGATTGAAGTTGGCATCGGAAGCAACTTGAATGAAAAGACCCTGAAGTTCCAGTTGCAGAAATTGTACCATGGGACCATCAATCCGGATGACTTGACACCTCCAGAAGAGTTCATGCCCCTAAACATGGTTCCAGAGATCAGAAGGGGGCTGCAAAAGATAATGCTGCTGCTTGATATCACTGGTCTTGTTGTTAGGCATAGAAGCACTCAACTAGGAGGAATTGAAATCTCCAGAGCTCCTTGCCAACATGAAGTCTTTGGGTTGGTGCCAGTCAGCGGGAAAGGCAAAGCTCCCGCAGAACCTGCTGACTCAAGTCAAGGCAAAGGAAAATATCCCGTCGACACCTTCTGCTCCAAGAGGAAGCTGACAAGAGGTGACGAGAGTTCTATTAGAGCTGCTCCAAGGAAAGCAGCACCTCTGCCTCGCTTGAGGTCAATGCTAGTTGTACCTCTAGCTTCGGTACCTCCAACTCCAGAGTCTAGGGCAATCTCCAAACCTAGGGAATCAACTTCGGTCCCGGCTCCAACGACGGGCGCTAGGTCCGAAAGGTCTTCTACTCCAGCCCCAAGACCATTGGTGGGCTCTGGTTCTGGAATGTCTTCATCGACGGCAGCTTCGGCTGGGGGGAGTAGAGTGATGACACCTGTTCTAGAGGTCTGAGCTGATATGATAGTTACTTCTACTCCCGTGACCAAGTTCGGAGTCAATGCGACACCAACGACGGTGGGCTCAAGTGACTTTGGTCGTCCGAGGAAGAAATTTCGCACCGACTGGAGTAGTAATATCCCTAGGTAAGAATTGACACATAATTTGTGCTTCGTTTCTAAATATTGCTCTTTTTTTTGAGTCTCTGTCTCTGTTTCGAGAGTGTCAAGAGCAGCTGCTACTCCCACACCTGAAATTAGCCAAGCCATCGCCACAGCTGCAGAGACCACACAATTTGTAGCTCCTGCTAATTATTTGGCTTCTCCTATGGTCATGACGAGCGACACGGCATTTCCGAAATCAACTGACGCCAAGATGAGCTTGGCGTTAGCAGCCGAAGGTACCATGGTTGCATCGGACCACGAAGAACACTACAAGGATTCCGACCTGTTGTAGCGATTGTACCGCAACAAATACTAAATTGTTGTAGTAAGCTTAGCTTTTTGCCACGATTCACTAGTTCGTGGCACTAGGATCTATCACCACAGAACACAATCGTTGCATTAGGATCTGTTGCCACGATTTACTAGTTCGTGGCGTCAGGATGCTAATGCAACGGATCACAATCGTTGCATTAGGATCTGTTGCCATGAAATACTGGTTCGTGGCGTTACAGCTTTATTGCCACGTAAAACAGTCGTTGCATTAGGATCTGTTGCCATGAATTACTGGTTCGTGGCGTTACAGCTTTATTGCCACGTAACACAATCGTTGCATTAGGATCTGTTGCCACGAAATACTGGTTCGTGGCGTTACAGCTTTATTGCCACGGAACACAATCGTTGCATTAGGATCAGTTGCCACGAATTACTGGTTAGTGGTGTTACAACTTTATTGCCACGGAACACAGTTGTTGCATTAGGATTTGTTGCCACGAATCAACAAACAGTTGCATTTGGACCGTAATGCAACAAAACAGAATCGTTGCATTAGGATGTGTTGCCACGATACTCTGGTTCGTGGTGTTACAGTTTTATTGCCATGGAACACAATCGTTGCATTAGGATCTGTTGCCACGAATTACTGGTTCGTGGTGTTACAGCTTTATTGCCACGGGACACAGTTGTTGCATTAGGATCTCTTGCCACGAAATACTGGTTCGTGGCGTTACAGCTTTATTGCCACGGAACACAGTCGTTGCATTAGGATCTGTTGCCACGAGTCAGCAAATAGTTGCATTTGGACCGTAATGCAACAAAACAGAATTGTTGCATTAGGATGTGTTGCCACGAAATACTTGTTCATGGCGTTACAGTTTTATTGCCACGAAACACAATCGTTGCATTAGGATATGTTGCCACGAATTACTAGTTCGTGGCGTTACAGCTTTATTGCCACGGAACACAATCGTTGCATTAGGATCTGTTGCATGAAATACTGGTTCGTGGCGTTACAGCTTTATTGCCACGGAACACAGTCGTTGCATTAGGATCTGCTGCCACAAAATACTGGTTCGTGGCGTTATAGCTTTATTGCCACGGAACACAATCGTTGCATATGTTGCCACGAATTACTGGTTCATGGCGTTACAACTTTATTGCCATGGAACACAGTCGTTTCATTAGGATCTGTTGCTCCGACAGTTTATGGTAGTGTATTTCTAGTACATTTCCATGTCAGGAAAGATAACTATTAAAAACCGCATGTACTATGTAATTTCTTGATTTAGAAGTAAATGACGCCAGGGTTATCTTATCAACCACTCCCAATGTTGTACTCTCATTCCTGTGTTCCAAACTTGTATTCCTAAGATTTTCAGTTCCCACGGTTTATACACGTTTTTCTTGTTTTTCTTTCTCGGATTGTACGGTTTTTTTCCTACTCCTTCATTTCTAATTCCTCCGTTCAAAACAAACATTTTCAGTTCATAGCAACCACACCGTCTGATCTAAAATACACATTCTCATGTAATCTGACGTTATCACTGTTACTTACTATATATACTCTTTACTTTAGGAACAAGACACCAAACCGTCATGTCGTGTACAAGTAATCGTGATGGGCAACAAGCACCTGGTATAACTATAAATGTGTTTACTATCAAAATACACATATTTATAACACGTTAATTCCTTTGCATCGTATACAGAGAATATTGCAGCACCTGATGCTCAGGAACCCCGAGATTCGTCATCCCATGCTGGTACTACGAGTATAAATATGTACCGGGCTCTACTAAATATTTTACATTGCGATTGTAGTTTCCTAGTCCCAGTTAACAGTTAATCAGTATATGTGATGGCGTGATTTATTGATGCCTACACACGCACGATGGGCTCTCTCGCCGCCGGCCACTCTGGCACCGGCGACCACACCCTGCTGCTACTCACTTCAGTGTCCTCCCCGACGCGTCTCCCTCTACCATCGCCACATCCCATCATTTGCGTGTCATGATGACCCCGCCGCCCGCAAACCCCTATCGCCACCGGTCACTCCGGCACCGGCCGACGCCCACGCCCTGCTAGTGAGTATATGTGATGGCGTGATTTATTGATGCCTACACACGCACGCTGGGCTCTCTCGCCACCGCCACTCCGGCACCAGTGACCACGCCCTGCTGCTGCTCACTTCAGTGTCCTCAGAAATGCGTCTCCCTCGACCATCGCCACGTCCCATCCTTCGCGTGTCATGATGACCCTGCCGCCCGCAAACCCATGTCGCCGTCGGTCACTCCGGCACCGGCCGGCGCCCACGCCCTGCTGGTGGTCACTTCACTATCCTCCTCGACGCGTCTCCCTCCATCTCCACGTCCCATCGTTCGCGTGCCTTGATGACCCCGCCGCCCGCAAACCCCTGGCCATTACGGTGTACCTACATGCTATGCCCCATATGACATGGCATACCCTGGGAAAAATAGTCCAATATCATTAACCCCTATCCACTAAGAAATTTTAGCATCATATAGTTTAGAGATGCATGTACATGAGGGTTCATTGCTGCTTATATGATCTCAATTCTGTTTTTTACACTTCCAAATGCGTTGCTGATGTCTGGTAATTAACACAAGATTATATTCATGTATCCGTTCTAGTAGCACTTTAGGGCGAGATGCTAACATGCAGAGCAAAATATCAGTATGCAATCCACCTAAATTTAATTCCTAGATCCGACACACTGTCCTCCTAGCCTCGAGACTTGCTCCTGGGTGATATCAATGGATGCAGATCACCTGACTTATACGTTTTTACTGCACGCGATGCAGTAAAGATCCAACGGAATCACACCGTTGGATCTTTACTACATCGCCTGCAGTAAAAACGTAAGTCACGTGAGATCACCGGTGTGATCTGGACATTGATCCTCTGACTTAAATGTGGTCACTACACTGCCAGACCGAACCCTAGCTTTGTTAAACGTCGCAAGCTGCCCGCCTCATTTGTCTTGCATCCTCTACCTGCTAATACCGCTGACGTCCATGACTCGCCCTACCTCCAATTCGCCTCGAGACGCGTTCCTGCTGATGTCAGTCAGACCGAACCGGCAGTACTGCAGAGGATGAGCATCCGGCAAACCCTCTCTTTCTCTAGCGTCGCCAGCTACTGTCTTGCCTGCTTTGCAGCTTGACTGAAAATCCCCTGCAGTACTACGGGTGTTGTAGCGCCACTGACTACTGCCTAATGCCTGATTGTAGGGTATGAACAGCAACAAAGAAGTCAACAAGTCGATGCATCGCCCAATATGGAGCAAAATGCTGTTGTGACGCGGTGTTCCCACGCTCGTATTTGCCGCACTCGTCCTGAAGATGGTAAAACATCAGACTCCTTCTTCTTTCACACTATTTGTACATGATACTAGGTCTGGTCAGTTGCTAATTTGCTTTAGACGTTTACTGTTTAAATGACACTAACAGAAGGAAAGAAGTTTGGAAGAGGGGTTGCTAAAGGACTTAAGGTTGCTGAATTGCGCTATCTAGCATCTGCAAATAGAACGAATGATCAGAATCGGAAGCTACAAATTCGGTCGTTTGATAGGTTGGGTGCTGCGGTTGGTCCTAATCAGCGGCACTTTGTCGATGATGTGGTTATTACAACAAAAAAATGCACCCCTCACTGGTGTAAGGAAGTGGGCAGAGGTTGGCGATACTTCGAAGAGCGATATAGTGAGAGACATTCTGGTTAGTGTTGTGACACCCCACATAAGCATCTTTTTCTAGCGACCTCCATCTTGTACGTTTATAACAGTGTGATATACAATGTACAAAATGCCTGGGACTTGGAGGACACAGATGATACCAGAAGAAAAATATTGAAGATTGCTGGTGAGCGCTACAAGGGGTGGCGATCAACATTGCATGCCACCTATAAGAAGTATTCGACCGATGAGGAACGTATACAAAACAAGCCTGTTGACGTAGCAGATTCCGATTGGTTGGCGCTTATGGACTATTTTGGGTCCAAGCGATTCAGGGTCAGCTAGCTTTCTAATACCTTCATATCCTACAAAAAATATTTGATAACACCCATTCGTGAAATTAATTTTTAAAATTGCAGTCAATAAGCAGAACCAATTCACGAAATCGAAGTACTCAAAAGACAAAACACTTGCTTGGCTCGAAATCCTACGCCCAACTTAGTTACGAGAAGGTATGAAAACTAAATCATGCTTTTACTTTGCACTGCAATCATTCAATCAAATTTTACTTGTATTTGATGTAGCGAGACCCAGAGACCGGAAAAGAACCCGATGACATAGAACTGTGGAAGGCAAGCCATGTGAAGAACGGTCAATGGGCAAACGAGCAGGCAGAAGTTGTACATGTGAGAAACACTTCAAACAGTCCCCATTTAAATAAATATTTGCAATGTACATGTGACTTTTCTTTTTGTATATAGACCCAGGCACGTGCCCAAATCAACGTCAAGGAAGCTGAGCTGGGAGTCCCAATCCCAGATGAGGAAAGAAACAACATCTTCCAACTTACTTATATATTCACAACTGGTTCTGGAGGATCACAGTTTTGGGGGCGTGGTTATATGGCTAAACCTAATGTTTCTGAAAGACTGCGTATCCAGATGTCTGACCAGCTCGGCCAGCAAGTTCGATCCTTGCAAAATAGAAATGAAGACCTCAACTCTCAGGTGCAAGAGTTGGAAGGAAGAAATGATTATATGACCTCCCAGATGGATGGCTTCGTCCAGGCAAATGAACAGCTCAACCAGGAAGTCCAGGCTTTACATGATCAGATGGCAGCCAATTCTGCACGGCAAGAAAAGGAGCTAGTAGACATGCACAGAATGATGGAGAGCTTGCAAAATCAACAACGGCTAGCAGCAACTCCACAAAAGGCTTCTGCTCGCACCAAGTCGAAGCTGGATGTTCGAGAAACTATTCCTAATACTACAACTCATTGCGGTGCTCTTTTAATGGGTACAATGTTGCAACCTGAAAAAACTGTAAATAACATCGTCTCGCAACGACGCAAGGGTCCTTGAGCATTGCATCAATTGTTGGATGTTTGTTGTTAAGTCGACAGACGTATCGTGTGCGAATAAATTGATTCTATTGCCACTAATTTTCAAACCTGGTGCATTAGGATTCTAGTGCCGCTAATTATAAAACGTGGCATTAACAGATTATTGCGACAAAAATAAACTGTTGCAATAGGAAGCTAGCTATTACCACAAATTATAAAACGTTGCACTACAAACATCTGGCTATGACCAAAAAGCGTTGCACTAGACTGCTATTGCCACCACCCAGAGAATGTTGCATTACGACCCTGTTGCAACAGATTTGAATATGTTGCATTACGAACCTATTGCCACACATCAGAAATCGTTGCAATACAATACTGTTGTCACGGTTTTGAAATCGTTGCAATACCGTATTATTGGCCACGGCTGTGAAATCATCGCGATACCATATTATTCGCCATGAGTGTGAAATCGTCGCGATACTGTACTATTCACAACGGAAGTGAAATAGTTGCAACACCGTAGTATTCGCCACGAATGTGAAAATGTCGCGATACGATATTATTTGCCATGAGTGTGAAATCGTCACGATACCGTACTATTCGCCTAGATGTGAAAACGTCGCGATACCATATTATTCGCCATGCGTGTGAAATCGTCGGGATACCGTACTATTCGCCACAGATGTGAAATCGTTGCAACACCATACTATTCGCCACGAATGTAAAAACGTTGCCATACCGTACTATTCGCTACGGATGTGAAATCGTTGCAACACCGTACTATTCGCCGCGAATGTGAAAACGTCGCGATACCATACTATTCGCCACGAGTATGAAATCGTCGCGATACCGTACTTATGGCCACAGATGTGAACTCGTCGCAAATAACATACTATTCGTTGCAATACGTTAAATCGTCGCAATACGTTAAACCGTTGCAATACCATACTATTTGCCACGAATGTGGAGTCGTTGCAATACCATACTTCTTGCCACGAATGTGGCATTGTTGCAATACGTTAAATCATCGCAATACGTTAAACCGTTTTGCAATACCATACTATTTGCCACGAACGTGGAGTCGTCGCAGTACCATACTTTTTGCCACGAATGTGGCATCGTTGCAACACCATTATTTTCGTTGCAATACGTTAAATCATCGCAATATGTTAAAATGTTGCAATGCCATACTATTTGCCACGAACGTGGAGTCGTTGCAATACCATACTTTTTGCCACGAATGTGGCATCGTTGCAACACCGTTATTTTCGTTGCAATATGTTAAATCATCGCAATACGTTAAACTGTTGCAATACCATACTATTTGCAACGAATGTGGAGTCTTTGCAGTACCATACTTTTTGCCACGAATGTGACATCATTGCAACTCCGATATTTTCGTCACAATACGTTAAATCGTCGCAATACGTTAAACCGTTGCAATACCATACTATTTGCCACCAACGTGGAGTCGTCGCAATACCATACTATTTGCCACGGATGTCAAGTCGTCGCAATAACCTATTGCCACGGCTGTTATCGCCACGAGTCGGAAAAACTATTGTGACATTCTATTTCGTTGCAACAACAACCTATCGCGACGAATTTCGACCTATTGCAACAATTTTTTTTCGTCGCAATAACCCGAAATCCTGGTAGTTGAAGAAGCCTCGAGCTTGCAACAATAGCTCCGGACTTAATTCTGGAGGTTCCGGAGTCAGCACTAGAAGTACCGGAGCCTGTGCCAGATGCGCTAGAGCATGATCCGGAAGTAATCATCGAAGCTGAGGTGATGTTTGGGGTGGAAGCTATCACCTCAACAGTGCCTGATTCAGCTCTTGTGCCTGAGTCTGCATCTCAGCCTGTGCCTGAGGATCAAGCTTCGGGACCTTCTTCATCTACGCCGGAGGTTGACGAGCTACCAGAGCTCAGCCCAGCTGACATAGAATTTTTGGAGTCCATGCTTGTGCCATTGGCTCCAACAAATATACCAGAGTATGTGGGAATGCCTGAAGATCCCGAGGAAGGTACAGAGTCGATCCCCCTTGATCTTTGCATAGAGAATGTCTGCTCCAGTCTTCGCCAAGTTCAACTTGGTTTTGACTATGAGCGCCAGGCTCTGGAGGTCGATCGGCAAACTCTAAGGCAGTGGTGCAAATTGCTAAACTTCAAGACCAAGCTGATGCATACTCATTTGGCGGACATGAGAGATCAGCTTGAGACTGAGAAGGCTAGACTAAGGTGTCTAGGCAGGTTGTTGGATGAGTGGGTGGCAGTAATCAAAGCTTTAGATGATAAGTCCCGAAAACTTTTCGAGGATGCCAAAGCTACCAATGACCAAGCAGACAGTCGCTTGGAGAGTTTAGAAACATTAAGGGTTGAGCTCCTCAAGCATCGGTCGCTGTTGGATGAAAAGGATCAAGAGCTCTAGAAGAGAGAAACTGAAGTCTCTCAGAAGCTTGCACGTAGTGAACAGGACCTGGCTAATCAAGCAAAGAAATTCAAGTCCTGGTGCGAAGCTGAGAAAAAACAAGTGTGGCTGGCAGGAGAAGGGGTCAGCAAAAGAGAAAGTGTTGTCTCCGCCAGGGAATACAAGATGATGGCTAAAGAGCGGGAGCTTGCAGATAAGCAAGAGCGCTTAAACCTTCGAGAGAAGCAAGTTGCTGACCAAGAGAGACAGGTTGCTGAGAGGATCCATCAACACACCAAAGAGGTCAAGCGTCTCTCGAAAGAAGGTTTTGAGCTAACCTCTGCAAGGAAGTCGCTTCAGGAGCTCTAGACTGCAAGGATAGTTGAGTCTCAGCAGATCTGGAACTTCCTTGGGCGAGCGGAAGAGGCTCTGGTGCCTTTGGGCTTCAGCCCTGTATGTTTGGGTAACTAAGATCCAGATATGGACAAGGCCTTGATGGCTCTGATCTCCATCGGAAGCAATCCGGATGCATTGCAAGATGTAATTAGTGACTGGCTTGAGACTGAGGGGAGGTCCCTAGCGAATAATGTCGCTGAATATGTACTGACATGCCTCCGCAGCAGTCCCCCTGCCATGTCTTTAGCTGTAGTGATTGATGGACCCATCGCCGAGGAGGACGAAGCTGCCAAGCCAAGTGTCCAAGAGGCCTCCGAGAAGGTAGCTACATTTTCCAGCATAACTCCAGTAGCTAGGACCTTCGCTTTCCCTTTTGTGCCATCATCTTGTAATTCTCCCATTTTGAATGAATGAAATCCTTTCGAATTCCATTTTTGTATTCAACTTACTATTGACCTTATCTTGTTGGCTCCCTGGTAGATGTGCTCAATTGATTGGGAGCATCTACCATAAGGACTTTGGCAATATATTGAAGTTGTTGTGGTAGTTCCTGACTCGAAACTTCTGTGTTAGCTCCGAGGTCCGGGTCTTCGACTTCTCCAAGGACCCTTTGTCGAACGTTGACAGCAAACCCCGTGGGAGTTGTTGAAGCTTATTTGCTTTGACAATGCCCAATATCAACACGTGAAACGTCGACGGCGGGCCCCTTGGGTGGTATCAGAGCTATCTTGCTCTGGTGGCACCCACCATGAATATTTGAAGCGTCGACGGCGGGCCCCTTGGGTGATGCTGGAGCTATGTAGCTCTGGCGACGCCCATCATCAATGTGTAGGAGGTCAACTCTAACTAATATTTTGTGCACATGACAGACAAGAAAAGTAGTAAAATTCATCCTCTTGTCTATAACTTAGCTGTGACTTATTATCCATCTTTGAACCTTAAGTCCGAATAAACTGAATGTGACAATATAAGCCTACTGGATGTCCTTCTATAGGTCTTTGTGCTTCTTGGACTCGCCTTACTTTGACACAACACCAGAATAGGCAGAGTTGCATACTTAGGGTGGTGGACCATGCTAATCCAATAGCTCAATTTGGACCTATCATTGGTGTTAGGTTTCAAGCGAGTAGTCCATTCAACATACACTGGATCCCAATATACGACTACCAATAAAACTTAACATATCTCATGAATTTTTAGGACTAAAGTTCAAGTGAATTGCACAACATCACTATTGACAAGAAGGTAAAAAGGGGGGAAAATAATGAGCATGTGCAACGTAAATGCACGTAGAGTATGTTTTCATATAAATGTATTTCATTTAGGTCCGAATAACAGGGGAAGGTGAGGACACACTTAAAGTACAATACCAAGTTAAGTGTGTTATACATCTCGGACCTACCCAACTCTATTCTTAGACTCAATGAAACACTTTTATACAATCAACAGACTCACCTTCATGCTAAGTGTAGAACTTACGGAGGTGCTCCATGTTCCAGGGGTTGGGAAGTGGTGTCCCATCCTCTGTTGCCAAGCGAACGCATCCAGGGCGGGAAACTTTGAAGACTCGGAAGGGAGCTTCTCAGCTAGGGGAAAGTTTGTTTGCTCCTTCACGAGTAAGTATTCTCTGAAGCACTAGATCACCTTCTTGCAATTGTCAGTTGTGCACATGCCTCTGATGATAGCATCGGAGCGTCTGATGGTATCGTGCATTCCAAACAGCAGCTTGGCACCTCGCCTCATCGATGAGGTCTAAGTCATCACGCTGTAACTGATCCTGCGCAACTTCGTTGCAAGTCCAGACTCAGAGAGATCCCATGGCAATTTTAGAAGGAACGACAGCTTTAGCTCCGTACACCATGAAGAAAGTTGTTTCTCTGGTTTGCCTACAATGCAGGTGGAAGCTCTTCTATCCAATTAGCACCATGCTTCTTCAAGCGATTAAAAGTACAAGTCTTGAGGCCATTGATAATTTCTGCATTTGCTCTCTCAGCTTGGTCATTACTTGCCGAATGAGCTACTGATGCATAGCTGATAGTGATGCCGAGATATTCACAATATCCTTGGAACGCTGAATTGGATCCCATTGTCAGTAATGATTTTGTTGGCAACTCCAAATCTGCACACGATGGACCTCAAGGAGTTTAGCAGCATGTACTGATAATCTTCTGACAAAAACCCCATCAGGAACCAGAGCTCTGGTTGAAGCTTTTGTCGAGAGATCATCAATTTCAGCATTGTTGAGACATGGGATATGGCAAAGGTCCAGGACCTGGAACTCCTTCTGCAGCTTCTGGACTTCAATAGCATATGCAGCTAGCTGAGGGTTATTGCAACTACAATCACCTTTAACTTGTTTGATGATGAGTTGCGAATCTCCTTTCACCGGGAGCTGAAGGACGCCAAAGGACAGTGTTGTCTTGAGCCCGAAGATAAGATCTTTGTACTCCATGTAGGATCAAAGAGCACGTCTAAAGCTACTAGAGGGGGGTGAATGGTTGATTAAAACTTTTCAGCGGAAGCAACGAAAACACCCCTCGGCAGAAAACCGATCTGTTACAGAAATCGTGTGTGCGACTAATCTAAACGTGTTCAACTATGACAAAACTATTATATATTGTAGAGAATCAAGCCACGAAGACATCACAACAAGAATCATGAAAATCTGTTGAGAGAAACTCAAGTTACGATCGAAAGATCGAACAAAGGTCAATCTGTCCTACCCGAGAAAAATAGTTCTGGAATACTGCGAAGAAATTCGTGTAGATCAGAAACCACAAATCCAATGACCATGAATTTTTCACAGATGATAGAAAATAAAGTTGTGAAGAAATCCGAAAAATAATCACGTCAATCGGATTTGTAAAACTCGAGTTATGGTAAAACAACTAAAGCAAGGTAGTGTTGTGCGGAAACTCGACGAGAAAGACTTGAAGAAAACAAGTCGGACGAACAAGGCACAGAAGTTCCTTTCAACTACGAATTTAATTCAATAGAACACAAGAGGAACAACCCAACAGTCGCGCACCATGAGCTCTGTCCTCCCTTGCTTATATAACGAGCCCTTAGGCCAACCCAAACCTAACTAGGACTCTAATCCTACTCAATTCACGAATTGAAACTTTCCATAACTGCTCAAGACTCTTCTATACATAGATAGAAGCAATCTTAAGACTTACAAACACCTTAAGAATGTATCCCACATTCCTAAAACAACTCAAATTTGTGACCCACACAAAATCCTATCATAACCAACTCAAAACTTTCCACATTTGAGTCAAACGTGACTCAGCCGCAGCCTGAGTCCATAACCTAGTCGATTTGACCTTTCTGGCCAATTCTTTACATCCACATCTCTTCATCACGCCTTGGAACCATATAGCCACATCCATGCACTCCTTGCACACGTGCAAACATCTTCCAACGACGTCCACGATACCTTCATATGCATTGTTCTTGATTCAAAACATGTTGCGCAACCTCCCGATCAACTCAACCACAATTCCTCCCGAACTTGGTTGTTGAACCTCATCTTCTCCCTAAGACTAGTTCAATGGATCCCGTCACCAGCCATGTTCTGTACTCAAGCAACACTTGCACATGAATAAACAACCGATACTTTCGAGCACAAGTCCTCGACTTGACTCACGTTATTTCTGAAACCACAACACCTTACGTGAGCACCTCACATTAGCATGTTGCAAACCATAGCAAATTGATAACAGCAATAACCACCAAACCACACCAAAAACTTAGTAAAAGAATACTAATCAAACTTGCCATAGATGTAAAACAAGTTTGAAATATTTCAAAGTAAAAGCAGAAACATTGCAATCTAGCTCCAGACCTTGCCAAAACTAACCGGACCTTGAGCTGGAGCTTACCAAAGCTAGCAGGACCTAGCACTGGAGCTTACCAAAGCTAGTCAGACCTAGCATCAGAGATTAACAAAACTAGTCGGACCTAGTGCCGGAACTTACTAAAGCTTAGCCGGACCTAGTTCAAAAGGTGTTTTGGTAGTATTCAAAACTTTTATCATTAAAGCCAATGTATTCGGCACACATAGGTCTCACAATCTCCCCCTTGATGAATGCATTGGCAGCACCACTTAAAATCCGAACATTGGCTTGAAAAGTTTTGAAAACAATTTCTCCCCCTTTTTGAAAATCAAATGAGATATAAATAAATTTCTCCCCCTATACATATTTCTCTCCCTTGCACACTTCTCCCCCTTTGACAATGTATTCAGCAAGGTACAAAAGAGAAATTTTAATTTGTGATGAGCACATTATAACATATACATATAGAACAAAGCTCATCCAAGTCATACTATCAAGTAACTTACACTATGACAATAATGAGATACATAAAGTAGTGTAAGCCATGAGAGATCAAATTTAATGTTCAATTTAAGCAAGTCATGATCTCACAAACTTAACTATTTCAAAACCTGAAAGCATGATAATTGTTGCTGCAATTTTCTTTTCTTTTAAGCACAAATTTTTAACATATGACATTTGTAAGAGATTATATGCCGCATCTGCCTTATTCTAACCAACCAAGCCAAACCTATGTCATTTGACAATCAGAAGCTTAAGGACATGGTTTTAGTCATACACAACTTCTTCCAAGTTCATATCTAAGTGCAATGATAAGCCATCTCAAAAGAAGAAGTGCGATGCATGCATATTCTCTTGATATTTTCTCATTTCTTCATTTGAACATAAAAACTCAACATGTGAGTTGCTTACTTGATTAATTCTTTTAAAAGCACTTGTGAGCATGTAACAGGTTCAAAACAGCAAGAAAGTTCGATCATGACCAGATCTAGTGTAAGTAATTATTCCAATTACGAGTCATGGCAAAAACTACAAAATGTATAACACGAGTAATGTAGTAAGAACTTTCAGCATGTAAAAGGAATCACAAAGTCATATATGTATGAAATATTATGCCCATATTATTTTTAAATTCAGATCCCTAATTTGAAAGCTCCCCCTCAATTTAAGCCATGAGGATGCATAACCCCTATTTCACAATGAATGTAACAAAAACGAGTGAAATCCAAAGGTTTTGTAAAAATATCAGCCAATTGTTGTTCGATATCAACATGGTGAAGCACAATGTTTCCTTTTTCAACATTGTCACGGAGAAAGTGATACCTAATATCAATGTGCTTAGTTCTAGAATGTTGCACGGGATTTTTTGCAATACAAATGCACTAGTGTTATCAAACAATAATGGAACACTACCTAGATCAACCCCATAGTCCTTAAGTGTTTGAACAATCCAGAGAATTTGTGAGCAAGCACTAGCAGTAGCTACATATTCAGATTCAGCTGTGGATTGTGCAAATGAACTTTGTTTTCTAGAGGACCATGCAACAAGTGAATTATCAAGAAAATGACAAGCACCGTAAGTACTTTTCCTATCAATCATACAACCTCCAAAATCAGCATCCGAAAAAGCTTTCAAACTAAGGGTTGAGGAAGAAGGAAGAAAAAAGCCAAAATCTTGAGTTCCATGTAAGTACCTGAGAATTCTTTTGATGGCTTGACGATGTGAAGCACGTGGGGAAGCTTGAAACCGTGCACAAAGACATACGCTAAATTGTATATCCAGTCTTGATGCCGTGAGGTACAAAAGTGATCTGATCATGCTTCTATATCTTTTTGATCCACGAGTTCACCATCTTCATCAAGTTCAAGTGTTGATGTTGTTCCCATTGGTGTCCAAAGAGGCTTGCTTTTGTCCATGTTGAAGCGCTTGAGAAGGGCCCTTGTATACTTCTTATGATGCACAAAGGTACCTTCCTTGGTTTGCTTGATTTGTAGCCCCAAAAAGTGAGTTCACCCATCATACTCATTTCAAATTCTGAACTCATCATTGCTGAAAACTTGAACACAAGATCATGAGAAGCACAACCAAAGATAATATCATCCACATACACTTGAACGAATAATGAGTCATTGCCATGCTAAAGCACAAAAATATTTTTATCAACCTTGCCCATGGTAAACCCCTTTTCAAGTAAGAATGTTTTTAACCTATCATACCATGCGCTAGGGGCTTGTTTGAGACCGTACAAGGCTTTGGACAGCTTGTACACATGATTAGGAAAATCTGGATTTTCAAAACCTGATGGTTGCTTGAGATGAACCTCCTCATCTATATAGCCATTACGTAAAGCACTTTTAACATCCATTTGACATAATTTGAAACCTTTAGATGCAGCAAAAGCTAACAAAATTCTTATGGCTTCTAATCTAGCAACAGGAGCAAAAGTTTCATCAAAATCTAGACCTTCAATATGTGTGAAACCATGAGCAACCAACCTAGCCTTATGTGACACCCTGATTTTCTTGCATCATGCCCTACATGCACTCATATACATGTTTAACGTTAACCCACAACAAGAGGAACGAGTTTAAAATTGATTCGGAGCATTTAAAATTGATTTGGAACAAAACCGCACTTAAAACGCAGGAAAGTGCGGACTAGTCCGATTTTACTGAGGTCTAGTCTGATTTCTCTGTGACTAAAAACGGACTTGTCCATTTTTGCTGCAGACTAGTCCGATTTTGCCTCTGGAAACCTTCGGACTTGTCCGATTCTGTGCGGACTAGTCCGATATTCCAAGAACCCTTGAAAATTTGCTAAGTCCTTGGACTTTTTCGGACTAGTCCGGTGTTCCAGTGGACTTGTCCGTTTTCCTCTCTGTTTAAAGTTGGACTTGTCCGATTTTTGGCCAAACTTGTCCGATTTTTTTTCTGGACGACTTCGGACTAGTTTGATCCTTTCCGGACTTGTCTGATATTTCGCGACTCCAAGTTGATCTTTTGTTTTACGACTTGTTTCTTGGGTTTCACATTAAGTGGGCCTAGGGACGTCGTGGCTAACTCTTTTAGAGCCCATGTGGGACCCTAAACCGGCCTCTACTCATCCCAAACTCGAAATCCATCTAACCCTAGCCTCCACCTCTATATAAATAACCCCACCCCTTGGTTTGACATCTATTTGCCACTTTTCCACCCCACCCAAACCCTAGTTCGTGGAGAGCCACCATCAAGGAGGGAGGAGAAGATCCCAAGCAAGAAGAAGAGGAGGAAACGAAGGAGGATCAATATCTCCACCAAGCTTTCGTTCTTCATCACCAATTCATCTCCAAGTTCATCACCAACCCTAGATCACCAAGATCCAAGTGTTACCTCCAAGTTTCTTGATTCATTGGAGTCCTAAACACATGGTATACTTCCTATTATCTTTTCCTTACATGAATTCAACCCCTAATCTCCAAATTCACGTCGATCTAGAAAACCCTAATCTGCTGATCTCGTAGAGTGCGGACTTGTCCAGTCCCTAGCGGACTAGTCCGATTTCCCTGGATAAGTTGTGTTGAATTAATTCTAATTTTGATCTAATCAACTCCAAACCTGTATAAACTTGTTAAAAGCTATTAGAAATAGTTAGTTATCATTAAAAGCAATCTAGTAACAAGTTCTACCTTGCATTTGCATTAATCATGCATGTCATGTCATATTGAGTAATTTTTGTGCAGTCTTTGATTGTGTATCTTGTCTTGTATGTTTATTGTGCGGATTAGACAGATTTGCGCTAGAAAGTGCCGCGGAGGATCCACAACACCAAGAGTTTGAAGGCTTTGACCCTAATCAACAGCAAGAGCAAGGCAAGTGTCCTTGAAGCATATTGATCCTGTTTTTAAAATAAATGTTTTGTTTGCAAAATTCCATGCTTGTGTCAATTTTGATGGGAATCCTATGGTAGGAAGTTTACTAGTTTTTTGACCATCCTTGTAACCTGAAATATATGGTAGAGAGTCGGGAAGGGCTTTTTATCTTTTTGCTTTGCTTAATTAATTGGGATGGGAAACCAACACTACATACTTAATTAAGTATTAATGATATTTTGGTTAATGTGAACTGGTTAAATATGATTTGGCAATGGGTGATCTAAGCAAGCCTGGTATGTGGATGGGTTGGATGTTATGGTGGTTTGCTTGCTTTATATCTAAGGACCGGTTCATGCGAGAATAAGCCAGGACTATAGTGCCACCACGAGGCCAAGTATGGGTGCGGCGTAGCTGATTAATTAGGGCTTTGCCTGTGCTATCTGGACCATTATGGATGCTCAGGGAAGGGGTAGTCGGATTGGGTTTGTTGATGATTGGTGGGACTACCCTGGGATCTGAATGGCTCAAGAGGGGGCCCTTGGTTGAAGATGTGCTCAGTTGGAGGCATCGCCACCGGTGAACCCTTAGTGGGGTCTATATAGGTTAGTAATCCCTTTGTAAAGGCTATTTTGTGATCTCTTGGACACATACCGACAGAAGTGTGAGACGGCATAATAGAGGTTCTAGTCATCGAAAGGTGATGAAATCACGAACACGTGGGTAAAGTGGTACAAACTCTGCAGAGTTAAATAAAATTATCATGATAGCCGTGCTCCCGGTTATGAGCACCTGGACAACTTCCATGATTAGAGGAAACTTAGTACTGGGATGGTATTTGGGATGGTTATGGTTTGGTAATGGTTATGGCTGGTTATGAATTTATTTCTGGTATTGAATATGGTTATTGGCAATGGTGAAATCTAGAATTATTGATGATGGTAGTGAATTCAGATTGGTATCATAATATTACTTATGGTTATGATGGGTTTACTTCACATACATGTAATATATTGCTTTTCAAATGTTTTTATGTACTTTTCAACACTTTGCCATTATTATTGCCGACATTTGAATAAGCGACATGTCATACTTTCCACACTTGCTGAGTACGACATGTACTCACTCTTGCAATCCCCCCTCCCCCAACAGTTGCAGGTCAAGATTGGGAGTTTAATGGCGATAATACGGAGTTCTATGCCGTGTCTACCGTCAGCTTTGCATGTGGTGTTGATTGGAGCTGCGCTATACCCTATTGCTTATGCTACCTAGTTGTTTAGTTTGCTTAGTTAGAGTATTTCCGCTGCATTAGTTTAACTTGTCATTAATATTCATTAGAGCTTGTATTCAAGGATAATATGGTTAGTTTAATAAAATTTGGTTAATTAATCTTGTTCTGTGGTAATTTCCTGTATACTCTTTTGTGATTGCACTCGTGTATGTGTGATGAACATCCTGGGCACACATATGCGTCAGCTTGGTTCATTCTAAGAATCAGGTGTCACAGATTGGTATCAGAGCCACAGGTTGACCATAGGATGCAGCCTAGATAGAATGGACACTTTAGAGCACATAGGAGCACTCAAGAATCGATGTGTTTTTGCTTGGAGTGTTGTCTGCTATATATATTGTTTGCTTGTGTGCTTAGTAGAGGATTTTGGGATGCCTTAGCATTGCCATGTCCACCTAGGCTAGTGTAGCTAGCCATTTAGTTTATATCCCTTGATGCATATAGTTGGGGATGTTTTCTAAATTCTTACCTATTGCTTCTCTCCAGATGGTTAGGACTTGCAACCAGAGGGATGGCAATGATGAGGAGGAGAACAATGGAGTACCTCAGAACAACAATGGGCAAGGACCTGCTCATGAAGCTATCAACATTGAGCAGCTTTTGGCCATGCAAAACCAGCTCATGTAGACCATGATACAAACTATGGGACAGCTGCAGGCTGGCAACATCAACAATCAGCCCCACATGCCTCCACTGTAACACCCTCATTTTCATGCATCATGCCCTACATGCACTCATATACATGTTTAACATTAACCCATAACAAGAGGAACAAGTTTAAAATTGATTTGGAACAAAACCGCACTTAAAAATGTAGGAAAGTGCGGACTAGTCCGGTTTTGCTGAGGACTAGTCCAATTTCTCTCTGTCTAAAAACGGACTTGTCCGTTTTTGCTGCGGATTAGTCCGATATTTGCCTCTGGACAACTTCGGTCTTGTCCGATTTTGTGCGGACTAGTCCGGTATTCCATGAATCCTTGAAAATTTGCTAAGTCCCTGGACTTTTCCGGACTAGTCCGGTGTTCCAGCGGACTTGTCCGTTTTCCTTTCTGACTAAGATCGGACTTGTCCGATTTTTGGCCAGACTTGTCCGATTTTCTCTCTGGACGACTTCGGACTAGTCCGGTCCTGTCCGGACTTGTCCGATATTTCGTGACTCCGAGATTGACCTTTTGTTTTACGACTTGTTTCTTGGGTTTCACGTCAAGTGGGCCTAGGGACGTCGTGCCCAACTCTTTTAGAGCCCATGTGGGACTCTAAACTGGCCTCTACTCATCCTAAACTCGAAATCCATCTAACCCTAGCCTCCACGTCTATATAAACAACCCCACCCCTTGGTTTGACATCTATTTGCAACTTTTCCACCCACCCAAACCTTAGTTCGTGGGGAGCCACCATCAAGGAGGGAGGAGAAGATCCCAAACAAGAAGAAGAAGAGGAGGAAACGAAGGAGGATCAAGATCTCCACCAAGTTTCGTCCTTCACCACCAATTCATCTCCAAGTTCATCACCAACCCTAGATCATCAAGATCCAAGTGTTACCTCCAAGTTTCTTGGTTCATTGGAGTTCTAAACACCTGGTATACCTTCTATTCTCTTTTCCTTATGTGAATTCAACCCCTAATCTCCAAATTCACGTCGATCTAGAAAACCCTAATTTGCTGATCTCATCAAGTGCGAACTTGTCCGGTCCCTAGCAGACTAGTCCGATCTTTCTGGTTAAATTATTTTAATTAATTCTAAAATTTGATCTAATCGACCCCAAACCTGTATAAACTTGTTAAAATCTATTAGAGCTAGTTAGTGATCATTAAAAGCAATCTAGTGACAAGTTCTACCTTGCATTGCATCAATCATGCATGTCATGTCATATTGAGTAATATTTGTGCACTCTTTGATTGTGTTTCTTGTCTTATATGTTTATTGTGTGGATTAGACAGATTTGCGCTAGAGAGTGCCACGGAGGATCTACAACATCAAGAGTTTGAAGGCTTTGACCCTAATCAACAGCAAGAGCAAGGCAAGTGTCCTTGAAGCATATTGATCCTGTTTTTAAAATAAATGTTTTGTTTGCAAAACTGCATGCTTGTGTCAAATTGATGGGAAATCCTATGGTAGGAAGTTTACTAGATTTTCTAAACCACCCTTGTCACCTAGAATTTATGGTAGAGAGTCGGGAAGGGTTTTTACCTTTTTGCTTCGCTTAATCAACTAGGATGGGAAACAACTATATCACTCAATTTAATTATGCATGGATGAGATTATGGTTAACATGAACTGGTTAAACATGGTATGGTAATGGATGATCTAAGCAAGCCTGGTATGTGGATGGGTTGGATGTTATGGTGGTTTGCTTGCTTTAGATCTAAGGACAGGTTCATGCGAGAATAAGCCAGGACTACAGTGCCACCACGAGGCCAAGTATGGGTGCGGCGTAGCTGATTAATTAGGGCTTTGCTAGTGCTGTTTGGACCATTGTGGATGCTCGGGGAAGGGGTAGTCGGATTGGGTTTGTTGATGATTGGTGGGACTACCCTGGGATCCGAATGGCTCAAGAGGGGGCCCTTGGTTGAAGATGTGCTATGCGGGAGACATCGCCACCGGTGAAACCTCAGTGGGGTCTAAATAGGCTAGTAATCCCTTTGTAAAGGCTATTTTGTGATCTCTTGGCCACACACCAACGGAAGTGTGTAATGTGACCGACGGGTCATGGGCATAAGGGAGGTTCTTAGTCGCCGAAGGGTGATGAAATCACGAACACGTGGGTAAAGAGGTACAAACTCTGCAGAGTTAACTAAAACTATCATGATAGCCGTGCTCCCGGTTATGAGCACTTGGACAACTTCCATGATTAGAGGGAAATTGGAATTTGGGATGGTTATGGTTTGGTAATGGTTATGGTTGATATTATGGTTATGGTTATGGTTATGGTTATGGATGGAATTATGGTTTATGACATTGATTATGGTTATTGGTAATGGTGAATTATGGACTGGTATTGTTGTGGTTACATGGTTTATGATGGGTTTACTTCACATAAATATGATACATTACTTTTCCAAATGGTTTTACTGTACTTTTCAGCACTTAGCCATTATTATTGTCGTCATTTGAATCAGCCAGATGTCATACTTTCCACACTTGCTGAGTACGACATGTACTCACTCTTGCAATCCCCCCCCCCAACAGTTGCAGGTCAGGATTGGGAGTTTAATGGCGATAATGCGGAGTTCTAGGTCGTGTCTACTGTCAGCTTTGCCTGTGGTGTTGATTGGAGCTGCGCATGCATACCCTGTCGCTTATGTTGCATAGTTGCTTAGTTTGCTTAATTAGTTTATTTCCGCTGCATTAGTTGAACTTGTCATTAATATTCATTGGAGCTTGGATTCGAGGATAATATGGTTTGTGTAATAAAATTTGGTTAATTAATCTTGTCTTGTGGTAATTTTCTGTATACTCTTTTGTGATTGCACTCGTGTATGTGTGATGAACATCCTGGGCACACATATGCGTTAGCTTGGTTCATTTTCGGAACCAGGCGTCACAGATTGGTATCAGAGCCACAGGTTGACCGTAGGATGCAGCCTAGATAGAATGGACACTTTAGGACACATAGGAGCACTCAGGAATCGATGTTTTGTTGCTTGGAGTGCTGCTTGCTATATATATTGGTTGCTTGTGTGCTTAATAGAGGATTTTGGGATGCCTTAGCATTTCCATGTCCACCTAGGCTAGTATAGCTAGTTGGTTAGCTTCATATCCCTTGATGCATATAGTTGGGGCGTTTTCTAATTCTTACCTACTGCTTTTCTTCAGATGGTGAGGACTCACAACCAGAGGGATGGCAATGATGAAGAGGAGAACAATGGAGTGCCTCAGAACAACAATGGACAAGGATCTACTCAGGGAGCTATCAACATCGAGCAGCTATTGGCCATGCAAAACCAGCTCATGCAGACCATGATACAGACTATGGGATAGCTGCAGGCTGGCAATATCAACAATCAGCCCCACATGCCTCCACCGCCACCCCCACCTCCTCATAACCGATTGGGAGAGTTTATGAGGACTAGGCCGCCGACCTTTGCTCAAGCTGCTGACCCTATGGATGCAGACGATTGGCTCAAGTCCGTGGAGAAGAAGCTAGCTATTGTCCAATGTAGTGATCGGGAGAAGGTCTTGTTTGCTTCTCATCAACTCATTGGAGCAGCTGTAGATTGGTGGGATTCTTATTGCAATGCTCATGAGAACCAAGAGAGAATTACCTGGGCAGAATTCAAGGAGAGTTTCCGTTCTCATTATGTGCTGGAAGGTGTTATGATCTTGAAGAGGCAAGAATTTGAGAACTTGAGACAAGGAAAATCAAGCGTGAGTGAATATCTCAATAAGTTCACTCAACTCTCAAGATATGCGCCTGAGGATGTTAGCCGGGACAGCCGGAAGCAATACTTGTTCATGAGGGGATTGAACAATACGATCAAGTGCAATTGCTCAACTGTGATTATGTCAATTTTCAGAAGCTTGTGGACAAAGCAATTGTGGTTGAGAACAAGATCCGTGAGATGGAGCAAGAAATCAAGAGGAAGGCGCCATATCAAGGACAGCAACAAGGAAGTAATGTGCACCCTCGCTTTGCGCCGCCCAATGCGCCTCATTACAGCTCCTCTATTCCTGCTCAGCGCCCTAGTTATGCACCGCGCCCAACTCAGTTTGTGCAGCAGCGCCCTGTCATGCAAGCACCTAGGCCTCCGATGCCTTATGCACCTCGTGCTGATTTTCCTGGAGCCAATGTTCAAAACCAAGCTCGTCCTAATAATTCTGGTGGAGTTAAGAAGTGCTATACTTGTGGAGAAGCTGGACACTTTGCACATCAATGTCCTAAGTCGGGCCTTGGTCAAGGAAGCAATGCATCGAGGCAAAACCCAAGACCTAATGGAGGACAGCCACAAGGAAGCCGTGGACAGCAAAATTTTGCTCGTGGCAACGTGAACCATGTCTCTACGGAGGATGCTCAACAAGCGGATGACGTGGTCATTGGTATGTTTCTCGCCAACTCCAACCCCGCGACTATGTTATTTGATTCTGGAGCATCGCATTCATTCATTGCATCAAAGTATGTTGCCAAGTATAGTTTGCCTATCTCTCATATGAAGTTTACTCTGTTGGTTAAGTCTCCTGGAGGAGAGATGAGGACAAATATAGTATGTCCAAAGGTAAGCCTTAGAATAAGGGGGGTAGACTTCTCCGCCAACCTCATTGTTTTAGATTCTCAAGGGTTGGATATTATACTTGGTATGGACTGGTTGAGGAAGCACAATGGAGTTATTGAATGTGCCACAAAGACGGTGAAGTTGACTAATGAGGAAGGGATCACCGTAGAATTTGAAGCATCTCAAACCGCACCGAAGCAATTGGAATTGAATCATATGGACGGTGCCGCAATTGAGGAGATTCCGGTTGTATGTGAATTTTTGGATGTGTTTCCGGATGAGTTGCCAGGTATGCCACCCGATCGAGACATTGAGTTTGTTATTGATTTAATACCTAGAACTGCACCTATAGCTAAGAGGCCGTATAGGATGCCTCCTATGGAATTAGTGGAGCTCAAGAAATAAATTCAAGAGCAATTAGAGAAGGGTTTTATTCGCCCTAGCTCTTCACCTTGGAGAGCACCCGTTCTATTTGTGGACAAGAAGGATAGATCCCAAAGGATGTGCGTGGATTACCGAGCTCTCAACGAGGTAACAATCAAGAGAAAGTACACCTTGCCACGCATAGAAGACTTGTTTGATCAGATGAAGGGTGCTTGTGTCTTCTCTAAGATTGACTTGAGGTCGGGATACTTTCAAATGAAGATTAGACCATCGGACATACCCAAGACAGCTTTTAGGACACGGTATGGATCTTATGAGTACACCGTGATGTCTTTTGGATTGACAAATGCACCTGCCTACTTTATGTACCTCAAGAATAAGGTATTCATGGAGTACTTAGATAAGTTCGTTGTGGTGTTTATTGATGATATTATGTTCTACTCGAAAGATGAGAAGGAACATGAGGAACACTTGAGGCTTACGTTGCAGAAATTGAGGGAGCATCAATTGTATGCCAAGTTCAGTAAATGTCAATCCTGGTTACGGGAAGTTTCCTTCTTAGGCCATATTATTTCCGGAGGAGGAGTATCAGTTGACCCAGGGAAGGTGAGAGATGTTCTTAAGTGGGAACCGCCACAGAATGTCAAGGAAATTCTGAGTTTTCTTGGGATGGCTGGATATTACCGTCGATTCATCAAGGACTTTTCCAAGATAGCCAAGCCTATGACGGAGTTGCTAACGAAGGGAAAGGCATTCCAATGGACTGAAGCTTGTCAGAATAGTTTTGAGGAGTTGAAGAAGAGGTTGACAACAGCCCTGGTTTTGGTATTGCCGGATGTAAGCAAGAGTTTTGACATTTATTGCGATGCATCAAGACAAGGGATTGGATGTGTATTGATGCAAGAAGGTCAAGTGGTCGCCTATGCGTCGAGACAATTGAAGAAACATGAGCAGAATTACCCCACGCATGATCTTGAACTAGCAGCCGTGGTACATGCATTGAAGATTTGGAGACACTATATTCTTGGACATAGGTATGAAATTTACACGGATCACAAGAGTTTGAAGTATATTTTCACACAAATGGATCTGAACTTGAGGCAACGAAGATGGTTGGAGCTCATCAAAGATTATGATTTGGGGATCAACTATCATCCGGGAACAGCCAATGTAGTGGCCGATGCTTTGAGTAGAAAGGGAGTAAGCCATCAACTTACAGTTCAAGAGTTACCGTCCGAGTTATGCAAGGAGTTTGAACGGTTGAACCTTGGGTTTGTAAACGAGATGGAGATGATGGAGTTAAACCCAACCTTGGAGCAAGAAATTCGAGAGGCACAAACCACAGATGAGGAGATCAAGGAAATCAAGGAAAGAACCGAAGAAGGGAGAGAATTTAGATTTGACAAGGATGAACATGGTACCTTATGGCTTGGAAAGAGGATCGTTGTGCCTAATGTAAAGCATATTTGGGAGACAATATTAAAGGAGGCACACGACTCGCCTTACTTGATTCACCCCGGTTGTACGAAGATGTACAAGGACTTGAAGACTTGCTATTGGTGGGATAGCATGAAAAAGGACATAGCTGAATATGTAGCATTATGTGATGTGTGCCAACGAGTCAAGGCGGAACATCAAAGGCCAGCCGGATTATTGCAACCGTTGAAGATTCCGGAATGGAAGTGGGAAGAAATTGGTATGGACTTCATAGTTGGGTTACCGCGTACTCAGTCCGGGTATGACTCAATTTGGGTAATTGTGGATCGCTTAACCAAGTCAGCTCATTTTGTCCCTGTGAAGACCGAGTATACAGCTGCACGATTGGCCGAAATATACATGGAGCATATTGTGTGTCGACATGGAGTCCCTAAGAAGATAGTCTCGGATAGAGGTTCTCAATTTACCTCCAGATTTTGGCAAAAATTGCATGAAGCTTTGGGAACGAGGTTGAATTTTAGTTCAGCATATCATCCTCAAACGGATGGACAAACCGAGAGGACCAATCAGATTTTGGAGGACATGTTAAGAGCTTGTGCTTTAAAGCATGGGAAAAGTTGGGACAAAAGCTTGCCATACGCAGAATTTTCATACAACAATAGTTACCAAGCAAGCTTGAAAATGTCACCATATGAAGCGCTTTATGGGAGGAAGTGTAGGACACCTTTATTCTGGAATGAGGCAGGAGAAACTCAAGTATTTGGTCCGAACGTGTTGCAAGAAGCCGAAAAGCAAGTCCAAATAATTCGTGGAAACTTGAGGGCTGCCCAATCAAGGCAAAAAGGCTATGCGGATAATAGGAGAAGGAAATTAGCCTTTGAAATAGGAGATTTTGTTTACCTCAAGGTGTCACCAATGAGAGGTCATAAGAGGTTTAACATAAGAGGCAAGCTCGCACCTCGTTATATTGGACCATTCAAGATTTTGGACAAAAGAGGAGAAGTAGCATATAAGTTGGAGATGCCAGCTCATCTTTCAGACGTACATGATGTGTTTCATGTTTCCCAACTCAAGAAGTGTCTCAGGGTACCGGAAGATCAAGTGCCAATGGAAGAATTGGAACTAGAGGAAGATTTGACGTATGCCGAGCAACCGGTCAAAATCTTGGAAACCAAGGAGAGAGTCACAAGGAACAAGGTGATTCGATGGTGTAAAGTCCAATGGAAGCACCATACCAAAAAAGAAGCAACTTGGGAGCTAGAAGATGATCTCAAGAAGGAATTTCCCTATCTCTTCTCTTCCGCGTCGAATCTCGAGGGCGAGATTTATTTTAAGGGGGGTAGGTTTGTAACATCCTCATTTTCATGCATCATGCCCTACATGCACTCATATACATGTTTAACATTAACCCATAACAAGAGGAACAAGTTTAAAATTGATTTGGAACAAAACCGCACTTAAAAATGTAGGAAAGTGCGGACTAGTCCGGTTTTGCTGAGGACTAGTCCGATTTCTCTCTGACTAAATACGGACTTGTCCGTTTTTGCTACGAATTAGTCCGATATTTGCTTCTGGACAACTTCGGACTTGTCCGATTTTGTGCGGACTAGTCCAGTATTCCATGAATCCTTGAAAATTTGCTAAGTCCCTGGACTTTTCCGGACTAGTCCGATGTTCCAGCGGACTTGTCCGTTTTCCTTTCTGACTAAGATCGGACTTGTCCGATTTTTGGCCAGACTTGTCCGATTTTCTCTCTGGACGACTTCGGACTAGTCCGGTCCTGTCCGGACTTGTCCGATATTTCGTGACTCCGAGATTGACCTTTTGTTTTACGACTTGTTTCTTGGGTTTCACGTCATGTGGGCCTAGGGACGTCGTTCCCAACTCTTTTAGAGCCCATGTGGGACTCTAAACCGGCCTCTACTCATCCTAAACTCGAAATCCATCTAACCCTAGCCTCCACGTCTATATAAACAACCCCACCCCTTGGTTTGACATCTATTTGCCACTTTTCCACCCACCCAAACCCTAGTTCGTGGGGAGCCACCATCAAGGAGGGAGGAGAAGATCCCAAACAAGAAGAAGAAGAGGAGGAAACGAAGGAGGATCAAGATCTCCACCAAGTTTCGTCCTTCACCACCAATTCATCTCCAAGTTCATCACCAACCCTAGATCATCAAGATCCAAGTGTTACCTCCAAGTTTCTTGGTTCATTGGAGTTCTAAACACCTGGTATACCTTCTATTCTCTTTTCCTTATGTGAATTCAACCCCTAATCTCCAAATTCACATCGATCTAGAAAACCCTAATCTGCTGATCTCGTCAAGTGCGGACTTGTCCGGTCCCTAGCGGACTAGTCCGATCTTTCTGGTTAAATTGTGTTGAATTAATTCTAAAATTTGATCTAATCGACCCCAAACCTGTATAAACTTGTTAAAATCTATTAGAGCTAGTTAGTGATCATTAAAAGCAATCTAGTGACAAGTTCTACCTTGCATTGCATCAATCATGCATGTCATGTCATATTGAGTAATATTTGTGCACTCTTTGATTGTGTTTCTTGTCTTGTATGTTTATTGTGTGGATTAGACGGATTTGCGCTAGAGAGTGCCACGGAGGATCTACAACATCAGGAGTTTGAAGGCTTTGACCCTAATCAACAGCAAGAGCAAGGCAAGTGTCCTTGAAGCATATTGATCCTGTTTTTAAAATAAATGTTTTGTTTGCAAAACTGCATGCTTGTGTCAAATTGATGGGAAATCCTATGGTAGGAAGTTTACTAGATTTTCTAAACCACCCTTGTCACCTGGAATTTATGGTAGAAAGTCGGGAAGGGTTTTTACCTTTTTGCTTCGCTTAATCAACTGGGATGGTAAACAACTATATCACTCAATTTAATTATGCATGGATGAGATTATGGTTAACATGAACTGGTTAAACATGGTATGGTAATGGATGATCTAAGCAAGCCTGGTATGTGGATGGGTTGGATGTTATGGTGGTTTGCTTGCTTTAGATCTAAGGACCGGTTCATGCGAGAATAAGCCAGGACTACAGTGCCACCACGAGGCCAAGTATGGGTGCGGCGTAGCTGATTAATTAGGGCTTTGCTAGTGCTGTTTGGACCATTGTGGATGCTCGGGGAAGGGGTAGTCGGATTGGGTTTGTTGATGATTGGTGGGACTACCCTGGGATCCGAATGGCTCAAGAGGGGGCCCTTGGTTGAAGATGTGCTCTGCGGGAGACATCGCCACCGGTGAAACCTCAGTGGGGTCTAAATAGGCTAGTAATCCCTTTGTAAAGGCTATTTTGTGATCTCTTGGCCACACACCAACGGAAGTGTGTAATGTGACCGACGGGTCATGGGCATAAGGGAGGTTCTTAGTCGCCGAAGGGTGATGAAATCACGAACACGTGGGTAAAGAGGTACAAACTCTGCAGAGTTAACTAAAACTATCATGATAGCCGTGCTCCCGGTTATGAGCACCTGGACAACTTCCATGATTAGAGGGAAATTGGAATTTGGGATAGTTATGGTTTGGTAATGGTTATGGTTGATATTATGGTTATGATTATAGTTGTGGTTATGGATGGAATTATGGTTTATGACATTGATTATGGTTATTGGTAATGGTGAATTATGGACTGGTATTGTTGTGGTTACATGGTTTATGATGGGTTTACTTCACATAAATATGATACATTACTTTTCCAAATGGTTTTACTGTACTTTTCAGCACTTAGCCATTATTATTGTCGTCATTTGAATCAGCCACATGTCATACTTTCCACACTTGCTGAGTACGACATGTACTCACTCTTGCAATTCCCCCCCCCCCAACAGTTGCAGGTCAGGATTGGGAGTTTAATGGTGATAATGCAGAGTTCTAGGCCGTGTCTACCGTCAGCTTTGCCTGTGGTGTTGATTGGAGCTGCGCATGCATACCCTGTCGCTTATGTTGCATAGTTGCTTAGTTTGCTTAATTAGTTTATTTCCGCTGCATTAGTTGAACTTGTCATTAATATTCATTGGAGCTTGGATTCGAGGATAATATGGTTTGTGTAATAAAATTGGTTAATTAATCTTGTCTTGTGGTATTTTTCTGTATACTCTTTTGTGATTGCACTCGTGTATGTGTGATGAACATCCTGGGCACACATATGCGTTAGCTTGGTTCATTTTCGGAACCGGGCGTCACATCCACCGCCACCCCCGCCTCCTCATAACCGATTGGGAGAGTTTATGAGGACTAGGCCGCCAACCTTTGCTCAAGCTACTGACCCTATGGATGCGGACGATTGGCTCAACTCTGTGGAGAAGAAGCTAGCTATTGTCCAATGCAGTGACCAGGAGAAGGTCTTGTTTGCTTCTCATCAACTAGTTGGAGCAGTTGCGGATTGGTGAGATGCTTATTGCAATGCTCACGAGAATCAAGAGAGGATTACCTGGGCGGAGTTCAAGGAGAGTTTCCGTTCTCATTATGTGCCTAAGGGGGTTATGATTTTGAAGAGGCAAGAATTTGAGAACTTGAGGCAAGGAAGATCAAGCGTGAGTGAATATCTCAATAAGTTCACTCAACTCTCAAGGTATGCGCCTGAGGATGTGAGCCAGGATAGCCGGAAGCAATATTTGTTCGTGAGAGGCCTCAACAATGAAATTCAAGTGCAATTGCTCAATTGTGACTATGCAAATTTTCATAAGCTTGTGGACAAAGCAATTGTGGTTGAAAACAAGATTCGTGAGATGGAGCAAGACAATAAGAGAAAGGCGCCATATCAAGGATAGCAACAAGTAAGTAATGTGCACCCTCGCCTTGCACCACCCAATGCGCCCTATTACAACTCCTCTATTCCTGCTCAACGCCCTGGATTTGCACCGCGCCCAACTCAGTTTGTGCAGCAGCGCCCTCACATGCAAGCACCTAGGCCTCCAATGCCTTATGCGCCTCGTGCTAATTTTCCTGGTGCCAATGTTCGAAACCAAGCTCGTCCCAATAATTTTGGTGGAGTTAAGAAGTGTTATACTTGTGGAGAAGCTAGACACTTTGCGCATCAATGTCCTAAGTCAGGCCTTGGTCAAGGAAGTAATGCACCGAGACAAAACCTAAGACCCAATGGAGGACAGCCACAAGGGAACTGGGGACAGCAGAATTTTGCTCGTGGCAACGTGAACCATGTCTCTACGGAGGATGCTCAACAAGCGGATGACATGGTCATTGGTATGTTTCTCGCCAACTCCAACCCCGCGACTATGTTATTTGATTCTGGAGCATCGCATTCATTCATTGCATCGAAGTATGTTGTCAAGTATAGTTTGCCTATCTCTCATATGAAGTTTACTCTATTGGTTAAGTCTACTGGAGGAGAGATGAGGACAAATATATTATGTCCAAAAGTAAGCCTTAGAATAAGGGGGTACACTTCTCCGCCAACCTCATTGTTTTGGATTCTCAAGGATTGGACATTATACTTGGTATGGACTGGTTGAGGAAGCACAATGGAGTTATTGAGTGTGCCACAAAGACGGTGAAGTTGACTAATGAGGAAGGGATCACTGTAGAATTTGAAGCATCTCAAACCGCACCGAAGCAATTGGAGCTGAATCATATGGACAGTGCCGCAATTGAGGAGATTTCGGTGGTGTGTGAATTTTTGGATGTTTTTCTGGGCGAGTTGCCAGGTATGCCACCTATTGAGACATTGAGTTTGTTATTGATTTAATACCCGGAACTGCACCTATAGCTAAGAAGCCGTATAGGATGCCTCCTTTGGAATTAGCGGAGCTCAAGAAACAAATTCAAGAGCAACTAGAGAAAGGTTTTATTTGCCCTAGTTCTTCACCTTTGGGAGCGCCCGTGCTGTTTGTGGACAAGAAGGATGGAACCCAAAGGATGTGTGTGGATTACCGAGCTCTCAACGAGGTAACAATCAAGAACAAGTACACACTGCCACGCATAGAAGACTTGTTTGATCAGATGAAGAGTGCTTGTGTCATCTCTAAGATTGATTTGAGGTCGGGATATTTTCAACTGAAGATTAGGCCATCGGACATACCCAAGACAACTTTTAGAACACGGTATGGATCTTATGAGTACACCGTGATGTCTTTTGGATTGACAAATGCACCTTCCTACTTTATGTACCTCATGAATAAGGTCTTCATGGAGTACTTGGATAAGTTCATTGTGGTGTTTATTGATGATATTATGATCTACTCGAAGGATGAGAAGGAACATGAGGAACACTTGAGGCTTACACTGCAGAAATTAAGGGAACATCAATTGTATGCCAAGTTCAACAAGTGTCAGTTTTGGTTGAGAGAGGTTCTCAATTTACCTCCAGATTTTGGCAGAAATTGCATGAAGCTTTGGGAACCAGGTTGAATTTTAGTTCAGCGTATCATCCTCAAACGGATGGATAAAACAAGAGGAACAATCAAATTTTGGAGGACATGTTAAGAGCTTGTGCTTTGAAGCATGGGAAAGTTGGGACGAAGACTTGCCATACGCAGAATTTTCATACAACAATAGTTACCAAACAAGCTTGAAAATGTCACCGTATGAAGCGCTTTATGGAAGGAAGTGTAGGACACCTTTATTCTGGAATGAGGCAGGAGAAACTCAATTATTTGGCCCGGATGTGTTGCAAGAAGCCGAAAAGCAAGCCCAAATAATTCATGAAAACTTGAGAGCTGCCCAATCAAGACAAAAAGGCTATGCGGACAATAGGAGAAGGAAATTAGCCTTTGAAATAGGAGAATTTGTTTACCTCTAGGTGTCACCAATGAGAGGTCATAAGAGGTTTAACATAAGAGGCAAGCTAGCACCTCGTTATATTGGACCATTCAAGATTTTGGACAAAAGAGGAGAAGTAGCGTATAAGTTGGAGATGCCAGCTCATCTTTCAGACGTACATGATGTCTTTCATGTTTCCCAACTCAAGAAGTGTTTGAGAGTACCAGAAGAACAAGTGCCAATTGAAGAATTGGAACTAGAGGAAGATTTGACTTATGCCGAACAACCGATCAAAATCATGGAAACCAAGTAGAGGGTCACAAGGAACAAGGTTATTAGATGGTGTAAAGTTCAATGGAAGCACCACACAAAAAAGAAGCGACGTGGGAATTGGAGGATGATCTCAAGAAGGAATTTCCCTATATTTTCTCTTCCGCATCGAATCTCGAGGGCGAGATTCATTTTAAGGGGGGGGGGGGGGGGGGGGTAGGTTTGTGACACCCTCATTTTCATGCATCATGCCCTACATGCACTCATATACATGTTTAACATTAACCCACAACAAGAGGAACGAGTTTAAATTGATTCGGAGCATTTAAAATTGATTTGGAACAAAATCGCACTTAAGACGCAGGAAAGTGCGGACTAGTACGATTTCTCTCTGACTAAAATCATACTTGTCCGTTTTTGCTGTGGGCTAGTCCGATTTTGCCTCTGGAAACCTTCGGACTTGTCCGATTTTGTGCGGACTAGTCCGATATTCCAAGAACCCTTGAAAATTTGCTAAGTCCTTGGACTTTTCCGGACTAGTCCGGTGTTCCAGCGAACTTGTCCGTTTTCCTCTATGTTTAAAGTCGGACTTGTCCGATTTTTGGCCAGACTTGTCCGATTTTCTCTCTGGACGACTTCGGACTAGTCCGATCCTTTCCGGACTTGTCCGATATTTCGCAACTCCGAGTTGATCTTTTGTTTTATGACTTGTTTCTTGGGTTTCACATTAAGTGGGCCTAGGGACGTCGTGTATAACTCTTTTAGAGCCCATGTGGGACTCTAAACCGGCCTCTACTCATCCCAAACTCGAAATCCATCTAACCCTAGCCTCCACCTCTATATAAACAACCCCACCCCTTGGTTTGACATCTATTTGCCATTTTTCCACCCCACCCAAACCCTAGTTCATGGAGAGCCACCATCAAGGAGGGAGGAGAAGATCCCAAGCAAGAATAAGAGGGGGAAACGAAGGAGGATCAAGATCTCCACCAAGCTTTCGTTCTTCATCACCAATTCATCTCCAAGTTCATCACCAACCCTAGATCACCAAGATCCAAGTGTTACCTCCAAGTTTCTTGATTCATTGGAGTCCTAAACACCTGGTATACTTCCTATTATCTTTTCCTTACGTGAATTCAACCCCTAATATCCAAATTCACGTCGATCTAGAAAACCCTAATCTGCTGATCCTGCAGAGTGCGGACTTGTCGGGTCCCTAGCGGACTAGTCCGATTTCCCTGGATAAGTTGTGTTGAATTAATTCTACATTTGATCTAATCAACTCCAAACCTGTATAAACATGTTAAAAGCTATTAGAAATAGTTAGTTATCATTAAAAGCAATCTAGTAACAAGTTCTACCTTGCATTTGCATTAATCATGCATGTCATGTCATATTGAGTAATTTTTGTGCACTCTTTGATTGTGTATTTTGTCTTGTATGTTTATTGTGCGGATTAGACGGATTTTCTCTAGAAAGTGCCACGGAGGATCTACAACACCAAGAGTTTGAAGGCTTTGACCCTAATCAACAGCAAGAGCAAGGCAAGTGTCCTTGAAGCATATTGATCCTGTTTTTAAAATAAATGTTTTGTTTGCAAAATTGCATGCTTGTGTCAATTTTGATGGGAATCCTATGGTAGGAAGTTTACTAGTTTTGTTGACCACCCTTGTCACCTGGAATATATGGTAGAGAGTCGGGAAGGGCTTTTTATCTTTTTGCTTTCCTTAATTAATTGGGATGGGAAACCAACACTCTGATATTTTGGTTAATGTGAACTGGTTAAATATGATTTGGTAATGGGTGATCTAAGCAAGCCTGGTATGTGGATGGGTTGGATGTTATGGTGGTTTGCTTGCTTTAGATCTAAGGACCGGTTCATGCGAGAATAAGCCAGGACTACAGTGCCACCACGAGGCCAAGTATGGGTGCAGTGTAGCTGATTAATTAGGGCTTTCCCAGTGCTATTTGGACCATTATGGATGCTCGGGGAAGGGGTAGTTGGATTGGGTTTGTTGATGATTGGTGGGACTACCCTGGGATCCGAATGGCTCAAGAGGGGGCCCTTGGTTGAAGATGTACTCAGTTGGAGGCATCACCACCGATGAAACCTCAGTAGGGTCTAAATAGGCTAGTAATCCCTTTGTAAAGGCTATTTTGTGATCTCTTGGCCACACACCGACGGAAGTGTGAGACGGCATAATAGAGGTTCTAGTCATTGAAAGGTGATGAAATCACGAACACGTGGGTAAAGTGGTACAAACTTTGCAGAGTTAAATAAAATTATCATGATAGCCGTGCTCCCGGTTATGAGCACCTGGACAACTTCCATGATTAGAGGAAACTCAGTACTGGGATGGTATTTGGGATGGTTATGGTTTGGTAATGGTTATGGCTGGTTATGAATTTATTTCTGGTATTGAATATGGTTATTGGCAACGGTGAAATCTGGAATTATTCATGATGATAGTGAATTCAGATTGGTATCATAATATTACTTATGATTATGATGGGTTTACTTCACATACATGTAATATATTGCTTTTCAAATGTTTTTATGTACTTTTCAGCACTTTGCCATTATTATTGTCGACATTTGAATAAGCCACATGTCATACTTTCCACACTTGCTGAGTACGACATGTACTCACTTTTGCAATCCCGCCCCCAACAGTTGCAAGTCAGGATTGGGAGTTTAATGGCGATAATGCGGGGTTCTAGGCCGTGTCTACCGTCAGCTTTGCCTGTGGTGTTGATTGGAGTTGCGCTATACCCTATTGCTTATGCTGCCTAGCTGTTTAGTTTGCTTATTTAGAGTATTTCCGCTGCATTAGTTTAACTTGTCATTAATATTCATTAGAGCTTGTATTCAAGGATAATATGGTTTGTTTAATAAAATTTGGTTAATTAATCTTGTTCTGTGGTAATTTCCTGTATACTCTTTTGTGATTGCACTCGTGTATGTGTGATGAACATCCTGGGCACACATATGCATCAGCTTGGTTCATTCTCAGATCCTGGGCACACATATCTTCCAGCTTGGTTCATTCTCGTGTATGTGTGATGAACATCCCTGAGGATATGGATCCGGACGTGCAATGTTTGAGCTAGTACCTGGGCTAGCTCCATCAAAAGACACCTCACAAGTCTCTACAATTTTGTTGGTGTCAAGTAAAAGCACATGGTAGCCTCTAGTATGAGATGGATAACCAAGAAATATGCCATCAATAGATCTAGGTTCAAATTTATCAAGATTATCATATTTCTTAACAAAGAATTTGCAACCAAAGACCCGAAAGTGTGTAACACTAGTCCTATGTCCAAACCGAAGCTCATATGGTGTTTTACCTAGCTTAGCGCACAAGAAAACACGATTTGAGATTTTATAAGCGGTTGCAATCGCATCAGCCCAAAATTTCCTAGGAGTTTGATATTCATCAAGCATAGTCCTAGCCATTTCAACTAAGGTTCCATTCTTTATTTCTACAACACCGTTTTGTTGAGGTACATATTGTGAAGAAAATTGATGATCTATTCCATTTTCAGCACAAAAGTGATCAAAAGATTGATGTTTAAATTCAGTTCCATTATCACTTCTAATTGATTTTAAAGATCCTGGATGATCAATTGATAATCTAAGAAATAAAGTTCTAAAGTGACTAAAAGCTTTGTTCTTAGATGTCATAAAGTAAACCCAAGAGTATCTACAATAATCATCAACAATTACAAGAACATACCATTTACCTCTGAAGGATTGAACATGTGAAGGTCCTATGGTGTTAAGGTGCAAAAGTTGACCCGGTTCAGTTGTCATGATCATTGTGAGAGGAGTATGTGAACCTGCAACCATCCTAGCATATCTACAAGAAGAGCACACAATTTCTTTGTCCCCTTTAAGCTTAGGCAACCCACGTATGCGATCAAGAGCACTAACACACGTTAAGATGATCAAAGCCTATTTTACCAAGTCTACGATGCCAAAAATATAAGTCCTTTGAATCATTAGCAACTAGACACCTATGCCTAGAGGAAGACATATCAAAATCAGCTTTAAAAACTCTTCCAAACCAAGACATGTTAAAAATAAGCTCACTATTTGAATTTACAACTTCGCAGAAATTTTTAGTAAAAATAATTTTTAGATTTTCATTTATTAGTTGTGAAACAGAAAGCAAGTTGTATTTCAAAATTTTAACAAGTGCCACATCCTTCAAAGTGTAGTGATCATTTACTCTAACTGAACCCTTAGCAATTATAGGAGTTGAAGAATTATCGGCAAAAGTAATATTCTCTACACGTGACACAAAAGAGAGGGAGGAGAACCATTCTTTGCTACCGGTCATGTGCGAGAGCAACCTGAATCCACAATCCAAATGTTCTCCTTCCTTAAGCATGTAACCTACATAGAAGAACAATACGTTGATGACTCAATACTTGGGTTAGTCAAAGGGCTTTTAGGAATCCAGTACTGTCGGAGTATGGTTCCAGTAATTCTCCTGATACTACTATTGGTAGCCTGCGGATTTGTAGTTCGGTATTGGATGCGCAGAGATTTAGAACACGATGGCAAGTTGACACGTAGATTTATGTGGTTCGGCCGCCTAAGCGTAATACCCTACTCCACGGATTGTGTAGTTGTTGTATTGAGAGTCTGAGCACTTGTCAGCGTGTGTCAGAGTCAAGTCTGGAAGAGGTCTGGAGGAACCATCCTTGTGTATCGCTCGACTAGTCCTTTTATAGTACAGAGCTTGCTCCTTTCCGGATTCTTCCTCCTACACTGTAGCGAGCACATGGAGTTCTTCTAGAGCAGTCACTCCAGCGGTGCGATCTCCATGGATCTGGAGAACGCCGGTTGGTGTTGGCATCTTCAACACCAAGTAGCCATAATGGGTGGCAGCCATGAATTTGTACAAGGCTGGCCTGCCCAAAATGGCGTTGAATGGTAAGTTGATTTGCACCACATCGAAGACCAACTTCTCAGTGCGGTAATTCTCCCGGGTCCCGAAGGTCATCAGGAGAGTAATGGCACTGAGTGGGGTTATGGCCCCCGGACCTACTCCGGAGAAAGGTTGGGAGGGGCGAAGATCCGAAGGTCAGAGCTGAAGCTTGACGAAAGCTTCGAAGCTTATGAGGTTCAACCCCGAACCTCCGTCCACCATCACATGGTGGAGCTGGATGTTGTTGATGGTCGGAGATACCATCAATGGAAGTTGGCCAGCTCCGATCATGTTCCGAGGGCAGTCTGAAGCATCGAAAGTGATGGTAGTGGCCATCCACTTCCGTTGCGGCTCCGCCCTGGTGGTGGGAGCTACTGAGGCCATGTCCCGCCGCATGGTCTTGAGAACACGGCGGGAGGTGATGTCCCATGAACCACCAAAGATGGTGTTCATGGTCCTCCGACGCTCGTTGTCGGAGACATCGTAGTCGTCATCGATAGAGGTGTAAATAGCCTTCAAGACCTTTTTAGGGTCCTGAAAGCCTAACTCCTCTTCAGCCGGAGCTTCGTTGACTTTCTATTTTCCTTCCCTTTGACGGAAAGGAACTTCTTCCCGACGCTCGTCGTAGTGCTCGGCAAGGTTCTGGACCTCTCGGTAGTCTTCCAGGTTGTGGCTGTTCATCTTGTGTATAGGACACCACATCTTGGAGTTGCCTCCGTCTTCAGACAATGACCGAGGTTGTTTTTTGGGGTGTGGCCCCCGACCACCCGGAGCTGCGGCAGCAGCAGCTGTAGGTGTGCCGGCCGACGACTTCTTTTTGCTGTTGGACTTTTTCTTCTTCTTGCCACTCCCGGAGGTAGTGGCTTCACCCTTGGAGGACTTTTTGTTGTCCTCCGGAGGTAGTTGGGAGTGCATTTCATGGCCCTCCGCAACTTTGGCGCACTTGTCTACCAAACTAAAGAGTTTCGTGACGCTGGTGACTTCCTTGGTCGCCAGCTTTTCCAGCATCTTCTTGTCTCGTAGCCTTGTCTAAATGCCACAATGACAGAAGCGCTTGAGATAGAAGGTATAGTGTTTTGTACCTGGGAGAACCTCTGGATGAAGGATCGCAGGGACTCTCCCCCCTTCTGCTTGACAGCAAAAAGGTCCAGTTCGGTGCCTGGTCGGGTGTATGAACTCCCGAAGTTGGCAGTGAACTGTTGGCACAGTTCCACCCAACTATTGATGGAGTCGGGCAGAAGGCTCATAAACCAGGACCTGGCGGTCCCAGTCAAAGCCACGGGGAAATAATTGGCCATTACGGTCTCATTGCCTCGTGCCGCAAGGATTGCGGTGGAGTGGATTTGAAGAAACTCAGCGGGATTGATAGTCCCGTCAAATTTCCCAGCCAGGTGAGGCCAAAACTTTTGCGGCCATCTGACCATGCGTAGGTGCATGGCCAAGGCAGAACAGCTTCCTCCTACTCCCTCGAGAGCAGGACTGTCCCGAGCCTCTCTCCTTTCACGAGCGCGCTCGATATGGACGCGGCCATCCTATTGACTGTAATGGCAATCAAGCTCTGCCCGGAGGTCGTGAGTTGAAAGCCTGGTTACCGTATGGGTACATCGAGCCCCGAAAGGCAGTGACGTCGCCTGTTGAGACGCAGCACGCCTCCTGTATTGGGAAGCGTGCGGACCAAGTCTACTTGACACGGTCTGATGCTGCGATGGGGCCTGCCCCGGGGGGGGGGGGGGAGGACCTTGGTTGCTCATGCGACCGGCTGCTGCTGCAACCAAGTGTTCCACATCAGCCCTCCACTGCTCCATTGCACCCTGGGATGCTCCTGGAGGCGGTGGACGTTGGAGAAAAGCACGCACGGCATGGGGGTTGTTGTTCGTCGATGTCGTGACCGATGCAGACACCCCAACCCGCTGTCCAGCTTGATTTGCCAGTGCGGACGGTGGCGGCGATGGCATGAATCCTGCTGGAGCCACGACACCTGTTGGCTGCTGCATGTTGGAGGGATTGCCTCCAGCAGGTTGCGCAGCAGAGTTGCCGTTGGACAATCCAGCAACAGAGTTCACCATCCTTGAATCTCGGGCGCCCCTACCTGGCGCGCCAACTGTTGGAGTCTGGTTCCGGCAATTCTCCCTGTACTACTATTGGTAGCCCGCGGAGTTTGTAGTTCGGTACTGGGCGCGCAGAGATTCAGAACACGATGGCAAGTTGACACGTGGATTTACGTCGTTCGGGTCACCTAAGCGTAATACCCTACTCCACGGGGTGTGTAGTTGTTGTATTGAGAGTCTGAGCACTTGTTAGCGTGTGTTAGAGCTGAGTCTGGAAGAGGTCTGGAGGAACCGTCCTTGTGTATCGCTCGACCGGTCCTTTTATAGTACAAGGACTGGTCGTTACATCGCTAGCCTGGCCTGACATGTGGCCCTGGCGATTACTGATGCTTAATACACATTTAATGAGGTTAATTACCCTTAATAGTATGATAATGCGCCTTGACAGTGCCGTTACTGGTATTAAGGGCCCTCCGATCGTGTGTCATTAAGGTGGTATTAATGACACTTAATCGGGTCTTGAAGTCCTTGATTGTCCCTTGAAGGTTCGAGCCGTTGGGGGTCCACCAGTCTGATTGTTGAGGTTGATGGTCTGGCGGTTGGACACGTGGCAGCTCCGGAGCTTACCGTCTAGGACGGGTAGGTCCGGTGCAGTTGTACATGTGTCGGTACCGGAGCTTCCCTCTGTCGGGGGTTAGGTCTTGGGGTGCCGCGTAGGTATTTTGCCCGGAGCTTTCCTATGTGTGGGACGTAGCTCCGGTTACAGTATACACGTGGTAGCACCGGGACTAACCATAGAAGACAGGCTGGTCCGGTCCCGCATGACACGTGGGGCCTTCAAAGGTCTTTAACTTAGACAGGTGAAGTTCCTTTGGTCTTTTTGCAGTCCCAAGGGGTATACGATACGCAGGGTACTGACAAGTACCGAGTCACACGATGTGCAGCAGTAAAAACACGCGAACGCTGAGATAAAACAACATGTTTATGAGTAAAGTTTGAGATTTTTTGTTCTTATCTACTGACCTATAAGGTGTTACTTGTTTAGCACAAAAATCAGTAGCTCCGGAGGCAAAAACAGAAGGTCCGGAGGTAAACTTTGAATGTTTTGACTCATAACAACATGTTGCATGTTCCTGACATTCGGTTTAGTATGTGCAGCAAATTTTGCATGAGAGTTATAAGATCTAGCTTGCATTCTTTCCTTTTTATGTTGTTTAGCTAGTCTATAACAAAAATCTATGACATGACCATCTCTAACACAATAGGTACAATGGAATTTAACTTTGTGTTCATGTCTAGATGAGCATGCAGTATGTTTATTTGAACTCGAACATGACAACACTCCTGCAGATTTAAAAACCACCTCTTTTGGTTTAGGAACTGTTTTAATCAAACCACTTCCTAATGAATTTACAATTTTAGGTGGATATGCTTTAGCATGAGCATGAAAATCAAAACCTAAACCAGTTTTATCATTGCAAGATTTGGATGAATTCAGCAGCAAGTTTAGATTTTTTTTCCCAATACAAAACTGCTCTAGTGTCCTATTCAATGTCATCAAGTTTCTTAGACAATTCTAGACAGTTTTCACATGAAGTTTTTCCTTTTAGTTTGCAATTAGAATAATATTTAACTTCATGAGCACGTAAAGCATTGTTCAAAACAGAAATCTCATTCATAGCATCTTGCAACTTCTTATCAAGATCATCATAACTAGAACAATGCAAATCAACTGTAGAACAAGAAGAATCTTTTAAGTTTACAATATTGAGTGCAGCAAGCTTTTTGTTCTTTTAAATTTCAAGTTCAAGTTTATCAAGTGTGGAGGTATGTGAACTTCTTAGGGAGGATAATTGTTCATATATTAAATCACATGAGGGACATGCATCATCACTAGGAATCAAAGTTTTTAAACGGTTGATTTCAGATTCTAGGGATTAAATTTTAGCAGCATTATCCCTAAGATTTTTGTCCTTTTTCTTGACAATAATAGTTGCACGAGAAATTGCATCACACATTTCATTACAGGTAGAACATACCTCATCGTTGTCACTGTTGTGTTCTGCATCCTCCTGACTTGATCTTGATTTGCCCGCCATAAAGCATAAGTTGGCCAGATCGTCATCATCTTCATCACTTCCAATGTCTACATTACTTGAACCGAGCTCTTGGAGTGCGGTGATGAAGCTGTTTATCATCTTGCGTCCTATGGAACCCTTCTTTTTCTTGTTGGAGTTTCCATAAGTGGTCTTGACCTTATTTTTCTTTCCTTCACAGGTAGTCGAACCTGAAAGGTTAGGGCATTCTGTACGAAAGTGTCCTGTCTTACCACATTCAAAGCATAGTTTAGGTCCGGCGCTTCCTCTCCTTCTACTTCTCACATTTTGCAATGCTTTTGAGAACTGAGTTGAGATGAGTACTAGCTCCTCTTCTAGAAATTCTTCAATTTGTTCGAGGGTTAGTGAAGACAGCAAAGCAAGAGTATTGCAACATGATGATTGGCCGGAGCTAGGCATATCACGTTGTGAAACGAGTGCAATAGACTTATTTGGATTCTTTTGTGATAAAATGTCAATTTCATGAGTTTTTAGTTTAGAGTAAAGCACATATAAAGTAAGAGTACTCATTATAGTTGATTCACGAATGGATGTTACTCTCCCATATTGTCATGTCTAATGCACTAAGGAAGTGCCTAGCATTTTCAGCATCAGAGAAGTTTATGTTGAAACTACGTAGATTATTGAGAATTTTAATAAATCGGCAAAAAGTTGATCGATGGACTCACCGGGTTGCATCTCGAAGCGCATGTATTCCTTTTTAAACATATCTTGTTTTACCTCCTTGATTGTGTTGGAGCCTTCGTGATAATCACAAAGAGCTCTCCAAACATCGTATGCTGATCGGAGGTGCGCGACATGATCAAAGTCGCTTTGAGTGAGTCCCTGAATGATCAAGTTACAAGCTTTGTTGTTGTTGTCAACATCCCGTAGATTCATAGCCATAACTTGATCGTTTGGTGGCACTTCATAATGCTTGTATACCTTTTCCCATATCGCGAAGCCTTGCGCCTGGATGAAAGCTTCCATACGTGCTTTCCAAACCTAAAAATCAATACCACTAAAAACACAAGGTTTTGCAGAGTATTTCTCCATGATGATTAGTCAAAAATACGTCCAAATCACAAAGATTAGAGCACCGTGGCTCTGATACCAATTGTAGGATCAAAGAGCATGTGTAAAGCTACTATAGGGGGGGTGAATGGTAGATTAAAACTTTTCAGCGGAAGCGACAAAAACACCCCTCGGCAGAAAACCGATGTGTTAAAGAAATCATGTGTGCGAGTAATCTAAATGTGTTCAACTGTGACAAAAGTATATATTGTATATAATCAAGCTACGAAGATGTAACAACAAGAATCATGAAAATCTGCTAAGAGAAACTCAAGTTACGATCGAAAGATCGAACAAAGGTCAATCTGTCCTACCCGAGAAAAACAGTTCTGGAATACTGCGAAGAAACTCGTGTAGATCAGAAACCACAAATCCATTGACCGTGAATTTTTCACAGATTATAGAAAATCAAGTTGTGAAGACATTAGAAAAAGAATCACGTCAATCGGATCTGTAAAACTCGAGTTATAATAAAACCACCAAAGCAAGGTAGTGTTGTGCAGAAACATGACGAGAAAGACTTGAAGAAAACAAGTCGGACGAGCAAGGCACAAAAGTTCCTTTCAACTACGAATTTTATTCAATAGAACACAAGAGGAACAGCCCAACAATCGTGCACCACGATCTCTGGCCTCCCTTGCTTATATAACTAGCCCTTAGGCCAACCCAAACCTAACTAGCACTCTAATCCGACTCAATTCACGAATCGAAACTTTCCATAACTGCCCAAGACTCTTCTATACGCAGATAGAAGCAATCTTAAGACTTCCAAACACCTAAGGAACATATCCCACATTCCTAAAACAACTCAAATTCATGACCCACACGAAATCCTATCATAACCAACTCAAAACTTTCCATATTTGAGTCAAACACGACTCAGCCGCAGCCTGAGTCCATAACCTAGTCGATTTGACCTTTTCGACCAATTCTTTAGGTCCACGTTTCTTCATCACGCCTCAAAACCATGTAGCCACATCCATGCACTCCTTGCACACGTGCAAACATCTCCTAATGACATCCACGATACCTTCATATGTTTTGTTTTTTATTCAAAACATGCTACACAACCTCCCGATCAACTCAACCACAATTCCTCCCGAACTTGGTTGTTGAACCTCATCTTCTCCCTAAGACTAGTTCAATGGATCCTGTCACCAGCCATGTCTTGAACTCAAGCAATACCTGCACATGAATAAACAACCGATACTTTCGAGCACAAGTCCTCGACTTGACTCATGTTAGTTCCGAAACCACAACACCTTACGTGAGCACCTCACATAAGCATGTTACAAACCATAGCAATTTGATAACAGAAATAACCACCAAACCACATCAAAAACTTAGTAAAAGAATACTAAGCAAAATTTCCATAGATGTAAAATAAGTTCGAAATATTTCAAAGTAAAAGCAGAACCATTGCAATCTAGCTCCAGACCTTGCCAAAACTAACCAGACCTTGAGCCGGAGCTTACCAAAGCTAGCAGGAACTAGCACCGGAGCTTACCAAAGCTAGTCGGACCTAGCGGCGGATATTACGAAAGCTAGTCGAACCTAGCGTCAGATCTTACTAAAGCTTAGTCGGACCTAGTTAAAAAGGTGTTTTGGTAGTATTCAAAACTTTAATCGTCAAAGCCAATGTATTCAGCACACATAGGTCTCACACTCCACCATATTGTTAGTTGCCTTGAAGTCAAGGGAGACAATGTACTTGACTTGCTCCCCGGCCAGTGCTAGGAGCAAGATTCCAGCTCCGACCTCCTGCTTCTGCATGGAGCCATCAAAGTAGAGAGTCCAATGAGGATCAGTGAAGACTTAGACCTAAGGTTACAACTTCTCTTCACTGAGGCCCCCTGGACTTGATGGAGAAGGAGTCCACTACGCGACAAAGTCAGCCAGCACCTGACTTTTAATTGCATGTCAAGGCAGGAACTCGAGATCGAATTCTGCCAACTCCGCTGCCCACTTGGCGATATTTCCCGTAGCATTAGGATTTTGAAGAATGGCTCTCAGCAGATAAGAAGTTACCACTAAAATCTTGTGAGCCTAGAAGTAGTGGCGCAGCTTCCTTGACGCAATAAGAACTGCATAAAGCATCTTATGCACCTCAATATATCGAGTCTTGGCATCGTAGAGTACTTCACTGATGAAGTAGATTGGCTTTTGTACAGTCTGAACCCTTCTGGAGGGGTCCAAACCTTGTCCTTCATCAACCCACACCCTCCTGGAGGGGTCTAGGTCTCCTTCAGTAGTGAGATCTCTGTCGGTTGAGAGAGATTGATCCACAGACATCTTGTCATTAGGATCAGTGTCCGGGGGCTCAGACGCGCCTTCAGGTAGCTCCGGACCCTCCCGGAGTGGTCTAAGCTCCTGAGTGGAAGCAGTTTCTAGTCTTTCCACGACCAAAACCATACTGACAACCTCTGTAGTTGTAGCAATGCAAAGAAGAAGAGGACCACCAGGTTCAGGAGCTACCATGATTGGCAATGTGCTGAGGAGCTTCTTTAGCTCTTGAAAGGCATTCTCTACTTCTTCGGACCGATGGAAGGGGCCGAACTTCCTCAATAGCTTGAAGAAGGGAATAGCCCACTCTTCCAGTCTTAAGATGAGTCGGCTGAGTGAAGCTAAACATCCAGTAAGCTTCTGGACATCCTTGACATGGGTTGGAGGCCGCATCGCTTCAATGGCTTTAATATTAGTTCGATTTGCTTCAATTCCTCGGTGAGTTACCAAGAAACCAAGAAGCTTTTCAGAGTTGACTCCAAAGATGCACTTGTTCGGGTTTAGCTTCATGTGTGTTGAACGTAGCTTGTCAAAGACCAACTGGAGGTTGTTCAGTAGGGAATCCTTGTTCTTCACTTTTACAACAATATAATCGACGTAGACTTCCACCAAGTCTCGGATCAGCTCCCCAAAAGTTTTGTGCATTACTTACACAAAGGTAGAGGCAACATTTTTAATACCAAAAGGCATTGTTGTGTAACAATATAGGCCATCTACTGTAATAAAAGCAGTGTGCTCTTCATCTTCCTTAGACATAGGAATTTGATGATATCCAAAATATGCATCTAGGAAACAAAGAAGCTCATAGCCGAAAGTAGAATCCACTATTTTGATCAATTCTTGGTATTGGAAAGGGGTCTTTTGGGCATGCCTTATTCAGTGTAGTGTAGTCGATGCACATTCGAAACTTCGTCCTTTGGTACGACAACTGGGTTTGCCAGCCACCATTGATGATGAACCTCTTCGAAGAATCCAGCTTCAAGTAGCTTCTTGACTTCTGGTCTAATGAGTTATGTCGCTTAATGGATTGCTTTCGGGGCTTTTGTTGTATAGGCCGCACATCGGGGTAAATCTTCAGTCAATGCATGATCACCTCCCTGGGGATCCCATACATTTGTGACAGTTGTCATGCAAATACGTCGACATTTGCGCAGAGGAAAGTGATGAGCGTGAGTTCCTATTTGTCACTCGGGCCCTCCGTAATGTGAGTGGTCTGAGCAGCATCAAAACTGATTTGGACGACTTTGACAGGAATGCTGGTGTCACCGCTTGGCTGCATCAGAGGTGCGATTTTTATGTTGATGCGAGCTCGTGGGTTGAGCAAGTTGCTCCTTGCTGAATTTAGCCTCTTGCACTGCTTCCAGCACATGAAGCTTCTCCAATGCAGTAACTCCAGTAGTGCAGTCCCCATGGATCTGAAGAATGCTCTAGGGAGTAGGCATCTTCAAAAAAAGGTAGCCGTAATGGGCCACTACCATGAACTTGTACAAAGCTTGTCTGCCAAGTATGGCGTTGAAGGGTAGGTTGATGTGAGCCAAATCAAAAACCAGTGTCTCAGACCGGTAGTTCTCTGATGTTTTGAAGGTTACCGGAAGAGTAACCAAGCCAAGAGGTGTGATAGCTCCCGGAACCACTCCAGATATTGGGCATGAGGGCCTCAGGTCCGAGAGGCTGAGTTAGAGCTTCACAAAAGCTGCGAAGATAATGAGATTAAGTGTCGCACCTCCATCTACCAAGACATGGAAGAGTTGGATATGGTTGATAGTCGGGGAGACCATCAAAGGAAATTGTCCAGCTCCTGCCATGTTTCTAGGGTAGTCGAAAGCATCGAAGGTGATTGGTGTATCCACCACTTCCGATGAGGTTCTGCCTTGGCAGCAGGAGCAACAGTTTTACCTCCCGACGCAGAGTTTTCACTACGCGCTGAGAAGCGATGTCCCAGGACCCTCCATAAATCATATGGAGAGTTTTCCGATGCTCGTTGTCAGATTTGGTGCCAGATTCGTCGAAGGTGTTGTAAACTGCCTTCAACGTCTTCTTAGCATCTTGGAATCCTAACTCCTGGTTAGATGGAGTTTTGTCGACTTTTTGTTTGCCCTCCTACTGACGGGAAGGCGTGTCATCTTGACACTTGTTTTTTCTCTCTGTGAGTCTCTTGACTTCACGACAGTCTTCAAGATTGTGGTCCGTAGATTGATGGATTGGGCACCAAATCTTGTCACCATATTTAGATGATGGTCGTGGACATTTGTTGGGGCGTGGCCCCCGACCTCCTGGAGCTGCAGTAGTGGCAGCGGTTGGGGTGTCGGTAAGTGACTTGTTCTTGCCACTTGACTTCTTTTTTTTTGTCACTGCTGTTAGCAGTAGCTCTAGCTTTGGAGGCTGATTTAACAGCCTCTACAACTAGTCTGGAATGCATCTCCTGACCCTCAGCAACTCTGGCACATTTGTCGGCCAAGCTGAAGACCTCGATGACAATGCTGACATCCTTGGTTGCCAGCTTCTCCAGCATGCTCTTATCTCGAACACCCTGTCTGAAAGCGACAATAGAGGTGTTTGAGATAGAAAGGATGGTGTTCCGTACCTGAGAGAATCTCTGGATGAAATATCTCAGCGACTCCCCCTTGTTCTGCTGTACGAAAAACAGATCCAGCTCAATGCCAGGCTAGGTGTAGGAGCTCCCGAAGTTAGCAGTGAATTGGCAAAAGAGCCCCCCCCCCCCCCCCCCCCCCCAATTATAGATGGAGTCAGGAGGTAGGATCATGAACCAGGACCTGGCTGTCCCGTTTAAAGCCACTGGGAAATACTTGGCGCATATTGCCTTGTTGCCTCTAGCAGCAAGAATAGCAGTGGAATAGATCTGCAGAAATTTTGCAGGATTAACAGTCCCATCATATTTTTCTAGCAGATGAGTCCTGAACTTGGCAGGCCATTCTACCATACGGAGATGCGGTGCAAGGCCTGAACAACCGCCCCAACTCCAAGAGGAGAAGGGTTTTCACGAGCAAGTCACCTCTTGCGACTACGCTCCATGTTGACACAGTTGTCCTGCCTCATATATCGGCGGTCGAGCTTCGACCGGAGATCATGGGTCGGCATTCTCGACGTAGTATGCGTATGAGGTGCAACAGAAGGAGTATGTGATGTCACGTGTTGGGAGGGCGCACGTCTCCCGTGCTGTGATGCCTGAAGACCAAGTCTATTAGACAAGGTCCCGTTACGAGCAGATACTTGCCCTGCATCAAGTTGAGGATGGTTATGGAGCGCAGTGGTTGCAACTACAACCAGATGCTCCACATCTGTCCGCCATTGATCAACTGCATCCGGAGATGCACCTGGTGCCGGATGCGCTGAAGTAGAGTGCTTGCTGTGTTGAGCACAACCTCCGGGTTGTTTGTCGATGTTGTGACCGATGTGAAGGCTCCATCCACTTGTTGTGCAGCATTTGGAGCTGCAATAGGAGGTGGTGGTGATGACAAGTTGTTTGTCGGTTGTTGGATTCCGGCGGGTCGAGAGTTGTCGCCAACCACGTTGTCAGGAATGTGTTGTGCAGCAGGACTAGACCCAGCACCTCAATTCACCATCTTCAAGATTGAAGTGACCCCCTTCCTGGTGCGCCAAATGTTGAAGTTTGCTTACGACACTTCTCCTAGTACTACTAAGAAGTAGTTCGTGGAGGTTGTTTTCTTTGGAGGGGCGCTAAACAAACTCAAAGATGGTGTTGGACATAGGGATTTTCCGTGGTTCGGGCTGCATGAGAGTAATATCTTATTCCACGGGGGTGTGTTGTATTGGATGAGTGTTGATCAGCTTGTATCAGCTTGAGCTAGTCTCAATGAGCGTGCCATCTACCGTGTAGCGCAACCTTTTTATATGCCAAGGATTGGTTGTTACAGTACACTTAGGCTTGACAGGTGGCCTTAACGGTAATAATTTCCCTATACACGATCTGCCTGTGTAATGGTGGCAAATATTATGATAATGGACCTTAATTGTGGCATTATTGGTCTTGACAGCCTCCTGATCGTGAGTCATTAATGCAGGATTAATGTCACGTTATTTAGGTCTTGAAATGTCCAATGAATAACCATTCAATGTCTGTGCCGTTGTAGGTCTTTGTTCGTCCTATTGTAGACATAGGTCTGGACACGTGCCACGTGGTAGATCTGGAGCTATCCTCTGCTGAGAAATAGATTCGATGGCACTGTACACGTGGAGGTGTTGGAGCCTTCCTTACCAGAGAGGTAGATTCGGTGCCAATAGGACATGTGGCTGCACCAGAGCTACCCTAAGGAGGAAAGCAGATCCGGCACTGCGGAACGTGTGGCAGCACTAGAGTAGCCCTAAGAGGGGAGGCTATTCCGGCTCTTTAGGACATGTGTCTTCCCCGGACGTCCACTCTCTGGACATCGGTACTTGGCACTTCTATTTGCAGTACCAAGGGATACCTGGTACATAGGGTACCAACATGTATCATGTAGGTCCATTCCTATGGGTTCCAAAAAAAATTGTTTCTTAATTTTCTCAGCTTTCTAGTGCCCACAATAGATTTTTCAAGTCCAAGATATTTTCTGGAAATATTTTTTGTTGTGTTTATACTAAAACAATTAACCTATGGACAACTGCATTTATTATGATAACTTAAACATAGTTAATAAACTTGGAATTTTTACTGGAGATACTATGATATATGAAGGATTTTCTGACAAAGTTTGGAAATTTTCCCTAGAAGCAATTCTCTGAAATAATTAATCTGGTATGTTTATACCAAAACAATTAATCTATGGATAAATTCATTTATTATGTCCAAGATATTTTTGAAACGATGTGTGAGGATGAAAGATGAGGTTCTTTTGAACCTTGCTGCTGTAGAACCGATGTGCGAAGGAGATCAGAGCGGGAGGAACCCAAGTTCTTTTCTCTACGTCTTCAAAACATAGTTACGGCGAACTTTTCAAAAATCTGATGAAACAGGCAAACAAATGATGGAAGTTGTTTGACAGAGAGGAAGAAAAAGCTTGTGAACCATTTCTCTGTTTGAAGCTTGATCAACCGATGAAAGAAACGGTGTGTGCACATTGGAAGCGGAGGGGCGGCGGAAAAGAGAAAATTTTGGCAGTCTGACGGTGTCGATGTAAAAGCTTCCGGGTTAGGTTTCTTCGGTGCTCGATGGACCTTTTATATAGTTGTCCATTGTCACATGCGGTTTTTAATGAAGAACCGCTTGTGATAAGCATTTTCACAAGCGGTTGTTCTTAAAAAAATCGCCTGTGATAAAAGTTTGAGTCTGTTCTTCAGTTTTATTTTCTCTTGCTTCTTTTTTATTTAGATTCCAATAAAAATACTAAAACATGTACTCCCTCCGGTGTACAAAAAATTGTCGTTTTGGACATGTTCTCACATATCAAGAAAGCATTAAATATATTTCTTTCTTTTATAATACAACTCTCCTTAGTGGTCCGAATGGTCTTCTTCACGTTTTTCCAGCCAATCTGATGCAAGTTTGATTCCTAGGTACACGCTATCCCATTTTTTACACCATTTTCCATAGCATGCAGTGTAAAACGACAATTTTTTGTGCATTCTTGACTCTAGTGTAGAACGACAATATTTTGTACACCGGAGGGAGTATAGATTCTGCAAATTGAGTTCAAATTCGATAATACTTTTTCTATATTCTTCAAAAATTAATATCTACCACCTAGACCAAATATTTTAAAACGTATATAGCTAAAATTATAATGTTTTGGTAAATATCAAACTAATTTATATTCACATATTATTCAATTTTTTTATCTCCTAAAAAAGGACCTTCCAATGAAATCGGTTTGTATGAACATATTGTCTTATTTATATATGTATGAATTTTGTTAAATTTTTTAAAGCATTCCAACATGTCAAAATTCAAATTATTTATCATTCTAATCAAATGCTCATGTACAAATTTTGAACACACATTGATTCAAATAATTTTGTAAAAATCTGGAAAAAAAAATCATAGAGGTTGGTATGATGGCTGAAAAGTTCCATGGAAAAATTCAATAAAAATCGTTATCTTCATCAAGATAGAAAAATGACAAATAACCAGTTTTATTTGTTTTTTATGTTTTGGCTAATTTCAAAGGTTTTCCCAAGTGAAATTAATGGGAACCTGTAATACTAAAGCATATTATAAGAAAGTGGAATTTGGACTTTAAAAGGCCTCTTATTTTCATCAAGAATATTAATCAAGCCTAGACTTAGCACACAACTTTTCATAGACGGTTTTTAAAAACTTCACAAACGGTTGTTCCTAAAAATCGTATGTGATAATGGTTCAAGTCTGTTCTTAAGTTTTCTTTACCCTTGCTTCTTTTTTATTTAGGTTCCAATATAAATATTCAAACATGTATAGATTAGGCAAATTGAGTCCAAATTCGATGAAATTTTTTTTCTATATTCTTCAAAAATTAATATCTACCACCTGGACAGATATTTTAAAACTTATATAGCTAACATTGTAATGTTTTGGGAAATATCAAATTAATTTATATTCACATTTTTATATCTCATAAAAAAAGATCTTCCACTTAAATTGATTTGTATGAACATATTGTCTTACTATAGATGTATGAATTTTGTTAATTTTTTAAAGCATTCCAACATGTAAAAATTCAAATTATCCATCATTACAATCAAATGCTCATATACATATGAGACATTCTTCAAATTTTGAACACACATTGATTCAAACAATTTTGTAAAAATATGAAAAAAAAAAATCATAGAGGTTGGTATGATGACTGAAAAGTTCCATAGAAAATTTAATGAAACAATCATTATATTCATCAAGATAGAAAAATGACAAATAACTAGTGTTATTTGTATTTTATGTTTTAAACAATTTTAAAGGTTTTCCCAAGTGAAATTTAATGGGAACATGTAATACTAAAGCATATTACAAGAAAGTGGAATTTAGTCTTCTAAAAGGCTCCTCATTTTCTTCAAGAGTATTAATTAAGCCTAGACTTAGTACACAACTTTTCACAGACAGTTTTTAACAACTTCACAGATGGTTGTTCTTAAAAAACCGCCTATGATAAATACCCGAGTTTGTTCTTCAGTTTTCTTTTACCTTGCTTATTTTTTATTTAGATTTTAATATAAATACTCAAACATGTACAGATTCTGCAAATTGAGTCCAAATCCGATGATACTTTTTTCTATATTCTTCAAAAATTAATATCTCCCACCTAGATCAAATATTTTAAAACTTATATAGCTAACATTGTAATGTTTTGGTAAATATCAAATTAATTTATAGTCACATATTATTCACATTTTTATATCTCCTCAAAAAAGGGATCTTCCATTGAAATTGGTTTGTATGAACATATTGTCTTATTTATACATGTATGAATTTTGTTAAATTTTTTAAAGCATTTCAACATGTCAAAATTCAAATTATCCATCATTCTAATCAAATGCTCATATACATATGAGTCATTCTTCAAATTTTGAACGCACATCGATTCAAACAATTTTGTAAAATCTGAAAAAAATCATAAATGTTGGTATGATGACAAAAAAAGTTCCATAGAAAATTCAATAAAAAAATCTTTATATTCATCAAGATAGAAAAATAACAAATAACCTGTGTTATTTGTTTTTTCATGTTCTGACCAATTTCAAATATTTTCTCAAGTGAAATTTAATGGAAACTTGTAATACTAAAGTATATTACAAGAAAGTGGAATTTGGGCTTTTAAAAGGCCCTCATTTTCATCAAGAATATTAATTAAGTCTAGACTTAGTACACAACTTCATAGACGGTTTTTAGTACTCATTAACTGCCTGAGATAAGTCTTATGCTCAGGCGGTTTTTCATTAGGAACCGTATGAAAAGATATGTGACTATATAAAAGCGTTCAACCTCTTAGAAAAAACCTAACCCGGGAGATTTCACTTAGGCGTCATTAGGCTACCAAATTTTTGTTTCCCGCCAAGCCCTCACTGCCGAGCGCCGCTATAACACTCTAATTTTCATGCATCATGCATTGCATACGTTCACATACATGTTTAACTTTAATCCACATAAAGAGAAATAAGTTCAAAATGAATTTAGAGCAAAACCGCACTTAAGAATTATGGGAAGTGCGGACTAGTCCATTTTTGGTGTGGACTAGTCCGATTTCTCTCTAACCTCCTTCGGATATGTCCGTTTTCGTGCAGACTATTCCGAATTTGCCTCTGTACATTTTTGGACTTGTCCAGCCCCTAGCGGACTAGTCTGGTATTCCAATTCCTTGGAATTTTGCTAAGTCCCTGGACTTTTCTGGACTTGTCCGGTATTCCAGCGGACTTGTCCGTTTTTCCTTTAACTAAAATCGGACTTGTCTGGTTTTGGCCAGACTTGTCTGATTTTCTTCTGACCAAGTTCGGACTTGTCCGATATAGCCCGGACTTGCCTGTTTTTGCCTCTGTCAATCTTCGGACTAGTTCGGCCTAGTGTGGACTTATCCGGAAAATCGTGATTCTAAGTTTATCTTTTGTTCCATGATGTGTTTTTGGGTTTTACCTTAAGTGGTCCTAAGGACGTCGTGTCTAACCTTTTTTGGAGCCCATGTGGGACCCCAAATTGGCCTCTACCCATCTTAAACTCGAATTCCATCAAATCCTAGCCCTCCAACTCTATATAAACAACCCACCCCTTGACATTACATCTTTTAGCCACCTTTGAACCACACCCAAACCCTAGTTCATGGAGAGCCACCACCAAGGAGGGAGAAGGAGATCCCCAGCAAGAAGAAGAGGAGGAGGAAACGAAAGAGGATCAAGATCTTCATCAATCTTTCATTCTTCATCAACAATTCACCTTCAAGTTCTTCATCAACCCTAGATCGTCAAGATCCAAGTGTTGCCTCAAAAACCCTTGATTCATTAGAGTTATAAACACATGGTATACCTAGTCTGCTGTTCCTGCGAAGGGCGGACTAGTCCGATTTTGCAATCTATTTCCTGTTGAATTAAATCTAAATTGGTTTGAATCAATTCCAAACCTGTATAAACTTGTTAAAAGCTATGAGAACTAAATAGTAAACATCATTAACAACTCATTAACAATGTCTTACTTTGCAATTGCATTAATCATGCATGTCATGTCATATTGAGTAATATATGTGCAATTGTTGATTGTAATTCTTGTCTTGTTTGTTTGTTGTGCGGATTAGACGGATTTGCGCTAGAGAGTGACATGGAGGATCTCCAGCACCAGGAATTTGAAGTCTTTGATCCCAACAAGGCTTAAGAGCAAGGCAAGTGTCCTTTAACATATTGGTCCTATTTTGACAATAAATGTTTTTTTGCAAAACTGCATGCTTGTGTCAATTTGATGGGAATCCTATGGTAGGAAGTTTACTAGCTTTGTTTAACCACCCTTGTCACCTCGATTACATGGTAGAGAGTCAGGAAGGGCTTTTTACCTTTTTGCTTCGCTTAATTGATTGGGATGGGAAAACAACTATATTATTTAATTAAGCATTAATGAGATCATGGTTAATATGAATTGGTCAATATGATATGGTAATGGGTGATATAGGCATGTCCGGTATGTGGATGGGTTGGATATTATGGTTGTTTGCTTGCTTTAGATCTAAAGACCGGTTCATGCGAGAACAAGCCAGGACAACAGTGCCACCACGAGGCCAAGTATGGGTGTGGCATAGCTGATTAATTAGGGTATTGCTAGTAGTACATGGATCATTTAGTGCACCGGGGAAGGGGGCTCGGATTGGGTTTGGATATGGTTGGCGGGACTCCCTGGGATCCGAATGGCACTGAATGTAGGCCTAGAGGGGGGGTGAATAGGCCTTTTTGAATTTTTTTTTCGGTTCCTGTAACACTCAACAACACAGTCAATACCAGAGATATCGGACTAGTCCGGTAAAGTGCGAACTATTCCGGTTTTCACGGGCTAAGTTGATCAAGTTCAGTCAATTTGATTGATTCGTTAATGTAGGCAGCGGAAATATAGACTTAAATGACAGTTTAATAGTTGTATGTCAACTTCTATGACAATTAAGGATCTTGTTTAACAAATTAACTCAAATTGAACAAAATGAATCAAACCCTAGATTAAGTTGATCAATTAGGATGAAGAACACAAAAGGACAAGACACAAGATTTATCCCGTGGTTCGGCTACCACGAAGGCAACCTACATCCACGTTGAGGAGCCCACAAAAGGACCGGGTCTTCTCCAACCCTTCCCTCGTCGGATCACCATGAAGGCCAATCCTCTTCCACTAATCACAAAGGGGTAAATAACCAAGTTGAAGGGGCGTTCTCACACATTGAGAGCTCCCTTGATTACAACTTACAGAGCCACCAATAACACACTCAAAAATTACAAATTGAAACACAAGAGTGTGTTAGAGAATCAAACTAAGAGCTCAAAGATGTGTGCCAAGTGTCTCTCCAATGATCTAGAAGTGATATTCAATAGATTGATCGATTTTACACTTAATTTCGTGGAGAGAGGTGGTTTTTGAGTCTCTTGGGAGGTGTGATGGCGCTAGGGTTCGAGAGTTTTTGAAAGTGGGCCGTGCACCTCTATTTATATGAGGTTTCTAAAAGTGACCGTTAGGGTTTAGAAAGATCGGACTAGTCCGTGGTGGTCACCGGACTAGTCCGGTGTGCTGTGTGTAGCAAACCCTAAGTGTCTAGGAATATCGGACTAGTCCGTTTGAAAACAGACTTGTCCGATTTTGATACTGGAAATCTTCTGACTAGTCCGATTGCCATCGGACTTGTCCGGACACATGAAACCCTAAGTGTTTAGAATGACAAGTCCGCACTTGGAGGACTTGTCCGATTTAGATCAGTGTGTATATCAGACTAGCCCGTGTAGACACCGGACTTGTCCGAAGTGGATCAGAATGAATATCGGACTAGTCCGGATTACAACGGACTTGTCCGATTTTGTGTGACTTGTGCATTGTGTTGAGGACTAGTCTGCATTGGGGAGGACTAGTCCGAAGTGAATCAGAAAGATATCGGACTAGTCTGGTGGGGACCGGACTTGTCCGATCTGGTGCAGAATGTGGTATCGGACTAGTTCGGCTACTTTCGGACTAGTCCGGTCCTGTATAACTTTGTGCATTGTGTGTGTGTGCTTGAAAGTGATTGAGCTCTTGGATGTGTTTCCTTAACACACTCCATACATAATAAACTACTATTTTCTTCTTCTTGAGCTCACATTTACTTTGCTTCTCATTTCCTTTCTTTTTGGCATTTTGCTCATTTTTCATCATTTGCCTGCATTCATCTCAACAAAAGGATTAGGATCCCAATTGCTTGTCATAAATCATCCAAAACCCACAAGGGAGTCCTAGATGCACTTTCAATCTCCCCCTTTTTGGTGATTGATGACAACCAATTGAGATTTCACAAAATAAGGCAAAAATTTGAGATTTTCATAAAGTATGCACATATGACTCAAAAATACATCAAGCAACAAGAGAATTATTCATATGTGCATTATTTATGGTGGGATGCATACTAAGTGCATGAATACATTGAGAATGATAGAATTTACATTAATCAACCGATACAAAGTGCATATGACATTCCAGGAGCAAAAATGCAGTTTTCATCACATACTCGCAAATAAATTGAGCAATTCATCACAGGACCAAACTTAATAGGAAAACAGAGTTAAACTATTACAATCACAAATAAAAGATAAAGAGAACTCTCTTCTCGCACCCTACCACAGCTAAAGCTAAGACTCCCCCTCAATCTCTCCCCCTTTGGCATCAAGACACCAAAAAGAAGGAGAGGAGGGTCCTAGGGTCTTCACTCTTCACTGTCGGTCCTCTCGTCATCATCTTCATCTTCTTCACTTTCCGCTTGACGAGGAGGAGAGGGAGGATGAGGAGCAGAGCTGCTCGAGCCCCCAATGCCAAAGTAGGCAAGCTCGGAGCGGTTCAGAGGCCCGAGCTCGGTGATGTCAAGATCAGAATCTTCAGAAATTACTGGAGATCCAATGGGGTTGATCTCCAGCTTTTCACTCAGTTGCTTCACGTTGGCTTTAATGTATCTCATATCCTCCTTCCTCTTCTGATTGAGTTTATGAAGCTTGACTTCAGTCTTCTTACAAGAGGAGAATATGGCGGTCAGGTACTTGAGGATCCCACTAGCTGATCCTTTCTGAGGGGCTTCCCTGGAGGTAGGGACAGCCCTGGCAGCATCTCCTTCTCTTGCCGGTGCCTCAGGACTTGAGGCCGGCGAGGGAGCAGCCTGGACACTCACAGGCTGAGGCTTCTGAGGCCTCAGAGGAGTGTGCTCCACATCCTTCACGAACTCAATACCTATGACTTTCTCAATCATAAACATCAGGTAGGGAGCATAGCCACAGGACCTATTGGGAGTGCTTGAGATGTTGACCATGTCATTCCATATGTAATCTGCAACATCAAACTGCCTCTTCTTGCTTATGACCCTCATTAGAGTCCGGAGGTAGCCCTGTACACTCCCTGCATCCCCATCCTTGGGGGCAATGGTCTTCCGAAGAACTCTGTTCAGGACCACAAAGAAGGGCTTCATGTTCTTTGTGGAGGGAGGAACATACTTAGAGTTGGGCTCATACATGACTTCATTTCGTCCCTCTCAACGACCCCTATGTTGTGGATGATCAGCCTGTCATTGTCAGAGGTGTCCAGATGAAGCATATTATTGAAGTCCTCTTGAGTGATACTATACTTGGATCTGTGGGTCATCCAAGTCACACTCTCTTCATCTTCACTCGAGAAGTGGCACGTTGCATAGAACTGTGCAATCACCTCATCATTCCAGTTATGCCTAAAGGCAAAGAGATCCTTCAGGCCATGCCTCTCAGCTGCTGCAATAACTTCATCAAACGCTGAGCACTTCTTCTTCTCTAGGTAGGCCCAGTCAATCCACTGACTGCGCACCACTGGAGTCTTCATTGGCAGGTAAACCAGCCTGTAGAAATCTGCATGGAAGTTTGTCCAAAACCTTCCATCAGCTGCCTGCTTTGGCCTTGCATAGCAATCAATGCTTCTGAGCTTGGCTGCCACATCACTGCCTTTCCCATTGAATTTCTCTTCATTGGGGTCCCGGACCCCTTCCCTGGGAGCATGGAGCTTCAAGGGCCCAACTGGCCCCGTTGCTATTCCCTTGCCCTTTCCTTTTGCTTGACGAAGGCCGCTTGTGGACGGAGCAGCCTTCGAGGCGGCCTTCTTGACACAAACCTTCCTCCGAGCTTGGGGAGGGGAAGTAGCAGGCTCGGAAGGTCTTTCTTGGCGTTTCTTGCCAAGTCCCGCCGAGGACCGAGGTGCCACCTCGTGGTCCAACTCGGCCTCAAAGTCGGAGATCTCGTTGTCGGAGCTCGACATGATCTAAGAATGATTGAGCAAGAATAATGACAAGTTATACAAGGCATTGGTAAGGCAAGATAGCAATGGATGGCATTAAGGAATTAAGGAATTAGGTTTCAGGTTCAGAAACATTGGACTTGTCCGGTGCTTAGGCACGGACTAGTCCGGGGTACCGGACTTGTCCGTGTATGGACCGGACTAGTCCGGTGTTCATCCTCAAAAACCTAACAGATTGGTCAAGGGATGATTCCTAATGCAAATCTAGTCTAGCATACACGTAATACATCAAATAAGCATGTATCTAGTGAAGGATGCTAGGCTATACGATCAACAATGGAGAAAAACAAGATTTCTAGGGTTTTGAAGAAATTTACCAAAGAAATCGATGGAGGCTCGAAGTGTTGGGGGTTGGAGGTCGGACTAGTCCGATAGCTTCAATCCCCAAGAGGTCAAGCTCGATCTCCGCCCAAATGTGGACTTTTTCGACGGAGGGAGGAGAAAATCGCCTTGGGAGCTCGAGCGCAAGAGAGAGGAGGCGTGAGCAAAAGTGGGGATGAGGAGATTAGGGTTTGGTGGCGGCTAGGGTTATGCACATGAAAAATTGGACAAGTCCGGACACGACCGGACTAGTCCGAAGTCATCCAGAGACCTATATCGGACTAGTCCGTGGTATATCAGACTAGTCCGGCCTAACCGGCACTCTGCGGACTAGTCTGCATGGGCGGACTAGTCCGGGTAACCACGGACTAGTCCGTGGTCACCAGGAAAGAATTGCATAGCCCATTCATATATATTTGAAGGTTCAATAATAGAGAATAGAGGGGCAAAACAAATCAAGTAATCTTGATAAATTTGACCAGTAAGCATACAACAATTATACAATGATCAAAATTCATCAAGATCTAATAATTGACATAGTTTTTCGAGAGAAAAATGGAGAGGGATGATTTTCACAATTCAATCAACATTTTGAAGCAATCATACAGGTATGCAACTTTTCAAGCCACACTCCGAGAATCAAGAATATTTAGCTCATTTCGGAGTTCGCAAAAACGCTTTTCATCAAGTGGCTTGGTGAATATGTCGGCCAATTGTTTTTGGGTGTTGACATGTGAGATGGTTATGTCTCCTTTCATGGAATGGTCTCTCAAGAAATGATGTCTTATGTCTATGTGTTTAGTCCTAGAGTGCTCAACTGGATTGTGGGCTATTTTAATGGCACTCTCATTATCACAAAGAAGAGGAATACGGTTCATATTGTAACCGTAATCCCTTAGAGTTTGTCGCATCCAAAGGAGTTGTGCACAACAACTCCCGGCTGCAACATACTCCGCTTCGGCTGTGGATAATGCAATGGAATTTTGTTTCTTAGATGACCAAGAAACTAAAGATCTTCCTAGGAATTGGCATGTGCCAGAGGTGCTTTTTCTATCAACTTTGCACCCGGCATAATCTGCATCGGAGTAACCAATGAGATTGAATTTGGAGCCTTTTGGGTACCAAAGACCAAGGTTGGGTGTATGAACTAAATATCTCAGGATTCTTTTTACAGCTGTCAAATGACATTCCTTGGGGTTGGCTTGAAATCTTGCACACAAACATACACTTAACATAATGTCTGGCCTAGATGCACATAAGTAGAGTAAAGATCCAATCATGGAGCGATATACCTTTTGGTCGATGCTTGGTCCATCTTCATTGAGATCCAAGTGGCCATTCGTAGCCATGGGAGTCTTTATGGGCTTTGCCTTGTCCATGCCAAACTTCTTGAGTATGTCCTGCGTGTACTTGGTTTGGCTTATGAATGTTCCTTCCCTTTGTTGCCGCACTTGGAATCCCAAGAAGTACTTCAATTCTCCCATCATTGACATTTCAAACCTGTCTGTCATAATTCTACTAAATTATTCACAGAAGGATTGATTAGTTGACCCAAAAATTATATCATTAACATAGATTTGGCAAATAAAAAGATCATTATCTAGATTCTTATTGAATAATGTATAATCTACTTTGCCAATTTGAAAGCCATTATCAATTAAGAAATATCTAAGACACTCATACCAAGCTCTAGGAGCTTGTTTGAGGCCATAGAGAGCCTTACGTAGTTTATATACGTGGTCGGGGAACTCTTCGTCTTCAAACCCGGGTGGTTGCTCCACGTACACCTCTTCCTTGATCGGTCCGTTGAGGAAGGCACTTTTTACGTCCATTTGATACAGCTTGAAATCATGGTGAGTAGCATATGCAAGTAATATTCTGATTGATTCAAGCCTAGCTACTGGAGCAAAAGTCTCATCGAAATCCAAACCTTCGACTTGTGGGTAACCTTTGGCCACAAGTCGTGCCTTGTTTCTTGTCACCACTCCGTGTTCGTCTTGCTTGTTGCGGAAGACCCACTTGGTGCCCACTATATTTGCATTGGGTCTTGCCACAAGTTCCCAAACCTCGTTTCTCTTGAAGTTTTTCAACTCTTCTTGCATTGCCACCACCCAGTCCGGATCCTTCAATGCATCCTCAGTCCTGCGTGGTTCCAAAAAGGAGACAAACGAGTAATGCTCACAAAAATTAGCTATACGAGATCTAGTGGTTACTCCCTTTTGGATGTCACCGATGATGTTGTCGATTGGGTGATCCCTTTGAATGCATTGGTGTACTCTTGGGTGTGGCACTTGGAGAGTTGTGTGTTGGTGATCATTTTCTTCTCCCCCTGAGTGGTTGCCCTCGTTGATTTGTTGATCATCTTCATATTCTTGTGATTGATCTTGTATAGAAGCTCCCCCTTGATTGTTGATCTCCTCTCGTGGATCACTTTCCTCTTGTATTTGTGACGATGACTCTTGTGGTCGAACTTCGCCTAGAGCCATTCTCTTCAATGCTTGATAAGGAGCTTCTTCTTTACCTAATTCACATTGATCAACTTGCTCCTTTTGGGAGCCATTAGTTTCATTGAACACTACGTCATGTGCCACTTCAACAAGTCCGGAGGCCTTGTTGAAAACACGATAGGCGTAAGTGTTCGAATCATAACCAAGCAAGAAACCTTCATTGGACTTCGAAGTGAACTTTGAAGTCTTGGGCTTCTTGTTCAAAATATAACATGGAGAATCGAAAACTCTAAAATATGAAATGTTTGGTTTGTTACCGGTGAGTAGCTCATAAGGAGTCTTCTTGAGTAGTCGATGAAGGTAGAGTCGATTTGCGGCGTGGCAAGCGGTGTTAATTGCTTCCGCCCAAAATCGATCTGAAATCTTGTATTCATCGAGCATTGTTCTTGCCATCTCTATGAGCGTTCGGTTCTTCCTTTCGGCAACTCCGTTTTGTTGTGGAGAGTATGGTGCTGAAAATTCGTGCTTGATTCCCTCCTCATCAAGGTACTCCTCCACTTGTATGTTCTTGAATTTCGTGCCGTTGTCACTCCGAATACTCTTGATCGATAGTGAGAACTCATTTTGCGCTCTCTTGAAGAATTTCTTGAGTGTCCCTTGTGTTCCTGACTTGTCATGCAAAAAGAACACCCAAGTGAAGCGGGAAAAATCATCAATAATGACTAAACCGTATTTATTACCGCCGATGCTTATGTAAGAAATTGGACCAAACAAGTCCATATGAAGTAGTTCGAGCGGTCTTGTCGTAGTCATGATGTTCTTTGCGGGATGATGTGCTCCAACTTACTTCCCGGCTTGGCACGCGCTACACGGCCTGTCTTTCTCAAAAACAACATCTTTCAAACCTCGGATGTGATTGCCCTTGAGGAGTTTTTGAAGATTCCTCATACCAACATGTGCTAGCCGTCTATGCCACAGCCAACCCATGTTGGCTTTTGCAATCAAGCATGTGTCGAGTTCGGCTTTATCCTTGTTGAAGTCAACAAGGTAAAGCTTTCCCTTCAACATACCCTTGAATGCAACGGAACCATCACTCCTCCTTGAGACGGTCACACCCTCGTTAGTGAACAGGCAATTATAACCTTTGTCACATAATTGAGATATGGATAGCAGGTTATAATCTAAAGATTCAACATGTAAAACATGAGAAAGAGTGTGTTCAGAGGATATTGCTATTTTACCGGTACCGAGGACCCTTCCTTGACAATTATCTCCGAAGTAGATGCCTTCGTTTGGGTCCTCGTTTTCTTCATATTCCACGAACATCCTCCTTTCTCCGGTCATGTGGTTGGTGCATCCACTGTCTAGCACCCATTTGCATCCACCGGAGGAGTAGGCCTGCAGAAACAAATTATGTCTTGGTTTTAGGTACCCAAGCTTGCTTGGGTCCTTGGAGGTTAGTTACAATACATTTGGGCACCCACACATGGGATTTTGTGTTCCAATGGCGTGGCCCAGCATAATAAGCATAAACTTTACCAAGATTGTTTCTCATTAATACATAAGAGGCATCAAAGGTTTTGAACAAAAGTTGTTGTTGTTTGTTGATCGGACTAGTCTGGGTGATCGGACTTGTCCGTATGACCGGACTTGTCCGGACCACAACCGGACTAGTCCGGTGTTCATGAGAGTTCAGGTTTTTAACTTTCGAGTTACCAGATTGTGATGGTCCTCCATTCACAAAGGTAATTTTTCCCTTGTTATTCTTATGACTTCCAGCATTTTGCTTTCCATCATAAGAGTAACCAATGCCATACTTGACATTTGGAGGTCTTTGGACCAAGTATGCACTACGTGCATAGTTGATCCTCTCCTTGTCAAATATTCCACATTGGGTAGGATTTTTATCCTTTGTGGAGGTAGACTTTTCCTTCAAACTGGTGTTGATTTTACTACATTTGCACATATGAACAAGATTAGTTGAAGTGGGTTGAGAAGGTAGACTTGAAGAGGAGGAAGATTCACTTAGCTTGAGTGACTCAACTTGCACTTCAAGGATCTTGTTAACCTTGATTAGGTCATCAAGTTGATCCTTGATTGCAATGTTTGAGTTGGTTAACTCCAAGCAAGTTTTCTTGCTTGAAGCTAGCTCAAGCTCTAGTGAGCTGTTTTTCTCCTTTTCAAGAACTAGAAGATTGTCAAGTTTGACATACTTCTCCTTTTGGGAGATAATCATGTCCTCTTGACGATCAATTAGCTGTTCCTTCTCAACAAGTTGGTCAAGTAGAAATTTCATTTTAGCAGCAGTTTTTCTGTCTAATCCCATTAACATATCTTCATCATTACTATCTAGTTCATCATTACTTGAGTAGGAATGCATGGAAGGAGTTTTGATGTTTACCTTGCATTTACCTTCCTTTGCCATGAGGCAAGTGCCATGTCCCTTCTTTGCACCGAGCGTGGGGAAGAGTGTGGGTTTCTTGGACGTGCTCTCAATGGCTATGCTAGCCATCTCTTCTTCATCGGATGATGAAGACTCATCGTTTGAGTCCCACTCCTTTCCAATGTGTGCTTGTTCAGCTTGTTTCTTCTTCTTGAAGAATTTCTTCGGTTGAGGCTTGACTTCTTTATTCTTCTTCTTCTTGTTGTCCTCATATGGGCAATCGACTATAAAGTGGTTATACTCACCACAGTTATAGCACGCCCGCCTCATCTTCGGCTTTGTCCTCTCTTTGTACTTGCCTTCACTTGATTTTGTTCCCTATCTTTTCTTCAATATTCTTTTGAACTTTTTCATGAACAAAATCATATCCTCTTCATCCAGCTCACTGCTTTCATCATCGCTGTCCTCCTCAAGCTGTGCTTCTCTTGCTTCCTTGGATAGTGGCTTGAGTGTGGACTTTAAGGCAACTCCCTTCTTCTTGGCCGATGTGAGGTCGGCTATTTCTTTGACGTGCTTGGCTTGTTTCTCCATCATTTCAAAGTTGATGATTTTGCCAAGCAGCTCATCTGGAGTCATCCTCTTGTACCCGGGACTCTCTCTGATCATAGAGCATAGTGTGACATTGCGAGGCATAAAGGCTCTAAGGATGAGCTTTACAACCTCGTGGTCATTCCACTTCTTGCTCCCATATGATCGAACCTTGTTTACAAGTGTCTTCAATCGGTTGTACATGTCCTGGGGAGACTCGTCTTCCTCAATTGCGAACCTTCCAAGTTCGCCTTCGATCATTTCAATTTTTGCCTCCCGCACATGCCGGTCACCTTCATGGGCTGTTTGTAGCGTGTCCCATATTTCCTTGGCAATCTCCAGTCCGTCCACCTTTGTGAATTCATCTCGACTTAGAGATGAGGTGATTACGGCTGCGGCTTGAGCGTTTCTGTGGATGGCTTGCTCTTGACTTGGGGTGAGCTCTTCGTCGTCATCTGGGATGTCTATTCCTGTGCACACAGTATGCCATAAACTTGGGTTAAGGGAAATCAAGTGCATCTTCATATTTTGCCTCCACATGGAGTAATCACTCCCATCGAAGTGTGGGGCTTTTCCAAGAGGAATAGATAGATAATGGCTGTTATTTGAATTTAAACGATCATAGTTAAAAGGATATCAGGAGTAGTCGGTGTGACTACTCCCCTTCTTCTTTTCTTCAACTTTGGCTTTCCCTTTGGAAAGTGCTTTCTTCCTGAGGAGTGCCTTCAGCTCCAGCGTCTCCTCGTCATCATCATCGAAGTCTTGAATTGCTTCGAGATACTTCTCCAGCTTTTGATTCTTGTCGTTGTTCACTTCTTCCTGGTTGTTGATTTTCTGAACTTCCTTCATGTCCGACATGATCTCTTCGAGTGGTTGCACTCTTTCTTGAAGAACCTGCTCTGATACCAATTGAATGTAGGCCTAGAGGGAGGGTGAATAGGCCTTTTTGAATATTTTTTTCGGTTCCTGTAACACTCAACAACACAGTCAATACCAGAGATATCGGACTAGTCCGGTAAAGTGCGGACTAGTCTGGTTTTCACGGGCTAAGTTGATCAAGTTCAGTCAATTTGATTGATTCGTTAATGTAGGCAGCGGAAATATAGACTTAAATGACAGTTTAATAGTTGTATGTCAACTTCTATGACAATTAAGGATCTTGTTTAACAAATTAACTCAAATTGAACAAAATGAATAAAACCCTAGATTAAGTTGATCAATTAGGATGAAGAACACAAAAGGACAAGACACAAGATTTATCCCGTGGTTCGGCTACCACGAAGGCAACCTACATCCACGTTGAGGAGCCCACAAAAGGACCGGGTCTTCTCCAACCCTTCCCTCGTCGGATCGCCACGAAGGCCAATCCTCTTCCACTAATCACAAAGGGGTAAATAACCAAGTTGAAGGGGCGTTCTCACACGTTGAGAGCTCCCTTGATTACAACTTACAGAGCCACCAATAACACACTCAAAAATTACAAATTGAAACGCAAGAGTGTGTTAGAGAATCAAACCAAGAGCTCAAAGATGTGTGCCAAGTGTCTCTCCAATGATCTAGAAGTGATCTTCAATAGATTGATCGATTTTGCACTTAATTTCGTGGAGAGAGGTTGTTTTTGAGTCTCTTGGGAGGTGTGACGGCGCTAGGGTTCGAGAGTTTTTGAAAGTGGGTCGTGCACCTCTATTTATATGGGGTTTCTAAAAGTGACCGTTAGGGTTTAGAAAGATCGGACTAGTCCGTGGTGGTCACCGGACTAGTCCGGTGTGCTGTGTGTAGCAAACCCTAAGTGTCCAGGAATATCGGACTAGTCCGTTTGAAAACAGACTTGTCCGATTTCGATACTGGAAATCTTCGGACTAGTCCAATTGCCATCGGACTTGTCCGGACACATGAAACCCTATGTGTTTAGAGTGACAAGTCCACACTTGAAGGACTTGTCCGATTTAGATCAGTGTGTATATCGGACTAGTCCGTGTAGACACCGGTCTTGTCCGAAGTGGATCAGAATGAATATCGGACTAGTCCGGATTACAATGGACTTGTCCGATTTTGTGTGACTTGTGCATTGTGTTGAGGACTAGTCCGCATTGGGGAGGACTAGTCCGAAGTGAATTAGAAAGATATCGGACTAGTCCGGTGGGGACCGGACTTGTCCGATCTGGTGCAGAATGTGGTATCGGACTAGTCCGGCTACTTTCGGACTAGTCCGGTCCTGTATAACTTTGTGCATTGTGTGTGTGTGCTTGAAAGTGATTGAGCTCTTGGATGTGTTTCCTTAACACACTCCATACATAATAAACTACTATTTTCTTCTTCTTGAGCTCACATTTACTTTGCTTCTCATTTCCTTTCTTTTTGGCATTTTGCTCATTTTTCATCATTTGCCTGCATTCATCTCAACAAAAGGATTAGGATCCCAATTGCTTGTCATAAATCATCCAAAACCCACAAGGGAGTCCTAGATGCACTTTCAGGCACAAGAGGGGGCCCTTGGTTGAATATGTGCTCAGTTGGAGACATCGCCACCGGTGAAACCTCAGTGGGTCCGTACATGCTGGTAGTCCCTTTGTAAAGGCTATTTTGTGATATCTAGGCCATACACCTATGGTAGCGCTTTAGCATAATGGAGGTTTACCTTTAGTCACCAACGGGTGATAAAATCATAAACACGTGGGTAAAGTGATACAAACTCTGCAGAGTATTTAAAACTATCATGATAGCCGTGCTCCCGGTTATGAGCACCTGGACAACTTCTATGATTAGAAGGAAATTGGGATTTGGTTATGGTTCGTTATGGTTATGGTTTGGTAGTGGTTATGGGATGGTACTATGGTTTATGGGAATGGATATGGTTAATGGTAATGAGAAATCTGGTATATGGATGATGGTAATGAAATATGGACTGGTATTATGATAACTACATGGTTTATGATGGATTTACTTCACATACATACAATATATTGCTTTTCAAATGTTTTAATGTACTTTTCAGCACTTAGCCATTATTATATTCGTCATTTGTATCAGCCACATGTCATACTTTCCACACTTGTTGAGTACGACTTGTACTCACCCTTGCAATTCCCCAACCAACAGTTGCAGGTCAGGATTGGGAGTATAATGATGATAATGCAGAGTTCTAGGTTGTGTCTGCCGTCAGCTTCCTGTGGTGTTGATTGGAGCTGCGCTTTACCCTTATGCTTAGTTTGCTTAGCTGCTTAGTTTGCTTAATTAGTTTATTTCTGATGCATTAGTTCAAACTTGTCATTAATATTCACTAGAGCTTGTATTCGAGGATATTGTGAATTTTGTAATAAAAGTGGTTAATTAATCTTGTTCTGTAGTAATTTTCTGAATATCTTTTTGTGATTGCACTCGTGTATGCACTACAGGAAAAGCGATCATTTGCGACGGCTGATTTTATTTGCGACGGCCAGCCGTCGCAAATAGCTTAAATTGCGACGACCCGCCTCTGGCCATCGCAAATAAGATGGCCGTCGCGAATAAGAGCTTATTTGCGACGGCTTTCGGACCGGCCGTCGCAAATAAGCGGTTATTTGCGACGGCCAACCCTAGGACCGTCGCAAATAACAGAGCCGTCGCAAATAAACCCTTATTTGCGACGGCCGGTTAAACGGCCGTCGCAAATAGGATTTAATTGCGACGACCGTAAGTCCAGGCCGTCGCAATTAATACGGTCGTCGCAAATTAGTGCTTATATCGGGACGCTCCACCCCGACCCTTCATTTTCCTCAACACCCCGCCGCCGCGCCCCCGCCGCCGCGCCACGCTCCCGCCGTCGCGCCCCTGGCTCCGCCGCCGGCCCGCCGCCCTCGGCCCCGCCTCCGCGCCCGCCGCCCTCGGCCCCGCCTCCGCGCCCCCGCCACCGCTGCCGCGCCCCCGCCGCCGCGCCGCGCTCCCGCCGCCGCGCCCCCGGCTCCGCCGTCGGCCCGCCGCCCTCGGCCCCGCCTCCGCGCCTGCCTCTGCGCCCGCCGCCCTCGGCCCCCACCGGCGTCGCCTCCGCCTCCGGCCAGCCTGCCTCCGCCTCCGGCCCGCCGCGCCACCGGCGTCGCCGCTGCCGGCCCGGACCGCTGCGCCCCCGACCGGACCGCCGCGCCCCGACCTTGAGGTCAGTGCTACTCCCCCCTGTTTTAGGGTTTTTTTTCAGATGTAGCTAGCAATTTTGTTAAGAGGTAGTAGCAATTAGCTATAGTAGCTTAGAATAGCTTGTATAGTTTATTTAAGGATTGAATCACTTAATTATAGAAGATGTAATAAAAAGGGCATTTGCTAGTGCAGTTTTATGCATACGGCGAAAGAACTTGAGTGTGTGTATGTATGGAAACGATGCCATGTAATAGGCCCCCGGCCCCCCGCCGCCCCTGTGCCCCCGGCCCCGCCGCACCCTCGCCATCGGCCCGCAGCGCCCCGACCCCGCCGCCCCCAGCGCGCCCACCGCCCCCAGCCCCCCGCCGCCCCTGCGCCCCCGGCCCCGCCGCACCCTCGCCATCGGCCCGCCGCGCCCCGACCCCGCCGCCCCCAGCGCGCCCACCGCCCCCAGCCCCCCGCCGCCCCTGCGCCCCTGGGCCGCTAGCCCCGCCGCTAGCCGCTAGCCGCGCCCCCGACCCATCGCAATTTAACTGGCCGTCGCAAATAATTGCCTTCATATGGATTGTTCAATCTTCGAATGATTGTTGATCGAATGAGTAGAAATTGTTGCTCGATCTTGATGTTAATTATGCTTAGTTGTTAATGATGTTGGTTATGCAAATTTGTTGATAATGTTATTGATTATGTAGATGTTAAGCATGCTTATGTTTTGCTTTAGTATTCTTAATGTTTATGTTCATTGCTGCTTATCGTTATTGAATTAAGTTATTAAATGTTCAAATTTTGATTAATTGTTATGTTTCTTTTAGCATGTTCAATATTCTTTATATATATAAATATATAAATATAAATATAAATATATATATATATATAAGCGGGTTAAAACGATAATGTATCAGAAGAAATATCAAAAGAGAGAGGAGATATTCTACGCCATATCGCCTGCGGCGAGCATGACAGCGGAGGAGAGGCCGGCAGCGGAGGACGGCCCTGACTATGAAACTTTCAACTCTGACCCACTTTTCTCCTCACTCTCGTTCTCTTTTCTCATTCGTAAATGATTTATAAATGAACATGAGCAACGTAACCTATAGCAATTGATTACCCGTTTCGGATCGGCACGTCTCACATGCCATTGGCATGTGAGACGTGCAGGTTCGGAATTGTCCCTTTTTGGACATCCTCGGAGTGACCGAGGGGGCGTGGCTTGTGACGAGACGTGGGTCCGGATTTGGACGAGATTTCGGTGGCGTAACCCTGTTGTTCTCTGCTGCACCATTTTTGGGCGTGCAGTGGAGAACAGCGGGGTTATGCTGCCGAAATTTTGTTCGAATCCGGATCACGCGTCTCGTCATGAGCACGCTCCGCTCGGTCACTCTTGGGTGGGTTTAGGATCTATCTACCTAGGTTGTAGGGCCGTGACATAACACAACAATACATTAACGACAATTTCTTTCGCATTAAACTGCAGAGTCAAACATGGGTGAAGACCGCAGTTGGATGTATACTGGCTGGAAGAGCAGAAATGGTGGTCACTCCGATGAGTGGTTTATCAAGTTAGATCAATTTTTGGATCGAGCATTTTCGTTGTCAACGGAAGATATGGTGCGGTGCCCATGTACAAAATGCCGAAACACTAAGTTTTTGAGAAGATTGGAGCTTTCGTTTCACTTATGTCGAAACGGTTTCACTCCACAATATGAAGTGTGGACCTTCCACGGCGAGACTAATTCTCGAGTCATAGCCGAAGTGGATGAGGATGATGATATAACAGAGGTTGATAGGATGGATGAGATGTTAGAAGCTCTTGAAGTGGAGGATCCTCTTACAAATGAGGCAGAGAAGTTCTTCGAGGAGCTGAAGAAATCACAAGAGCCGTTGCATGAACACACGGCTGTGACCGTACTTGCTTTCTTGACCAGATTTATGGCAATTAAGTCCAAGTACTTTTTTTCCATCAACTGCTACAATGATCTCATGAAATTGATCTGCGATATCCTTCCACAACCTCACAAAGCACCACCAGATATGTATCAGTCAAAGATCAAGATATCTGGTCTCGGTATGAAGTATGAGAAAATTGATGTGTGCCCAGACAACTGCATGCTATTCTGGAAAGAGCACGCCAATGAGAAGATGTGCTTGAAATGTGGTAAATCGAGGTATGTTGAAGTTGTTAATGACGATGGCGATAATGTGATGACAGATGTCGCACATAAGCAGCTTCGTTACTTGCCTGTGACACCTCGGTTGAAGCGGATGTTTCTTTCAAAAAGAACCGCAAGACACATGAGATGGCACAAAGAAGGTAAACGTGAGAACAAAGAATTCTTGACGCATCCGTCCGACGGTGATGCATGGAAGGCGCTAGACCGTTTCGATCCAGACTTTTCTCGTGATGCGAGGAATGTTCGCATCGGATTAGCGACAGACGGATTCTCACCGTTCAGTACGAATGCCGCGCCATACTCATGTTGGCCTGTCTTTGTCATTCCGTACAACCTGCCACCTGCTTTTTGTACGAGGAACGAGTTCATGTTTCTCAGCCTCATTGTACCTGGACCTGATCATCCCGGGTCACGTCTCAACGTGATGTTAAAACCGCTGATCGAAGAATTGAAAGTCTTGTGGACAGGAGTCGAAGCGTACGACAGTTACAAGAAGCAGAAATTCAACCTTCGAGCTGCTTATTTGTGGTCCGTCCATGATTTGCCGGCATACGGCATGTTTTCCGGATGGAGCACTCACGGTCGTCTGACGTGTCCGATATGTGCTTCAGACATGGATTGCTTTCGACTAACTCATGGAGGCAAAATATCTTACTTCGATTGTCACAGACGTTGGCTGCCCTCGAATCATATATTTAGGCAGCAGAGGCATGTCTTTCGAAAGAACACTGTTGTCACTAAAGGACCACCGAAGCGTCTCAACGGGTCAGAAATTTCTGATATGTTGGACAAACTGGTGCCTGATGAAGGTCGTCCTGGATATTTCATAGGTTATGGAGAGGAACACAATTGGACTCACATATGTGGACTTTGGGAGCTACCATATGTGAAGTCGTTGATTCTAATGCACAACATTGATGTCATGCATCAGGAGCGTAATATGAGCGAAAGTATCATAAGCACTTGCATGGATATGCCTGGCAAAACGAAAGACAATTATAAAGCTAGACTAGATTTGGCAGACATTTGTCACCGTCCAACTCTTGAAATCTCTGAAAGTGGTGGAAAGCCACGTGCTTCTTTCTGTCTTCGATCGAAAGAAAAGAAAGAAGTTATGAAATGGATGAAAACTTTGAAATTCCCAGATGGTTACGCAGCTAGCCTGAAACGAGCCGTAAATGTTAACACAGGAAACCTCACTGGGTTGAAGAGTCATGATTATCACATTATAATGGAAAGACTCCTACCTGTTATGTTCCGAGGCTATCTAGATGATGCGGTGTGGAAGGTTTTAGCCGAGCTCAGCTATTTCTATAGACAGCTTTGTGCTAAAGAAATCAAGATCGGTATGATGGATAAGTTAGAGAAGGAGATACCCATACTTTTATGTAAGATGGAAAAAAAATTTCCATCGGGTTTCTTCAATCCAATGCAACATCTGCTTATCCATCTTCCATTCGAAGCTAAAGTTGGCAGTCCTGTGCAATATAGGTGGATGTATCACATTGAAAGAGCGCTACGATATCTGAAACCAATGGTTGGCAACAGGGCAAGGGTGGAAGGGTGCATCGCTGAAGCATATGCTCTTAAAGAAGTTGGATACTTTTCAAGTGTCTACTTTGCGGAAGAAAACAATATCAATACTTCAGCGATGCGGTACAATGTGGACGAAACACCCCCTCTAAGCGACCTTTCCATTTTTCAAACGAGAGGCACCACCGTTGGTAGCTACACGACCTACGTGCTATCCGAACAGGAAAGAACTGTTGCTTTACTCTACATGTACGCAAATATAGAAGGCATGCAGGAATACTTCGAGTAAGTGTTTCTCCTATGTTTATGCTAATCTACATATTTTGCTACACATGTACTCTAAAAGATGTTTTTTCATGTTCAGCGAGTTCCACAGACAATATTGGCCACATAGGCATCAACCTACGGCCAAATAAGTAGAAGCGATGCGAAAGGAAGGAATAAATGGGGGACAGAGTTTTCTATCTTGGTTTCGAGAATATGTAATATTCTCTCGTCTTCTATGTATTATAAATTACTATTATTAAAGAAGTATTATGTAATATTCTCTCATCTTTTATAACAGTGTCGGACTCACAGTGTCCATGAAGATTTGCGGCAGCTATCTTATGGATTGGTGAATGTTAGAAGCTATGGTCGATATGACGTAAATGGCTTCCGATTCCGTACAACTCATTTTGAAGCTCATCGTCCTCTTGCGGCAACATCAAATTCCGGTGTTGTGACGAGAGCAATAGACACTCAAGGGAATTTAACCGATTATTATGGTATCATTAACAAAATCCTTGAATTTACTTTTACCGGAAATAAGACCCTTCGAGTTGTCTTCTTTGACTGTGACTGGTTTGATCGTACTCATGGAACTCGAGAAAACCAATTTGGAATGGTGGAAGTGAAACATAAGAACCGACTACGGGGTTACGGTACATTTGTTCTTGCGCATCAAGTTGAACAAGTGTATTATCTACCTTATCCATGCACGAAGCTCAGTGCTTGGTGGGTGGTATATAAGGTGAATCCTCGTGAGCGGCTATATACTCCTGGGGATGATGGTTACCATGATAGCGAAGACGTTGAAGAAGTGTACCAAGAAGAAGAGTTGTCAGACACTTTTATCGTCGAGCTTGGTGCAGGACTCGATCAATTAGTTGGAGATGTTGAAGACGTTGAAGATGTAGAGGCATATGATACGCGAAAACGAAAATTAGAACAGGCCACGATGAAAGATCGTTGGGCTGGTTTAAGGAGTAGGGCACAGGCACATGACAATGATGTTGATGAATTTTGAAAGTGACTACAAGTAATGTTTTCTTGAAGATAGTAACATGAATTTTATATATTTTATTTGCATATTTACTAATTATCTAATTACAATAGGATGGCGTCAAAGAAGGGTAAGAAGGTGCCGCCGACAAGGGGGTTCTACCCCTCTAGACCTGAGGATGCTTTCATTGGTGCCTCGTCGACTGGCAGCAGACGCTCTCAGCTGCTGGGGCACGTTCAGACCAGCTCTAGAGCTTCGTCACAGGTAAATGTCACTCGTTTTTGACAAATTCTTTAAATTCAAATTCACATTAAACTTACTTATGAATCATTTGAATGTTGTAGTCCTCACCGGCTGACTCAGAGGCTGCGGCGCCTTCGGTGAGCCAGCCTTCCGCGAGGCAGCCCTCGTCCAGCCAGCACTCGGCGAGGCAGCCCTCGGCGAGTCAGCCCTCGGCCAGCCAGCTCCCGGCTGGCGATGACTTTGTTCCTGAGGCCTTTGAATCGGCTGGTGAGGAGCCGTCTGGGTCACCTGACGTGGCGCCCCAGCAGACACGGAGGACGAGGAGGACTCACTTTGTCAGTCCTCCCGCGGTCCCTTCACAGAGGATCGTGATTCGTCCAGTCGGAGACAGGTAATAAAAATTATAGTTTTCAATTTTAGTTTCTTTTGATTACTTAAGTAATGAATGAATGAATAAATATCTTACAGGAGTTGGGACGACTTGTCTTTCACCGGTGAGAAACACCAGAGACCGGTGAACGGTGTCCTCGGGTCCATAGTGCGTTTGCACTATCCCGGGGTCATCGACGGAGTGCCTGCTCTTTCGTGGGAGGACTACGCACGCGTCCATCACCAGGAGCACGGCAACCTTCAGGAGGCCGTATGGGCCGATTTTATGGTAAGTATGTAAAAAAGTTTCTAAGTTACAACTATTAAACTCTTTTAGTGCACATCTCTTCAATATATTCTTTATCGCAGGCAAGATATACTTTAGAGGACCCGGACGACCATCGCATGTTTGAGGATGCGAGGCGAGTGTTTCACTTCAACGCTGCCAAGGCGCTTCGACAAGCTTTGTCGAACGCCCGTGTTCAAATTATTAATGAGCACTTGAAGGCGAACCAGCAGCACGTGTTACACTTCCGGCAAGAGAGCGAGAGGCACCTGACGGAGGAGGAGTACGCGCAGGTACGTGGAGTGTAGTAAGTATTTTTTCTGATAATGTCCTCGATGGTACTTTTAACGACTTTCAACTATGTGCAGGGCCACGTGAGCTGGTTGCAGGGTCGGAACGATGCATTTCGGGCCCTTTGTCGCTACTGGGCTAGCAACGAGTTTAAAGCTAAGTCCAGGAAGGCTCGAGACTGCACAGGGGTGGAGGGGAAGAGCAGACACGGGCAAGATAACCACTTGCGTTTAGCTAAACGCATGGTAAGTGTGTGTAACTTATGTTTATATATTAATAATATATTGTTTGTACTAACACGTATTGACAGGAGCGCGAGACGGGGGTGCCGCCCACCCCTGCTAAGGTTTGGAAGAGAGGTCACAGGGACCCTTCTCAGCCGACGGGGTGCAGTCAGGCTGCAGCCGAGCGGTTGGTAAGTTTAGAAACCATTCATATTACATATAACTATATAGATTGTTGAACTTACACGATTTTATTGTTTTGCAGGCTAAGTACGGGGAGGAGGCTAGGAAGATACACGGCGAGGATTTCGATTGGGAACGTCAACCGATCGATCATCAAGCCGCGTATGCAACCGGTGGTGGAAAAGCACACGGAAGGTGAGTTTGCAAGTCATTTTATCGTTTTCAATTCAAAGTATTCAAGATATTTTAATTTCATATTACTGACTCTCTTTTTTATAGGCTCGCCATATTCGACGGAGTTGTCGACTCGAGGGCGGGTAGACCTGCGAGAGGCAGCTCCGCGCAGGCTTCGGGTACGGGAGGTCGCCGCTCGCAGAGGAACATTGAGATACAGTCCCTCCGAGAAACTGTAGAAGAAAATGAAAGGCGACATGAGGAGAAAAGGAGGGCGATGGAGGCCACGATCCAAACCCAGGCAGCAGCGTTGGCGCAGATGCGGGAAGCAATGGAGGTAACAATCTAAAAATTAAAATTCTCATTAATTCAGCTTAAATGACTTACTAATAGGTAGCATTTAATGTTTGCAATGACAGGCCATCGCTCGGGCGCAGGGTCTGGGAATCCAGCTACCGGTACTACCACCGGTCCTCCCAGGCGATCCTTCTTCAGCGGGTCAGGTAAGTCTCTATGTAATCCTTCTTCTCCAGCGTAATAAGATTGAGATAGATGAAAGAGACAGATAGTTAGATAGAAGAAAATGATTGAGATAGAAGAAAGAAAGAGATAGAAGAAAGGGAGACAGAAGAAAGAGTGAAAGATAGATAGAGTAGGATGGGAATGAAGAGAGAGTAAGATGTAGATGGAGATAGAGAGAGGGGAAGATAGAGGGAGGGAGATGTAGATGGAGATAGAGGGAGGAAGATAGAAGGAAAAGGATAGCAATAGAGAGATAGAGTGAGCAAGAAAGATAGAGTGAGAGACAAAGAGAGAAATGAAAAGAGAGAGGAAGAGAGGGTGATCTAGATGAAGATAGAGGGAGAGGGAGGGAGAGAGATGTTGATGCATTTATATTCTAACTCTAAGTTTTATTAATTGCAGGGATCCGCGACGGCTGCACAAACGCCGTCGCCTTCGCTACCGCCGCCTGGATTGAGGCGCGACGACGACGACTTCGACTTCGGAGGTGGCTTCGGAGGTTAGATGGGCGAGTGAGCCCTTTTATTTACTTTGTTGATGACGATGTGAGATGTATCGGAATTTTAGTTTGTGATTGTGATGATGTTTGTGTATGCTGTGTATATACTGTGTATATTGTCTATATTGTGTTTGTTGTGATTCTGGCCATCGAGCCGGGTAGTGTTTTCTGTTTTAAAAAAAAAATAAAAAACCTTATTTGCGACGGCTTTTTATACAGTACCGTCGCAAATAAGGGTACAAGCCGTCGCAATTAAACCACAGTTATTTGCGACGGCCTGGCCGTCGCAAATAAGAATTAATTGCGACGGCCAGGCCATCGCAAATAGAGTCGTGGGTCCCGGAGGAGGACACGTGGGCCCTGTCCTCTGAACTTATTTGCGACGGCCTGGCCGTCGCAAATAGTGGAACTTAATTGCGACGGCTATGCCGTCGCAAATAAGCTTTAATTGCGACGGCTGGGCCGTCGCAAATAAGATCGCGGGGCCCACCAGCCCGCAGCAACAACTTGCGACGGCCTCTCCTAGCCGTCGCAAATAAGTTTATTTGCGACGGTGGCCGTCGCAAATAAGCTTATTTGCGACGACATATTTGCGACGGCCGAAAGCCGTCGCAAATAAAGAAAGCCGTCGCAAATAGCTTATTTGCGACGGCATCTGGCTTATTTGCGACGGCTTCGGCTTTTTATACAGTACCGTCGTAAATAAGGGTACAAGCCGTCGCAATTAAACCACGGTTATTTGCGACGGCCTGGCCGTCGCAATAAGAATTAATTACGACGGCTAGGCCGTCGCAAATAGAGTCGTGGGTCCCGGAGGAGGACACGTGGGCCCTGCCCTCTGAACTTATTTGTGACGGCCTGGCCGTCGCAAATAGTGGAACTTAATTGCGACGGCTATGCCATCGCAAATAAGCTTTAATTGCGACGGCTGGGCCGTCGCAAATAAGATCGCGGGGCCCACCAGCCCGCAGCAACAACTTGCGACGGCCTCTCCTAGCCCTCGCAAATAAGTTTATTTGCGACGGTGGCCGTCGCAAATAAGCTTATTTGCGACGACATATTTGCGACGGCCGAAAGCCGTCGCAAATAAAGAAAGCCGTCGCAAATAGCTTATTTGCGACGGCATCTGGCTTATTTGCAACGGCTTCGGCCGTCGCAAATCGTCGGGATTCCTGTAGTGATGTGTGTTGAACGTCCTGGGTACACATATGCGTTCACTTGGTTCATTTTTCAGAACCGGGTGTCACAACCGTCCTTGCCGCTAAGCTTCGTCCTCGCCGCCATCGCTGTCAAGCTTCGACCTTGCTGCGCCCCCTCGTCGCTGAGCTTCGTCCTTGCCGCCCTTGACGCCGTCGCTATTGCCAGTACGTTGGCACGCCGGGAGATCCCCAGGTACCCGGTCGTTGGTCGCTTCACCGCCTTTTTTGGGTTTGTTTTCATTTTTTGGTGGAGCGAACGACTGGACGAGAATGGAGGGGTAGAGCAGCTAGGGAGGGAGGGGAGGGTGTGGCAGTTCCCGCATGCTGTTCGTGAAAATTTCGCTGCCAGGATGTGTGCCTTGATGGACACTATCCGGGACGGAGCTGTTCCTGTTGATGGTAGTTTTTTTCTAGGGAGTAGTTGCAGTACAACAACAATACTAGTATAAGGTTGCTACATTTGGCAGTGGAGATTGTCAAGCACTTGAATCAAAATGGCGATAGCTGCCTCAAGTTATGCATTCAACCCTTGTGTTGGAAGTAGTGTTATACCCCCTCCCCCCCTTTCCTCTATCTCCCATTTTCTTTGTTTTTGCTTGAAGTTTTGTACCAGCAGTCAATAGTCATTCTTACTGGGAATTTGGAGTGTTAACCATTCAGCTCAAGTCAGATCAGGAAGAGATACATATTGCTTAAATAGAATAAGAAAGAAAGACATCTTGCATTTGAATCCTTCAATTTGGAGTGCCATTTGAAGCCTTCAATTCAGTGATTGTACTTGTATGTATAGTTGCTATGTACATTCATGATTATTTGGTGTTAATTTTAGTTGCACATGTAAAACACTAAAACTTGTCTGTTCCCTTAGCTATTATTACTTGTAAACTATGTGATTCAGTTTTGAATGTCTTTCCTTGTATTGGTCATTAGTTCCTCTAATTGCATCTTGGTCCTATGTGAATTCAAGCCAAACTTATTGGTTGCACAACATGCTTTAATTATGTTTCCTTGTTGGTTTAAGACTTGTCATTTCAATATTCTTATGCACAGTTCCTTATTGACCCATATATAGTTAATTGATTGCGGCGTCTCACTTAATATCTACTATCACAATATTTTTCCCCTATGTATTAGTATTTTGACTCTTCTTCTCATGTTTTAATGCTATATGAGTGTGACATATCTCTCCTATGTGTTAGAGCATTTATTTTTGTAGCTTTTATTGAAGTGGGACATTTTTTTGTCTTATTAGTTCTAGCATGGAAAGTCCTAAGAAGACTGGTGCTGGTAGGAACAATGAAGAACACAATATGGAGTTTAGTGACTCCACTAGTTCAGGCTCATTTCACAGTCCATCGGATCTTTTTCCAAATATAAAAATTAAAAGGACTTTGGATGCTCTCGACCAGGAATATGATCTTGCCCGAGAGGTATGGATCACGAACCTTAACTCCAGCAGTTTAAGTTAATGTTGGTTGTCAAGTACATGAAGTCTTATAATAATTTTCTACCTAGCTTAATTGCAAAGACAACGAGGTGACTTCGGCTCCTAAATCCGCAGAAGGTTCTCCAATGGTTTAATCCTCAAATTCACTCAAGCGAAAACGAGGGCAACGAGATTCCAATAAGGGTCCATTGAACCGCATCATATACATAACAAGTGTCAGTCCATATGGGCTTCCCCAAGAACCATTGGATTTAGTTACAAAGTACTGAAATGCATGTGGTTGTCTTGTTACAGAGCTCGTGCCAATCACAACCGAGAATTGGAAAAAAATTACCTGAGAAGAACAAGAATGAGTTGCGGGAGAGGATAAAGAAACAACTCAAGTTCCCTAAAGGCACGAAAGAAGCTGTAAAGAAGCAACATTGGTCTCTTGCGGCAAGAAGTTTTGTGGTTGGAAGAGTGAAATAAATGCTTATGTTAAGGTTGATAAGGTCCCTTACTCGAAGAAGATGGAAAAAATCACACAAGCTCAGTGGCAAGAATTTGTTCGTCAAAAGACCACACCTACAGCTAAAGCCCTATATGAATCCAGGTTAGAGCTTGCCAAAAAGAACAAATACCATTATCGCTTGGGGTCTGCCGAATATGCCCCCAAAGTTGAGAAATGGAATAAAATATTAGAGAAAACTACCAGTAAAGGCAATCCTCACCTATTGGAAGGTTGCGACGAGAGAACTCAGTGGTGGGTCTTTGCTCGGTTAGGTTTAACCAGCGAGGACAAACTTGAAAAACCCAACTTTGTGAATGAAGTTGACAAAAAAATGAAAAAAGTAATTGAAAAGCAACAGAAAGGTCTCTTCAAGCCGAAGAGGGAGAATGACCAACTCACCGCTATCCTAGGAAACCCTTAACAGAATGGACGGGTTCAAGCAATCTCTTCTTAGATACCCTGGAGAGATGATTTCCCGAAGGATAAAGAGTCATATAGAAGACATGAGAAGTTCAAGAAGACACTTGATGAAACTATTGCTCAAAAGCTCATGGAAAATGTGCAGGAAATAACGGATCAACTTAGAGAATCAGGACAAATAGTGGCACTGAATACAATGATGGTTCCCATGGCAAAAGAGCATTTGGTATCTCCAACTTCCTACCCCAGTAGCATAGGTTCTGCGTCAGGCTCAGGGTCAACCCATAAGTTCCCTGTCGATGGTATTGTTAAGGATATATCTTGTCGTCTTCTTCTCTCGATCGGCAAAGCAGGGAACAAAACCAAACAGGTTACCACTGTTATGGTAAAGCCTGATCGTGACTTCAACGGTAATTCACTTTCGTTGTATTATATTGTTGTGCAAGTTATTTAGATCATTGATAATGATTATGAAGATTATGAAATAGACCACATCACACATGAGAGGATCACGACTCTGGGGCAGGCTGTCAACCAATTAATCCTTTGGCACCGACGCGATATCGTGTTCGACGATGAGCTGATGTCTAGTCTCGTCGCATCTCAAAAGATTGCAACTCTTTCTTCTAAGATGAAAGTCTAGGAAGATCCACTCCCGCTAGGTCCCAGCAAGGATTATAGTAGCCTCACTAGTAAAGATAACCAAGAGCAACCAATTGAACAACAGCTTGAAGCAGTACTAGAGCAAGCTGCTGGCTGTAAAGAGCAATCAGTTGAACAACACGTTCAACAACAAGCCAGTGTCCAACTTTTGATGACTACTCCTCGGTCATCAGTGCCTGTGAATGTTAGCTCAAACGAAAATAACGAACCTTCGAAGAAGTGTCAAGATATTTGGAAACTTTGAAGGAAAATATTGGAAAATCTAATGCATCTCGTTCTTCACATGAGCCAATATTAGAAAATATTGAGGAATGAGAAGAAGACGGTGTGATATATAATTGGAAGACGATTTTAGTTAAACCAGGAGTTCTAATGTACAAGATTTAGGATGTTCCTTCTAACAGAACGGGAAGCCATTCATGACATCGGTCCAACTTTGCAAACAGCTTTTCTCTCTCAAAAGAATACATGAGTGGTGCATCACTGTCAGCACAAAATATGATATTTCTTACGTCACATTTTGTGTGCCAAAACAAGCATTCTGGAGCATTGGAGAAGATAAACGAGCTCTTCTCTTTGAAGATCTACATCGCCTTTTCCATCAAGGCATGCTCGAAATCAACCTGCTACTCATCTGGTGCTTGTAAGTGCCTCTAATATTTCGTATTTGCTTTTCTTACTACACGCATATACATGTCCTAAGATTATAACAAATCCAGGTTTCTTCAATAGGATGCAATACATGGATAATGAAAAGTTGAACACAAAACAGGTATCCTTGACCCTATAGTGATCGCAAAGATGAATTTTGACTTTCAGGTAGAACGGAACTCAAAAGAGTACAAGCACCTGACAAAAAAAAAGAATTTGAAAAATCAATCGCAAACCAAAAGAAGGATAAAAAGACAAACATTGCAGCTTACATAGGACATGCCATGTTCAACTTTGTCAGAGATGGCAATGACCTTGTAAAGGCTTCGTACCACTTTGAGTAAGTTCGACACGTAATATTGAAATAACAATTATTGCTAATTGTTAACTTAACACGTGTGTTTGTACGTGTGCAGTAAACGCTACATAATGACCTTCATCAGACCAACGCAGGGTTTGGCAACAGTTTTGGACTCAGCCTATTACCCACCAGATCGTTACAAAGATTTCCTTTCTGTTTTGAAATTGTACAGTTATTCGATACTTTTAATTTACACACATTTAGAATGTGTTGATAAGTTTTATACGACAGTCCTTGTATTACAGAGCTTGGTAGTTTTACATGAAACAACATGGCATCAGATCCCTCCTAATAAGGATGCATTGCATATATCAACATATTATCCTTGCCCAAGTAGCCTTCTAATAGCATCTTATGCGGGTATTTTGTATGCGAGCTTCTTCGGACCGCCTACAAATATATAGTGAATTGTGAGGATGTAAGTTATCCTTAATGTCGATATCATATTTTCTTACTTTTGAGTTTTATTTTCATTGTAACTAGTGTATTTTAATACTTATATTATTTTGTTAGAAAGGTATTGAACTCTAGTTTCAAGTAGTGGAAGTGGTTTTCCATGAAAGCCTATATACATATCTATATAATTTATTTACCTCAAACACTCATAGATTTTCACAGCAGATTCCTTTACTAGAAATTCACCAAATTTTACCAAAACCTCAAGTTAGGTGTTTCTCACATCCTGTAAAATGTTCATAGCCATTTCACCTGTATAAAATTTCTAGATTCAAATTTTATCTCTGTTGTTCAATATTAACAGAAACATTGATTCTATATTTTGATTCCAACTTCAAAATTCAATTGCTCATAGTAGAACTGCTCCAAAAATACCAAATAAATTCTTGTATACCTACTTTGATCTATACTTTGACGTAGTTCAAACCAACACATTTTAAACCTGGTTATGTGTTTATTGTAGCACACGAAGAATGTGAATCAAGAATGGCCTGTTTCTAGAAGTATTCTTGGTGGAGGAGCCGACAAGATTGCGAGTGAACTGTGTCACTTCATGCGCCGTGAAATTTTCCACCAAATAAAGTTGTTCTTCGATCACAAAGGTGTAATAGCTGATGTGCCAGAACTTTGCGAGTATGATCGTAGAAACAATTTTTAGTGAAACTTCTAAACTATGAATTGACATGATGCTTTTTGGTGTTATGTATATGAGATGACTTGTATGTTAATTGAAAGTGTAACTTGTACATAAGTGTATGAGATGACTTTTGGTGATTTTGTGTCATTGATGCTTGTGAGATTATATTGTTTCTATTGTGTGCGAATATCGTGTTTTGTGTGTGAATGTGCATATAAAATTAACCTGAAAATTAGAAATAACAACAGATAATATTGCATGGGGTATACTTTATGACAGGTTGTTCTTTACCCATGGCTAGACCTACCCGTGAATTTATATTATCACAAGCAGCTAGTCATAAACTCCGCCTATGTTGTAATGACATAGCCGGTCCCAAGCCCAGGTAAAGGAGGAGGGGTTGTGATAGGCTTGGCAAGCCAGCAACTAAACTTAGCCATTCTCATGGAAATGAAACCCATTGGGAATTCGTTGGGGCGTAACCCTCTTAGCGACGCGCCACACCGAAACCCGGGTATGGTGTTAAGTGGGCGAGGGCTGGGTCGCCACCGCCTTAGTGGCACGCCATATCGGAACCCGGATGTGGTATTAAATGAGCGAGGGGCGGATCGCCATCACCTTAGTGGCGCGCTACATCATCGCCCGAATGTAGTGTTAAGTGAGCAAGGGTATTTGCATCTTCCTCGACGGATGCGAAGGGTAACGAAGCTAGCCGAGGAAACTAGGTTTCGGGTGGGTAGTTAGAATGTAGGATCCTTGACGGGAAAGCTACGAGAGTTAGTGGACGTTGCGAGTAGGAGGCGTGTAAATATTCATTGTGTACAAGAGACTAGATGGGCAGGTCAAAAGGCGAGAGAGGTTGAGAATACCGGTTTCAAGCTTTGGTATTCTGGCTCGACGGGAACTAGGAATGGCGTAGGCATCTTAATAGATAAGAGCCTCAAGGATGGAGTAGTGGATGTCTGTAGACGAGGGGATAGGATCATCCTAGTCAAGGTAGTTGTGGGGGGCCTATTCTTGAATGTCATTAGTGCTTATGCTCCACAAGTTGGGCTCGACATGAGCACTAAGAGACAATTTTGGGAGGACTTGGAGGATATGGTTAGTAGTGTACTGGTAAGCAAGAAGCTCGTTATAGGAGGAGATCTCAATGGTCATGTAGGTACAACTAACATAGGTTTTGAGAGGGTACATGGAGGTTTTGGGTGTGGCGATAGAAACCAGGAGGGTAAGGATATCCTAGACTTGGCCGTAGCCTATGACCTATTGGTAGCTAACACCCTCTTTAAAAAGAGGCTATCTCACATAGTGACCTTTACTAGTGCCCAACATTCTAGTCAAATCGACTATATCCTCACCAGGAGAAGGGAGAGAGTGCATGTCTAGATTGTAAGGTGATTCCTGGAGAATGTGTTGTTTGACAACATAAACTTGTGGTAGCCGACTTTCGTTTCCATGTGCGTGTGTCACGAGACAAAGGTGTTAAAACCACGAGAACAAAGTGGTGGAAGTTGAAGGATGAAGTGCAACAATCATTCAAAAGGAGGATGATCGTAGAAGGACTTGGAGCGAAGAGGAAGATGCAGATAGTATGTGGGAGAAGATGGCGACTTACATTAGGAAGACGGCTAGGGAGGTGCTTGGGTGGACAAAAGGTAAGAAACTTGTAGATAAAGACACTTGGTGGTGGAATGAAGATGTACAAAAAGCTATTAAGGAGAAGAAGGAGTCTTATAAGAGCTGGCATCATGAGAGAAGTGCAAGTAACATGGCGAAGTATAAAGAGGCTAAGAAAAATGCTAGGCGTGTTGTGAGTAACGCAAGGGGGCAGGCCTATGATGCGCTATATGAGAGGCTAGGGACAAAAGTAGGCGAAAAGGATATATACAAGATGGTGAAACTTCGCGAGAGAAAGGTGAGAGATCTCAACCAAGTCAAATGCATTAAGGATGAGGCAGGCCAAATTCTATTGAAGGAGGAAGAAATTAGGAACAGATGGCGGGACTACTTCAATGGACTATTCAATGACGGAAATGAGAGTATTATGTTCGAGTTGGATGACTCATTTGATGACACCAACAGACGATTTGTGCGGAGGATACAAGAGTCCGGGGTTAGAGAGGCCCTAAAAAGGATGAAAGGAGGAAAGGCCTGCGGCCCCGATGATGTCCCCATTGAGGTGTGGAGATGTCTAGGGGATGTAGCAATAGTATGGCTCACTAAACTATTCAACCGCTTTTTTCAATCAAACAAAATGCGTGAAGAGTGGCGGAAAAGTATTTTAGTACCCATCTTCAAAAATAAAGGAGATGTTCAAAGTTGTACTAATTACCGAGGAATTAAGCTCATGAGTCATACTATGAAGCTCTGGGAGAGAGTGATTGAACACCGCTTGAGGAAAGTCACCAATGTCACTAAAAACCAGTTTGGTTTTATGCCTGGGAGGTCCACTATGGAGGCGATTTTCTTACTTCGTCAACTTATGGAGAGGTATAGGGAGCAAAAGAAGGATCTACATTTAGTGTTCATTGACTTGGAGAAGGCATACGATAAGGTATCAAGACCGGTCATGTGGTGGGCACTAGAGAAACACAAAGTCCCAACAAAGTACATTAACCTTATCAAGGATATGTACGATAATGTGGTGACAAGTGTGCGCGTAAGAAATAGTGAGACCGACACTTTTCCTATCACAATAGGGTTACACCAAGGATCAGTCTCAATTCCTTACATCTTTTCCTATCACAATAGGGTTAAATTCAAGATCCAACCTGTTTAATATGAATGTCATTAGCTCTTCATCATCTTTGGCTTTTCCTGTGATATCCATGTTATCTCCAATATTCTTCATCTTCGCAAATATTCTAAAACCGACAGGTTTCCTTTCCTTGTGGTTGCCAGGGCAAGTCGCAGATTGATCACGCAAGCGCGTGTTTGAGATGCAAACATATCATCAATTGCTCTCCATGCTTCTAATGTTGTCCTTGCCGTGGCCACCTGACCCATCAAATCACGAGACAATGAGGTAAGAAGAAAACTGAGAATTTGCTGATCCCTGGCATACCAGTCATCATAAGCCGTATTGGGGATCTTCTTCTTGTTCTCATCTTCAATCTCATCTTCAGGCGCAAGGTTTTGCCATTGATGTGCCCTTCTAACCTGGCACCATTTAAGGCAGCGAGGATCTGTGCTGCTCATATGGCATGATTTTGCTTCGTGAGTTTTTCTGTCACCTAGAGACCAGAGAGGGGGTTCGCCAGGGAGTTCAACGATGCCATGACTCTCTATTTGGATCTCTCTAGGCTCTGATTACCAAAGATAGAATCAGAGGTGGAAGCAAAGTTGAAATCATGCTCTCAAACTCGAGCAGTCGTGATGTTACTTGTTTATATAGGGAAACATGTACATGGATGTGTCGTGCTGGTTGTTACAATGTGCGCGTACGCAAGATCAACCAGGCGATTGGATAAGAACAAAAAATAGATGCAGATAAGGATGTCGGTTACATAAGATGATAACTAATTCTAGTCTATCTCTAATTCTGTTTCGATCCTGGCGCTCCTCTTGAGTCTTCTGTAGAGTCTGACGCCTTATCTTTCATAGAGTCTAACGTTTTATTAGAACCAGATGTCTCGAGTTTAAATCCTGATAGACACAATTTACTAAAAAAATAAAAATAAAATTGCAGCTAAATTCTATTCCACGTTTGCGGTGCAAAGTAGCCTGCATGTGAGGGGTATTGAAATATAAGTGAATTACCTATCATACTTCATGTGTTTAAGTTTTTTAAAACAACTGATCATCAAGTCACTTATATTTCAACATGCCGGCACAACTAGGGGTTCATATCCTATGCAGTAACTGCACTGCAGTTACTGCCACTGACATGTGGGCCAGACATTGGTGGGACCCATGTCAACTGCAGTAGTGCAGTTACTGCATAGGATTTCATCCCCACCACTAAGTGCAGCCGCTTCCCCATGTCCCCTTGTGCACCTCGCCCAAGAACACCGTCGGCGCTGCGCGAGCCCCGTAGCCGAGCGTGCGCGCATCTGCAGAGGAGAAGCAGAGCAACTAGAGCTAGCCGACGCTGCGCAGGTACCACGTGGTCGCACGGAGAGGTGATCGAGGCCAAGCGCAGACCACGAGGCCAGATTGAGCGCTGAGAAGACGTCAAACTAATTCAGCCAGGAGCAGCTCGAAGACGACGCACCGGCAGACGGGGCAGGTGGTGTGCCCATTCAGCCACTGGTCGATGCAGTGCTGGTGGAAAATGTGCAGGCACACCGGCAGTCGCCTCACCATCTCGCCCTTCTCCACCTCGCCAAGGCACACCGCGCAGTCCGACGACGCGCCGGCGTCCGTCTGCGCATACGCCGGGATGTCGGCGGCAGCGACAACCCGCGCCCAGCCGACGGCGACGACCGGACCCTCCCGGGGAAGCACGCGCATGACATGGCCTTGGCCGTGCACCGAATATTGTGGCAGAACTTGATGCTGACCGCCGCCGCTGCTCCAGCGCCACCGCCGGCATAGCCAGCAGACGCTGCGCATGCACCACCGGATCGCGTGGAGCGGCGCGGCGAGGCACCGCCCAAGCGCGGACCACGGGAAGAGCACGCGACAGACGAGGGGTAAGTAGTAGGCGCTGACGCTGACCCAGAAGAAGAGGAAGATGGTGATCACGACGATTCCAGCCGTACTACGCTGCGGCGACCGCGCGAGCCGGACGAGATTGTAGACGAGGAAGCTCGTGCCGCCGATGCACAACGAGTTGACGATGGCCAGTCCGTACAAGAGGGAGCACCAGCCCATAGCGACCGGAGTTGCCCTTGCCTGTAGCTAGCCTTGCCGGATATTCCACTGTTTTTGCTGGCGACGCGAGTAGCCAATATCCTATTATTGGCGGATTGGCGTGATTATAAGATGATAGGACACGTTAACAAACACAGAAATTCCCGTACTCGTTCGCCCTAGCTAGCACAATGTCAAACCGCGTTCGTTTTCCGAGGCAGGAAGCCTCACAAGTTAGAAGTCGTAGCCTCGTAGGTCGTCGTGCAAGCACTTCCCTCTCAATTCTCGTCTGGAACTAACCAAACAGCTGATACCGTATTATATTCTGGCAACTGGGCCACTGAATTTCGCAATTCTATAGCGAGTTAGCGACTGTTCGATTTCAGAAATACAGTTGGTTCTCTACTGATTACAATATGTAGATCCCATTTGATACCGTTTCAGATACACACATAATCAGAAACAGTTTCATTTCAACTAAGAATCAATTTCAGGCTTTGGAACAGAATCATATTATAATTGTTTAGCTAGCATTTCCGTTTCAGTAATTAACAGTAGAAATAAAAGAACGGATGCATTGACCTATTTATCCTCTGTTTTTGTGGTTTTTCTTTGTTTTCATTTGTGTTTATGTAATCACTTTGAATATTAAAAAGAAAAATGAAATTGCCTTGTGGTCATCCCCTCGTCTATTTTTTTCTCTTCCAGTCTCTTGTTTCTAGAAGGTTCCAGGGGAAGGTTGTACTTTTGCTTTTCGAGAAAACTGTAGCAGGCGTGGGTTGGAACCATCCCAGGGTCTGGGTGGCAGACCGCTAAATACGCCCGGTCCCTTGCCCTCTTGCGCGCCCGCCTCCGGTTCCCCTGTGTGGAACATCCTTTGATGATTCGACCTTGCATTTCATTTTCTCATTTCATTTCTACTTTTTCACTGTTTTGATGGGATTCTTCTTATTTACTAGTGAATCGGAACCGATTCACTTATCCAAACGGACCCGTAGTTGACTAGTTGGTACAGAGTACTCCCTCCGTCCCTAAATACTTATCGTTTTGTAGTTAATTTTTGAACTATCGGGACACAAGTATTTAGATACGAAAGGAGTAGTATCCGGATTATCGGATAGACTTTGCTAGTGCTACAACTTGTGCAAGTTATAGAAATTTCAGACTGCACTCTTTCTAGAAGATCTGCATCCAACGAGAAATTTGATATTATGAAACTCATATAGTTGGACTTCTCTCAAATAGAACTTATATTGTGGGTTTCGATAGAATAGGACTTACAACATTGACGCATTGTTAAAATATGATTTTTCTATTTTTTTACAGTTTTTGTGTATTTTCTCTTTTTATATATCATCAGCACACTTGAAGTGACGATATTGCCCTTCAGACCTTCAACCCCATGAATCGATCTGTTTTTTTCTCGTTCTCTGTATACTAGAAGAAGCTGCTGCCGCCGTACGGAGATCTGCTCCCGTCGCTGCCGCTATACCGAGACATGTTCCCACCGCCGCCAAAGACCATGTTTCCATGGAAGCTTCTGCAAACCATGGTCTTTGTCAACCCGCCTCTGGTACCTGCTCCCGCCGCTAGCTGTGGAAGTTTGTGATTTGGATTTTTATAGAAGTTTTATCAGACAGTGGCATGCTGTAAAGCATCCTGAATATATTATATCATTGTGTAATTTAAAGTACGTATTATAAAAATAAAAGGAGAATAATATATAGAGTATGTTTTAAAGTACTCTGATGCGGATAGCCTCTAGCTGTGGAAATTTCTGATAGTGGAAATCTCTGATACGCCTGCAGAAGCAGTTTGTTTTGTTTCCAATAAACTGGAATTCCTTGCAATCAGGGACAGGGTTGTCCGTAGTGCTCCAGCAATAATCATAACAGCAGCACTAGCACTAGCTGTACATGTTTATGGGATTTCTGTTTGATTAAAATATCAATTTTGAAGGGTACAATTGTTATTTTAAATGTTAAGAAAAGATAAAATACAAACAAAGGGCGTGAAAAATCCTATTTTAATGAACGTCAACGTTATAAATCTTATGTTATCAAAGCTCACGGTAAAAGTTCTATTTGAAAGAAACTTGATGATATAAGTAACGGAAATGCTATCCATCGGACGCCTGAAATTTTCCTCCATTTCAGACGACCTTTAGATTCACTTTGAGATCCGTACTGATTCTTTTATCTACTTTTCCCCAACCCTAATCTCACGAGTCTCCCATTCTATCCTCGATACCAATGGCGGCGCGCTTGGCTCCCGCGCAGTCGCGCCCGGAGGCGGTGCCCGATACAGAGGCGCTCAGCGGCGGTGTCCGGTGCGGAGGCGCTCGACGGTGGCGTTCGGTGCGGAGGCGCTCCAGCGGCGGCGCCCGGAGCAGCGGTGCTCGGCGAGGCGACGAGATCTCGTGGTCGCGGCGGCGTGGCGTTGCTCGGAGGCGGCGCTCGGAGGATCGGTGCTCGGCGAGGCGCCGGGATCTCGCGGTCGCGGCGGTGTGGCAACCGGGTCTCGTGACGACGGTGGCGGCCCGCCAGGCGACTGGCCAGAAGGGAAGAAGATGAGCTAGGATCTTTAATTATTAATTTGTAATTGTTAATCCGTAGTTATAAGAGTTATATTAATAGTAAAATAATCTAGAAAAAATGTGTAATTAATTATCCTATAGATTTAAGATTTAATGGTTAATTACAAAATAGCAGCCATCCAACTGGAATGGAAGACAACGACGGCTGTGTCACATCATCACCGAATAATCATGTTAAGGTTCACTTAGCGGTACAGTACTACGACGACCTCACACCGGCGGCTCTGCCTCCAGCGTGTGCTTCGCGTGACCTGACTGCGCCCGGACGTCACACCGGCAGAGCGGGCAAGTCGAGTGCTAGTGCAGCCACGTGTCGATGCACTCGACGTGGAACGGGTGCTGCACGCCGGCAGCTGCCGAACCATCTCGCCTCCCTGGACGTCCTCCAGACACACGGGGTACAGCGTGCGCCTCCCGGCCTCGCGCGCATTGGTCGTAGCGTGTAGGCGAACGCCGGCAAAACTTCGATACCCGCAACGCCGCCGCAAGGCGTCGCTGTCAGCGGTGGCCGCACGGCCACCCCTACCGCGGCGTCGTCGTGCATGCGCGCACCACCGGGAGATGCAGCAGACAAGGCCGAACGTCACGACGACTGCGCCGGCGAGGGCGCACGCCATGCCGATGCTGACGGCCGGCGGCGGCGAGGATGGTCAGCAGGAAGCAATGCGCAGGCGACGACGAGGCCGTAGCAGGCGAGGTAGCCATCGTCCACGACGGAATCGGCGGCAGCCGTCACCGAAGATGGTTGAGCATCCTTCCTTGTCAGCGCACAACTTCATGCACACCATTCGTAACTGATGCCCGGCCGCCGAGCCACGCGCACATTATACGTGTCGTGCACACGTTACCAATGGTGCACGTGCGCCATGCGCGCATCGTGTGCACGCTCGGGCGCTGCTTCCTTAGATGTAGCATTGGCAGTTAGAGTCCTGCTGCTATTTATGTACCTCAGAATATGTAATCGCAACTTGAGCAATCTATTATAATCATTCTACATGGTATTAGTGACCGGGCTCCCATCCTACTGATCTCCGTTCATGGAGTTCAATCCAGCCTATTCTCCAACATCCCGATCATCCTCCTCCACCTCCAACCTGGCCTCGCTCCTCTGCGGAGACAATTATCATTCGGTCGCATGTTCCAGTGACCCTGGAGCTCGCCAACCCGAATCACACCGATTGGCGAATGTTCTTCAACACTGTCATCGCCAAGTTTGGTCTCTCCGACCACATCTCCTCTCTGGCACTTCTCCAACGCGACGAGGATTGGCACCGTATTGACCAGTGTCTGGTCAACTGGCTGTACACCACCTGCGCGCCAGAAGTTTGGCAGCTCATCCGCCAACGGAAGACTGATGCCTTCACGCTTTGGCAATGCCATCCACCAGCTATTCTTTGACAATAAGATGCAACGTGTGGTCTTCTATGAGGCTGAGTTTTGCAATCTCACCCAAGGAGACATGAGATTGCTGATTACTGTGCCAAACTCAAGAGGCTAGCCGACAATCTCCAGGAAGTAGGTCAACCAGTCTCCAACAATCTCAAGTGCTGAATCTACTTCGTGGGCTTAACCCGAAGTACCGTCACGCTATCTCAGCAATTATGTCGAGGCAGCCACCCCACACGTTCCTTAGTGTGCGGTCCCATCTCTTGATGGAAGAGTTGTTCGACACTCAACGAGCAGCCACCATCGCTGCCCAAGCACTGGTGGCCGACGGCAACAACTTCTCCACCGCAGAACAGAATTCTTCAACCAACGGTGCAGCCACTAGCCAAAGTCGCGGTGATGGTCGCGGTGGTGGCAACCGTGGACGTGGACGTGGCCGCGGTCGTGGGCGCGGTCGCGGCCAGAACGGACACGCCAACAACAACCACTTCCCCACAACGTTTCAGCAGCTAGGTAACCCTTCGTGGCAACCTCAGCTAAATCCCTGGACCGGAATGGTACAGGCCTGGCCGATGCCGTTCCGGACGGCAACTGCAGGTGTGCTCGGACCACGGTCGGGCACTGCTCCACATCAAGCAATTTTTGCACATCCTGGTGCCACTGATGTTCCGGTGCCATCCGCAACGTCTCCATCATGGGATACCTAGGCGTTGATGAGTGCCCTGAACACATCTGCCGTGCAACCACAATCTACTTCAGAATTGTTCATTGATTCTGGCACTTCATCACATATGGCCAGTACACACACTTCTCTACCCTCAACTCGACCTTTTCTTCGTAATGCTTCTGTCATGGTCGGTAATGGTGCCCGTTTACCCATCACTCATACTGCCTCATCCTCTATTCCCACATCTTCTCATACACTATCTATGACGAACATTTTAATGTCTCCATCTCTGGTTCACAATCTCATCTCCGTTCGACAATTGACCCATGACAACTTTGTTTTTGTTGAATTTGACCCGTCTGGTTTTTCTATAAAGGATCTTCGAACACAAACGGTGATACTCCGATGTGATATCTCTGGGGACTTGTACACTCTTCGACTACAATCGCCCAAAGCCCTTCACACATTAGTGGATTGTGTTGACATCTGGCACCAGCGGCTCGGCCATCCCGGACAACCAAGACTCCTTCATGCCTTGCAGTCTTTTTCATTCGCTTGTAATAAAGACTTTTCACATACTTGTCAAGCCTGTCAACTTGGCAAGCATGTTCGACTACCTTTCAATGATTCGAATACCATCACTTATTTTCCCTTCCAAGTTGTACACGCAAATGTTTGGACCTCCCCGGTTCCAAGCATCTTTGGATTTCAGTATTATCTTGCTATCTTAGACGATTATTCTCATTATGTGTGGACCTTCCCACTTCGACATAAATCAGAGGTCTTTGATACTTTCTGCAACTTTCATTCCCACGTCCACACCCAATTTTGAATGCCCATCCTGGCCTTGCAAACAGACAATGGACGTGAATTCGACAACTTCTCCCTCCACACATTCTTCTCTCTACATGGCATACACCTGCGGCTCTCTTGCCCTCACACCTCGCTGCAAAATGGCAAGGCAGAGCACATTCTACGTACACTTAACGACTGTGTTACAACCCTCCTCCTACACTCCGATGCACCACCTCAATTTTGGGCAGAGGCACTGGGCACCGCAACTCACCTCATCAATCGTCTCCATTGCCGTTCTACTCATCCAATAACACATTTTGAAGCTCTCTTTAGTCAGCCACCACGTTAAGATCATCTACGGGTGTTCGATTGTCTATGCTATCCTAATCTCGTCGGCACATCCTCCCACAAACTTAGCCCCAGATCCACACCATGCGTCTTTGTTGGCTATCCACATGACCACAAAGGCTACAGGTGCTATAATCCCGAGACCAGAAAAATCATTATCTCTCGTCATGTTGTTTTCAATGAACAAGAGTTTCCCTTTGCCTCTCAACACAACGTTCCGGCTGTAAGGATCGAATGCCCAAGAGGGGGGGGTGAATTGGGCTTCTTTTCAAAAATCTAAACACAAAAACTTAATTCCTAAAAGCCCAATTCCCTACACAAACTATCTATGTATTGAAGTAAATAACAACTTCGCAGAATATAAAATGCATAAATGTAAGGGAGAGGAAGAGGATGCAAACTCCCGAGGAGACACGAGGATTTATCCCGTGGTTCGGCAAGATCGTCAAGATCTTCCTACATCCACGTTGTGGCACCCACCAAAGGGTTTAGCCACACCCAAGTCACCGAGACGAGGGATCTCCACTATTCTTCTTCGTTTGCCAACCTCGGCAAGGTGGAGCTCAAGCCTTGTACAACTTCGACCCTCCGTACTTCCACAAACACCTTGGCAAGCTCCGGAAGTCTCTCACAGTTACAAACACCAAGGGGCAGTCCCTTGAGGCTCTCACTATCCTAGAGATTCCTCTCACCCAGAATCGAGGCACACAAGCTCTCTCTCTAGCTAGCTCTAGCCTATCTCTTGGTGTGTAGGTGGTCGAAAATGATGTAGAAGTGATGGCTCTTGGTCTTGAACACTTGTGGATGTGTTGAGAATGTCTGGTGATCAAGACTTGTTGAAATGACAGGTTTAGGGGGTATTTAAAGCCAGCCTCCACGAAATAGCCGTTGGAAAAGTAGGCTGACAGAACTTTTCTGCGAACATCGGATCATCCGATGTCTCCCCTTTAGTTATCATCGGTCAAGTTTACTTTAGCTGACGTCATTGTGTCAGATATGACCGTTGTTAGACCGATGTTGCACTTGTCTTCTCATCGGATGATCCGGTGGCTCTTCCTCTAGAATTGACTCAAACTTGATGCTTACTGGAGTGATTGACCGATGTGTATATTTCTGTACATCGGATGATCCGGTGCTACACTTGGTCCAAGGATATTGCAAACTGTACTGATGGACCGATGTAGCTGAGCCCTTAACATCGGATGATCCGATGAGTGCTTTGTTCTGAGGTCTTCTTCTTCTGCTGAACCAACTCGACCGATGTGTTGTTCTCAGAAATCATCGGTTGATCCGATGAGTTGATTTTGTTTGCTTCGAGTTGTTTCTAAGTGATTCTTTTGTGTCTTGCTGGATTGACCTCTTAGACTTTTGTTAGAAATGTACTTCTGATGATTGTCAAGCATTAAGTGTTATCAATTGTGGTTGAATGACTTTGACATAAGAGCTTTCACTTCTTGTCTTCATATCACTGATTTGATCTCATAAATTGATTGTATATGGGTCTCCAATGACATATAGATTTCATTTGATTGAGTGATTATGGGGACCTTGCATTCACAAATTCATTAGTAAAATCCAATGGTTGTCATTAATCACCGAAACCGTACCTCATGGGGGCCTAGATGCTTTCAATCTCCCCCTTTTTGGTGATTGATGACAACACAACAATTAAAGCACAATAGTAATGAATTTGATAGTACGAAGCTTAAGAGGATATGCAATGAATACAAGATTATTACACTTAAAATTTGAAAGCTCAATCAAAGAATAACTCAAGTGAATAAGTGATCGTAAGATAGGCACCAAATAAGCTCAATTGATTAATATCTCAATAAATAGCAAGTGAGTAGCAAAAACACCAAATTACAAAAGATAGACTCCAATAAGCCCAACCAATTAATAACTTAAGAGTACTCAATAAACACCAAATGAGTATCAAAAGTATCGAATTACAAAAGATGATATAGGTAAACTCCCCCTAAGGCTAGGACACTCCCCCTGAGACTAAGCTATCCTCCCCCTGACTCCTCTAACTCTTCTCCCCCTTTGGCATCAAGACACCAAAAAGAGATCTGAGTTCCTAAGGACCCTGAGTACTAGGCGCGATGACGAACTGGTCACCGTCGCTGTCGTCAGAGCTGCTGCCTGGAGTAGAGGTGGAAGGAGCTGTCGGAGCCGTAGGAGCCGTCGTCGGTGCCTGCTGGGTAGGAGCTGCTGGAACAGGGGAACTGACGACGGATGCTGGCATCTGCTGGAACAGTGTCGTGGCCGGCAGTGGAGAGTGAATCGGTGCGCCGGGAGCCATCAGTGGAGACATGCTGATCGAAGGGATCGGCGTGGTCGGCACCGGAGTGACAGCTGGAGCAAGGACAGGTGGAGGTGGAACAACTCCTGGAAGCTGCGACAGGAGGGCAATCCCGGTATGGGTGTAGAGGTTGGTGATCAACCCCAGGATGCCCATCATCGCCTGCTACGTCTGCTGCTGCTAGTCGAGGGAGCGCTGGTGCATCTGGTCGATCAGCCCAGTCAGCCGGTCAGTGTCCTCTCACCTCTCATGGGCGATCTGGCGCAGCATCTCCTGCTGCTGCTGCTGGAGCTCCAGAAGGTGTGCTGCCTGCTCCACTCGGCCCTGCTAGGCTGCAAGCCGGTCCAAGCACTGCTGCTCAACCATCTGCTGTAGGAGGGATGTGAGCTCGGACGGCTGAGAAACCTGTGCCTCTGAGACGGGAGGTGGAGTAGGGGGTGGCACTGTAGAGCCTCAAGCCTCCGCGTCGTGCTGCCTGGGTGAGGGAGGAGATGGGAAGTACTCCTGAACACTGTCATTTGTGTCGCTCTCGGACCATATATGCTGCAGGTCCTCACCCTGTGCCTCTGCCTCAGCCAGCCTCTCATCCTCCTTCTCCAGATCCGACCAGTCCTCCTCAGATAGACGAGCCCTGACTTGACGCTCGACTGGACGACCAAGGCGGCGATCTCCAGGAGCTGGGGCACGGTAGTGACCGAACCGTGTGACACTCTCGTCAGTGAGACGGTCATGCACAGCAGACTCCTCAGGGGCCATCATGGAGAGCAGGTAGCTGATCCAGTGTCCATACACGAGCTGCCTCATCATGCCCACTCCATCAGTGATCACATCCTCCATCTCGCATATGAGGACATCCATAATATCAAACTCCATCCCATTCATGATGTAGAACAGGAGGGTCTGCTGTAGGCTGGTGAACCCCTCTAAGTAACTGGACCTCAGCAAGAGAGTGCGGCGCAAGGCAAGGTGCACTGTGCGCGCAGCTGGAGTCAACAGTGCCGGTACCCTCGGCTGGTCTGGAGAGAAGGTCGGTCTGAACAGAGAACGTATCTCCTCCAGTGGTGGTGCCACTCCTCCATTGAGTGGCCTCCTCAGCGGGTCTGCCTAACCGTATACCCTCTCATGCACACAAGTGTCGTGCAGGTCCACTCCCAGCAGCTGTGCCAGCGTCTACCTCATCAAGTGATAGTGCTGGCCCATGAACATGAAGTCTATTGATCTGCGGCCCTCAGAGACGTAGAGGGTGGCGTAGAATATGCGGACCCAGTCCTCCACGTAGGCACTCCTCTCGTAGGACATCAACTGCACCAACCCTCGATACCTCTCAAAGTATGGGCGTATCTCTGTCTCTGCTGCCAGGGCGAGCTGATGCCAATCCAGAAAGTTATGCTGGAATAACTTGTGGCCTCGGCGCCTATAGGTCTCGTAGAGTGATGCCTGTGTCATGGTCCAGAAACGTCTATCCACTAGAGCCTTTCTGGGCTGCGGGTACCACTCCTCAAGCAAGATACTCCATCTGAGTCTTTGGAGCTGCTTGGCCTTCATCTTCCGGTAATCAGTCAAACGGACACCTTCACCGACACGGACGGTGGTGTCCATCTCGTAGATGGCTCTCTGGGCCTCTCTGTCCTCACGATGATTGGCAGCCGTCGGTCTTGGATGTGGTGCTGCCGCGGAATGACCCCCACGGGTCCTGGCGGAGCGCCGGCGAACAAGAGGCACTTCCGGCTCTTCTTCGGCCTCGGACTCATCGATCACGGGAGGCTGCCTCGGACGAGCCTCGCGGATCCTCAAAGATCCTCCTCGGCCATGCTCTTGCTCCTCGGCGGCGCGAGCGGCCATCAACGCCTTCTTCTCCTCCTTCGAGAGCTTCTGCTTCTTTGCGGCCGGCTCCGCAATGGCCTTGCCCTTGTTCTTCTTGTCGCGAGCCATTGCGATAGGGCGATGCACGAGAATGAAGTATGATCGCGGCCGACAACCCTAGCAATGAAGAGATGGCGACGGTGGAAGCACCACGATGGCGATGTGCTTGGGGCGACGATGGTGCACAGGAGGAGGTGGCGCTTGGGTGCTGTGGTGGTGATGGAGAGCGGCGGCGACGCTTGGGTGGAGCGGCGGCGGCGGCTGGGTGGAGTGTCGGCGGCGGCTGCGGTGGAGGTGAGCGGCGGCGGCGCTGGAGGATGGCGGCGGCGGCCGGAGGTCAGCGGCGGCGGCCGGATGTCGGAGGCGGCGACCAGAGGGCAGCGGCGGTGGTCGGAGTGCGGTGGCGGCGACCGGAGGGCAGCGGGCGGCGAAGATGAGCGCGGGTGAGTCGGGATCGGGGAGAGAGAAGAAAAGGAGGCGAAGCGTCGTTTAAATAGTGGGTCCCAAACCCTAGCCGAAACTTTAACACTAGATGGACCGAAGTTGAACTTTAGAAGCATCGATCGAATGGCACAGTAAGGGTATTCAAAAAGGTGCCATTGACATCGGATGGACCAACGTGCAAAGAGATAGCATCGGTCGAATGTCACAGTAAGGGTATTCAAAAAGGTGCCATTGACACCGGATGGTCCGACGTGGAAGGGAATATCATCGGTGGAATTCATCAAAGTTCCAGAATTGTGCACATCGGATGGACCGATGTTTTTCAGAATGAACTCGTCGGATGATTTGAGATACTGACTGAACTGGCCCTTGACTTTTGAACACCAACTAATCCGATGATGGTCTGACCTAAGCATCGGATAATCCGATGACTATAAAACTGCAACATCCCATATATGTCCTTTGACCAAACAAACAAGCAATAAGAAACACATGTCTTAGGACTTTTTGGGCAACTCCTTTCCCCTCAAAAATGCTAATATGCCAATAGCTTGGCTAAGCCTTAAAGCGAATAGAACACCGAAGAAAAATGGGAAGGAAATTATCCAAATAAAATGTAAGGCCCATGCTTTGGGAGCTAGAGTATGAAGACTTCTATCTCTTTAAAGCATGTTCCTCTAGGCATTAACGCACCTAACATTTTGTTCTTTCCACCACATATGAGTTGAGATATTGCATTTCAAACAAGTCTCTTTCTCATGAGGTGGGTTCCCCTTTGTGACAATCTACCGCATGCAATGCCAAACATTTTATAATGCAAGAAATTACAAGTCTATATGGCAGGCATCGTGCAAGGCATAAAATAAATCTATCTTGCCAAATTTGAACCTTCCAAAGGCTTCTTCAGGGAGAGCCACTCTCCAAGCCTTGGGAAAACCCAAAAGAACCTCCATCCCAAGCTAACCCCTGCTCACCCCTATCCTTTGAGAGTTAGGCAAGACCTATATGAAGTGCATTCTTACATGACGTTCGTTGCATCTAGCACATTTAACTCACTTCTTAGCCTAGAAAAAGTTTTCTCATCTAGTGGTTTAGTGAATATATCCGCCAATTGTTCTTCGGACCTAACACCTCGCAATGAGATGTCTCCCTTAGCTTCATGGTCCCTCAAGAAATGATGGCGAATATCAATGTGCTTAGTGCGGGAGTGTTGAACAGGGTTTTTAGCTATCTTAACCGCACTTTCATTGTCACAAAGGAGAGACACACAACCAAGTTTAATACCAAAGTCCAAAAGGGTTTGTTCATATAGAGAATTTGGGCACAACATGCACCGGCCGCTATATATTTCGCTTCCGCCGTGGACAAGGCGACAAAATTTTGCTTCTTGCTAGACCAAGATACTAGGGAACGCCCAAGCAAGTGGCACCCACCGGAGGTACTCTTGCGATCCACGCGACATCCGGCAAAGTCCGAATCCGAGTATCCCAAGAGATGGAATTTTGCACCTTTAGGGTACCACAAGCCCATACTAGGGGTATGCTTAAGATACCTAAGTATCCTAAAGACCGCCTTCCTATGCAATTCTTTAGGTGCCGCTTGAAAGCGAGCACACAAGAATACACTAAATATGATATCGGGCCTAGATGCGGTAAGATAAAGCAATGAGCCAATCATAGAACGGTAGTTAGATTGGTCAATAGGTTTACTGTCCTTATCTGCGTCGAGATGACAATTTGTTGCCATTGGAGTGCTTCTTGAGCTACAATCTCCCATCTCAAATTTCTTCAAGAGGTCCTTGGTGTACTTCTCTTGATAGACGAAGGTCCCCTCTTGAAGTTGCTCGATTTGAAATCCAAGGAAGAAGTTGAGCTCTCCAATCATCGACATCTCGAATTCCCTAGACATCATTTTGCCAAACTCATGGCTAAGAGCTTCATTAGTTGAACCAAAAATAATATCATCAACATAAATTTGACAAATGAACAAATCTTTGTTGATGTCTTTGGTGAAGAGTGTGGTGTCCACCCTCCCGATCTTGAATCCTTGCATGATCAAGAAATCCCGTAGTCGTTCATACCACGCCCTAGGTGCTTGCTTGAGCCCGTAGAGCGCCTTGTGCAACCTATACACATGATTAGGATTCCTCGGATCTTCAAACCCGGGAGGTTGTTCAACATAGACAAGCTCGTTAATGTAACCATTAAGAAAGGCACTTTTCACATCCATTTGATTAAGTCTAATACTATGATGTGATGCAAAGGCAAGAAGTATACGGATGGCTTCTAGCCGGGCGACCGGGGCAAATGTCTCTCCAAAATCTAGTCCTTCAACTTGCGAGAACCCCTTGGCCACAAGTCTTGCCTTGTTGCGGACCACAACGCCATTCTCGTCTTGTTTGTCGCGATACACCCACTTTGTTCCGATGACGTTCTTGTCCTTTGGTCGCTCCTCCAACACCCAAACTTCATTGCGGATGAAGTTGTTGAGTTCTTGCATGGCCATCACCCAATTTGGGTCTTGGAGTGCTTCCTCAATGTGAGTGGGTTCTACACATGAAACAAACGAGTAGTGCTCACAAAATGAAGCGATGGCGAGAACATGTACTTATACCCCTTGACGGACTTCCAATGATTTGGTCCATCGGATGCGCCTTGGAGATGCGGCCATGCCTCATAAGTGGTTGTGAAGCACTTGGGAAAGGTGATGCGTGTTGCTCCTCTTGTGGTTGGACTTGATCATGTACTTCTTATTCTTATTGATGTTGTTGTGCTTGTGAGTCTTGAGTCGGCAATGGATCATCCTTCTCTTCTTCGTCAACTTGAGGCGCCATTGAAGTATTGATGTCGGAACTTGAAGCTCCCCCTTGATCATGGCTCTCCTCAACTTCAGGCTTGATGTCTCCAATGGTCATGTTCTTCATGGCTTCTCGTAGAGGCTAATAATCTATTTCATCATGACCAAAACTCTCCTCTTGGGAGCCATTAGATTCATCAAACTTAACATCACAACTTTCCTCAACTAAACCGGAGGTTTGGTTGAATACTCGATATGCTTTTGAGTTTGATGCATAACCAAGAAATATACCAACATCACATCTTCTTTCAAACTTACCGAGCCTTTTCTTGCGGTAGATGTAGCACTTGCATCCAAAGACTCGAAAGTAGGAGATGTTGGGCTTTCTCCCAATGAGAAGCTCGTACGGGGTCTTTTGAAGTAGTCGATGGAGATAGACCCTATTTGCGGCATGGCACGCCGTGTTGATTGCTTTGGCCCAAAACTTCTCCGACGTGCCGTAGTCATCAAGCATTGCTCTCGCAAGAGTGATGAGTGTCTTGTTCTTCCTTTCAACGACACCGTTTTGTTGAGGAGTGTATGTGGCCGAAAACTCATGTTTCACGCCTTCACGGTCACACCACTCCCCAATGTTGTAGTTTTTGAATTCGGTGCCGTTGTCACTCTGGACCTTGATGATGGGAAGTTGAAATTCCCTTTGAGCGCGGTTGGCGAAGGTCTTGAACACTTCCGGAGTTTCACTCTTGTCACCTAGAAATAGAGTCCAAGCATAGCGAGAGTAGTCATCAACTATAACAAGACAATAGAGGTTACCGCCAAGGCTTTGATATGTGGACGGTCCGAAGAGGTCCATGTGGAGTAGCTCAAGTGGCTTGGAGGTTGACACCATTGTCTTCATTGGGTGGTTTGAAGCAACTTGCTTCCCGGCTTGACAAGCGCTACAAAGCTTGTTCTTCTCAAATGTGACATCCTTCATGCCGGTCACCATCCCAAGCTTGAATGACATCTTGAGTTTGCTCATCCCTATAAGCGCTATGCGTCGGTGCCATAGCCAACCCAAGTTTGTCTTAGTGAAAAGACAAGTGGTCAAGCTAGCATTCTTGTTGGAGAAATCTACTAGGTAGAGATGTCCATGCCGAAATCCTTTGAAGACTATGTCTTGGCTTGTTTCACTACTCACAACAACATCATTTTTGCTAAATGTGCATGTTAGTCCAAGATCACATAGTTGTGCAATGGAAAGTAAATTAAAACTAAGTGACTTGACATACAAAACATTGGAAATGGATAAATCATTTGAAATAGCAATTTTACCTAACCCAATTACCTTTCCCTTAGAGTTATCACCAAAGGTGACTTGTTCATGATTGCCGGGGTTTTCTATGGTGGTGAACATACCATCATTGCTGGTCATATGTTGGGTGCACCCGCTATCGAGTACCCAATGCTTTCCTCCGTCTTTGTAGTTCACCTACACACATGAATTCAATTTTTAACTTTAGGCACCCAAGCCAACTTAGGTCATTGTATGTGTGATACAAGTGTCTTTGGGACCCAAAGTTGCTTGGGGAGCTTCCCCTTCATGTCCTTCATGTCTTTGCCGATGAACCTAGCCTTCACCTTGCTATCTGCTTTACTTAAGAGATAATAACGATCATTGAAAGTAGATTTGTAATTAATAGGCAACTTTGGAGAAGGTCGGTTAGGAAGAGGACACTCCCTTGTGTGGTGACCGGTGACCTCACAATGTTGGCAATAAGAACCAACTTCCTTGATGAAGCTTGTTCTAAGCTCCGGTGAGGGTACCTTTCCTTTGTTAGGCACCGGGAAGGATCCAAGTCCTCTCTTGTTGAAGGACTTTGCTTGTTGGAAGAGTATTTCCTTGTGTTTGACTTCCCCTTTTGAAAGTATAGCCACACTAGTGCGGAGACTCTCAATTTCTTCCAACAAGTCCTTCTCCCTAGCATTTGCTTTCACAGGCAAAGACTTGTTCAAGGCATTAGTGACATGAGAAGTAATGGATATCCTATCATTAAGAGTTTGCTTCTTTATATTTTTCAACTCTTGATCAAGCACGTCATGAGCAAGGTTAAGTGTTTGATGTTCTTGTACTAACCTGTTGTGCTCTTCCAAGAGTGTTTGGTGTGCTAAGTTAAGCTCATGATTATATAACTTGATTTTAGCCTTTTCTTCCTCAATTTGCTTGACATGAGATTTGAGCGTGTCATGCTCTTTGAGTATGCTTTCATACTTGTCAAGCAAATCGAGGTTAGCACTCTCAAGTCTAGCACGAGTTTCTTCAAGATTTTTAACCTTACTCTTTTCCCTCTTAATGATAGCATGATATTCATTTGTCAAAGAAGTTAAATCATCGGGGGAAAGCTCATCATCGCTAGAGTCGTCACATACCTTGGTGTTACCTTTCGCCATGAGGCACATGGGCAGTGGATGAAGAGGTGAGTCATCATTGTTGGCAATGGCTAGGCCGGCCAAACTTTCTTCTTCCACTTCACTCTCTTCATCACTTGTTTCTTCGTCGGTGACCCATTCATTTGCCTCACACATGAACACCTTTTGTGGGCCATTTCTCTTCTTTGGGAAGAGTCTTGCCTTCTTGCCCTTGTCATGTTTCCTCTTCCCAAAGGATCTTGGTTTGGGTTTGGCCTCTTCTTCATCATCTTCACTCTCTTCAAGCTTGCGATGCTTGCTCTTGTAGTTCTCTCTTCTTTTGTCCGGTTTTGGACAATCATAGGAGATGTGGCCTTGATCACCACAATTGTAGCAAGTCTTTTGATCATCTCTCCTTGGTAGAAACGCTTACTTCTTGGGATCAAAGGTGTATCCCTTCTTGGTAATCTTGGAGTTCAAGCGTGAGAACTTCCTCATCATTAATGCAAGCTCATCATCTTCATCTTCACTTGATGCTTGCTCTTCTTCACTTGAGCTAGGCTCAACCACCTTCTTCTTCTTAAGGCTTGTTTTCTTGGTGGAGGCCTTTAGCAATTGTTTTTGAAGATGATTGCTCCATCATCCCAAGCACACTCATCTCATGAGTGTGAATTTCTCCAATGAGCTCCGAAACTTCAATGTGATCAAGAGACTCTTTTTGGAGCATGGAGTTGATGATGTTGTACTTTGGCTTGGGAAGGAGCATGAGGATCTTGCGGTTGATGAGTCCCTTGCCAAGAGAAGCAATGTCAAGAGCATTAATTTCTTCAATAAGTACATTCAAGTGAGAGAACATCTCATTAACATTTTCATGAGGTAGCATCTTAAATTCATCATATTTTGCTTTAATCATGTGATATTTAAGTTCCTTGATCGAGAAGAACCCTCATGAATCTCTATTAAGCAAGCCCAAATTTCACAAGCTTTTTCTTTGCTAGCAATCCTAGCAAACACATCTTGACTAATACATTCATAGATTGCATTCCTAGCTTTAGCATCCCATTTAATTTGATCACCAACATAGTTGTGTTCTCCAAACCCCGTGTGGGTCGCTTCCCATACTTCGGGAGCAATAGCCTCTAGATAAGCACGCATGCGTGCTTTCCAATAGGCAAAGTTCTTGCCCTCAAAGATAGGAACCGAACCCCCAACCTTGGCCATTTTAGCTCTCTAGCGGTGAAGCTAGAATGATCTTATGAGCAACCTTGCTCTGATACCAATTGTAAGGATCGAATGCCCAAGAGGGGGGGGGGGTGAATTGGGCTTCTTTTCAAAAATCTAAACAATAAAACTTAATTCCTAAAAGCCCAATTCCCTACGCAAACTATCTATGCATTGAAGTAAATAACAACTTCGCGGAATATAAAATGCATAAATGTAAGGGAGAGGAAGAGGATGCAAACTCCCGAGGAGACACGAGGATTTATCCCGTGGTTCGGCAAGATCGTCAAGATCTTCCTACATCCACGTTGTGGCACCCACCAAAGGGTTTAGCCACACCCAAGTCACCGAGACGAGGGATCTCCACTATTCTTCTCCGTTTGCCAACCTCGACAAGGTGGAGCTCAAGCTTTGTACAACTTCGACCCTTCGGGCTTCCACAAACGCCTTGGGAAGCTCCGGAAGTCTCTCACAGTTACAAACACCAAGGGGCACTCCCTTGAGGCTCTCACTATCCTAGAGATTCCACTCACCCAGAATGGAGGCACACAAGCTCTCTCTCTAGCTAGCTCTAGCCTATCTCTTGGTGTGTAGGTGGTCAAAAATGATGTAGAAGTGATGGCTCTTGGTCTTGAACGCTTGTGGACGTGTTGAGAATGTCTGGTGATTAAGACTTGTCGAAATGACAGGTTTAGGGGGTATTTAAAGCCAGCCTCCACGAAATAGCCGTTAGAAAAGTAGGCTGACAGAACTTTTCTGCGAACATCGGATCATCCGATGTCTCCCCTTTAGTTATCATCGGTCAAGTTTACTTTAGCTGACGTCATTATGTCAGATATGACCGTTGTTAGACCGATGTTGCACTTGTCTTCTCATCGGATGATCCGGTGGCTCTTCCTCCAGAATTGACTCAAACTTGATGCTTACGGGAGTGATTGACCGATGTGTATATTTTTGTACATCGGATGATCCGGTGCTTCACTTGGTCCAAGGATATTGCAAACTGTACTGATGGACCAATGTAGCTGAGCCCTTAACATCGGATGATCCGGTGAGTGCTTTGTTCTGAGGTCTTCTTCTTCTGCTAAACCAACTCGATCGATGTGTTGTTCTCAGAAATCATCGGTTGATCCAGTGAGTTGATTTTGTTTGCTTCGAGTTGTTTCTAAGTGATTCTTTTGTGTCTTGCTGGATTGACCTCTTAGACTTTTGTTGGAATGTACTTCTGATGGTTGTCAAGCATTAAGTGTTATCAATTGTGGTTGAATGACTTTGACGTAAGAGCTTTCACTTCTTGTCTTCATATCATTGATTTGATCTCATAAATTGATTGTATATGGGTCTCCAATGACATATAGATTTCATTTGATTGAGTGATTATGGGGACCTTGCATTCACAAATTCATTAGTAAAATCTAATGGTTGTCATTAATCACCGAAACCGTACCTCATGGGGGCCTAGATGCTTTCACCGGCAGCTACCGGAAACGGCCACAGCCATTCACCAGCCACAATTTCTGCACCAAAACCCCAACAAAACACGTCTCCTTCGGATCATCCTCAACATCTGCATCAACCAACCCACCTTGCAGCTGCGCGCCACATCCAGTGCCATCACTCACCAGATCTGCCCCTCTTTCCACACCCGGGTCAGCGTCTGCATACCACCCTTCCGCCGTTTCTGCATCCACCTCACAATTCGCGCTGCACTAACCGACCTACCTCACCATCCAGAATTAATGCCGATAGTGACAACCCCATGCAGCATGCACCGCCGAGCCACCAGGTACCCTCTCCTGACCCGATCTTCTCTCCACCTGCGCCTACATTACCGGAACCTCGACCATCTTCCTTGACAATGGATCCTCTTCTCACACATTCTTCACCAGATTCTGGCACACCAGTATATGACACTTCTCCGCAACACACCAACCAACCCAACAACATCACACTTCCGCCCTCAACACATCGCATGACCACCCGCTCCAAATCTGGAATTTTCAAGCCTAATCCTAAGTATGTGATGACCACCTCAGTCTCCCCTTCAACCCTTTCACCTATTCCAAAATCCACTCGGTCTGCCCTCAAAGATCCGCACTGGTTCCAAGCAATGAAAGCTGAATTTGACGCCCTACTAGCCAACAACACCTGGTCACTAGTCGACCCACCCACACATGCCCATATCGTCTCTGGCAAATGGGTCTACAAACATAAATTCCACCCCGATGGCTCCTTCAACAAATACAAAGCTCGTTGGGTCATCCGTGGGTTTCACCAACGTGTTGGCATCGACTTTAGCGAGACCTTTGCCCCTGTTATGAAAAACAGCCACTATTCGCGTCGTTCTTACACTCATCGCGAATCAACGCTGGCCTGTTACGCAGCTCGACATCTATAACGCCTTTTTACATGGCCACCTACATGAAAAATGTCTACTGACAGCGGCCTACAGGCTTCATTGATACAGCCAAACCTAAAGTTGTGTACCTTCTTCGCAAATCTCTCTACGGCCTACGCAAAGCACCTCGTGCCTGGTTCCAGAGGTTCGCTTCCTTTGCCACCAAAATCGGTCTTCATCCTTCCCATTCAGATCCTTCGCTCTTCATCTATCGGCAAGGAGGTGAGACCGCGTACCTATTACTCTATGTGGACGATATAATTCTCACATCCTCCTCCACTACCACACTCAATTCCATCGTCGACACTCTTGAAAAAGAATTTGCAATAAAGAACCTAGGGGATCTCAAGTATTTTCTGGGCGTCGACATCCGTCGCACCCCAATTGATTCTTTCTTCATCAGTCTTCCTACGCAGAGGACATCCTGGAACGAGCAGGAACGTCTAACTGCAAACCATCGAATATACCCATCGACACACGCTCCAAACTATCTGCTTTAGATGGATCACCAGTCCCAAACCCCTCCGAGTACCGACAACTAGCCGGCGTGCTCCAATATCTCACTGTGACCCATCCAGACATCTCCCACGCCGTTCAACAGATATGTCTTCACATGCATGATCCTCACATGTCACATTTTGCACTACTGAAACATGTTCTACGGTATATCCGTGGCACAACCTCCCTTGGCCTCTACATCAACCGATCATCCTCCTCCGAGCTTGTTGCGTACACGGACGCGGACTGGGTCAGGTGCCCGGACAAACGGCGCTCGACATCCGGTTATTGTATCTACTTCAGCGACTCATAGGTATCTTGGTCCAGCAAGCGGCAACCAACAGTCTCCCGCTCAAGTGCGGAGGCTGAATACCGAGCCGTGGCAAACGCATCTGCAGAATGCATCTGGCTGCGGCAGCTTCTTCGTGAACTCCATTGCAACGTCGACAAGGCAACACTCATCCGTGCGACAACGTATCGGCAGTCTACATGTCGTCCAATCCAGTGCACCACAAACGCACGAAGCACATCGAGATCGACATTCATTTCATCAGAGAACAGGTCAAGATCGGCGCAATACGAGTTCACCATGTGCCATCGGGTCAGCAGTATGCAGACATTATGACCAAAGGACTCCCCACTGCCGTATTCAAGCATTCAGATCCAGCCTCTGCGTTGATGCACCACGATGAGGCTGCGGGGGTGTGTCAGCGCACAACTTCATGCACACCATTCGTAACTGCCATCTGCTGAGCCACGCGCACATTATGCGTGTCGTGCGCACGTTACCAACGGTGCACGCGCGCCATGCACGTGTCGTGTGCATGCCCGGGCGCTGCTTCTTTAGATGTAGCATTGGCAGTTAGAGTCCTGCTGCTATTTATGTACCTCAGAATATGTAATCGCAACTTGAGCAATCTATTATAATCATTCTACATTCCTGTGTAAACGCAACTGAACTGTGACGTGTGCAAGAAGCTAAAGCGAATGTCGGCTGTGCGCACGTGCGGTGTCGTCACAAAACGGGGTTTGCCATGGAAGTGGCGTCTTGGCAGCAAGAAATATAGGCAGGCAGCGCTTGGTCCCTGCGGCATGCCGGATGTCGCGTTCGGCTTCGCGAGAGTAGCGACAGTGCGGCTGCTGGTACAGCAGAGATTATTCGAAAATGGAGAGTACAGCAGATTATTGGAAATTCGGTACATTTCTTCGACATGAAAACTTTTGCGATGAATATTTCAATAAGAAATTACTACCTTCGTTTTCTTTTATTAGTCGTTCAGACATGATGGCTAAGTACAAAATTGAACTGTTTTCTTTGTCTAGGCGACAATTATAATTGAACAGAGGAAGTATTTTATAAGAATCATCATCCAAAAAAAAAAACTATACGAATCATGAGGCATCAGCACTTCCCACGTAAAAATGTGACAATCGAACACATTATTTCAATGTTTATTAGCTTGCATGGAAAATCATCTAAGCAGTTCACAACTGGTTAAGGAAACCTGCAAAAACAATTAGTTTCCAATTTGTTCTTAAAGGCAAGTGGTGTTGTCGGTATCCTGTGTACCGGGTACCCCATGATACCGCAAGAAGTGCAAAAGAGTTATGCTGTCAAGATTGAAGGCCTTCTCAGGCCCCACATGTCATATTACACCGGACCCGCATCCTTCATATGGAAGCTCCGGAGATTGACACGTGTAATGTAAATCCGGAGGTATCCTCTCAACACAGGGGAGCTCCGACACGTGTATAATGACTTCGGACCTAACTCCTAGTAGAGGGAAGCTCCGGTGTTGACATGTGCACAGCAGTGCTGGAGCTACCTCCCCGCAAAGGGAAGCTCCAAAGCTACCATGTGTGGAGCCTCCGGACCTTCATCAACGTATACACTGGCAGATCTACTTTAGCATGTACATTCAAGTGACAATCAAAGCGGCAGTTACAAGATTTTCTTACGTGTCGTTATTGCTGTATTAACGACACACGATCAAAGCACTGTTAATAGAGGTAATGCAACCATTAAGGAATGTTATTACACTATTAACCATGCTTAATACCCGTAGACAGTGTATTAGGCAATTTAATACACTAGGGCTACATGTCGGGCCACGTGAATGATGTAACGGTCAGTCCTTGGACTATAAAAGCACTGAGCCGCACGAAACAAGGAGAGGAACTCTAGGCTGAGCCATAGACAACACTTCCGAGTTATTCATAATACGACACACACACACAACCCGTGGAGTAGGATATTACGCTTAGGCGGCCCAAACCACATAAATCTTTGGTGTCGCCATCTTGATCTTGATCTCTGCGTGCCCCAACCATAACAAGAACCTCCACGGGCTACACTTTAGTAGTACTGGGGGAAGTGTCGTTGCTACACTTTGACATTTGGTGCGCCATAAAGGGGGAGCTCACCCGAGATCTCAAGATGGTGAATTCCACCGCAAGATCTTCCAACAACAATCGTGTTGAACAACCTGCTGGAGGCAATCCCTCCAACGCTCACCAACCAGCATGTGTCATTGTTCCAGCAGGCACTATGGCACCCCAGCCACCATCTGTTCCAGCCAACAATGCTAGGCAACAAGATGGTGCATCTGCGTTGACCACTGCATCGACGAACAACAACCTAGAGCATGCACTCATTGCTACACGAGCACTCTTACAACACCCACCGCCTCCAGGAGCACCCCACGGTGCTATGGAGCAGTGGAGGGCTGATGTTGACCATCTGGTTGCAACTGCAGCCGCTGGCATCAGCAATCAAGATCCTCCCACTTCGGGGCGAGCACCATCACAACAACGGACCTTGTCGGGCAGACTTGGTCCACAAGTCTCGCAGCAGAGGAGACGTGCTGCATCCCATCAGGTGACTTCACTGCCCCCCCCCCCCCCCCCGGGGGGGGGGGGGCGACGCACCCATACCATCACCAGGATTCTGACCCATGACCTGCGGTCGGAACTTGATTGCCGTGTTCAAGATAAAAAGATGCTGGAGAAGTTGGCTATCAAAGAAGTCACCAGCGTTACAGAACTCTTCAGCCTAGTAGACAAATGTGCTAGAGCTGCGAAGGGTCGTGAATGCACTCCAAGCCAGCTCCGGGGGCCATCAAGAAGTCCTCCAAGACTGAAGTCACTACCTCCGGTAGTGGCAAAAAGAAAAAGAAGCCCAACAGCAAGAAGAAGCCGTCGGCCGGCGCACCAGCCGCTGCAGCTGCTGCAGCTCCGGGTGGTCAGGGGCCACGCCTCGAGAAACGACCTTGTCCTTCCACGAAATACGGCAACAGTTCAAAGGCATGGTGTCCGATTGAAAGTGCATCTAGGACTCCCTTGTGGTTTTTGGATGATTTATGACAAGCAATTGGGATCCTAACCTCTTTGTTGAGATGAGTGTAGGATTTTAATAGAAAAATGAGCAAAGTGCCAAAAAGAAGGAAGAATGAGGAGCAAGTTGGAAATGAGCTCAAGGAAGAAGAATAGTAGATCATTGTGTATGGAGTGTGTTAAGAAAACACATCCCAAGAGCTCAATCACAATTAAACACACACATTGCACAAAGTTACACAGGACCGGACTAGTCCGACTAACACCAGACTAGTCCGATATCCTTTCTCCACAAAATCGGACAAGTCCGATATCCATCGGACTAGTCTAATATCCTTTCTGACTAGAATCGGACTAGTCCTCCCCAATGCGGACTAGTCCTCAAAACACTTCACAAGTCACACAAAATCGGACAAGTCCGATCACAACCGGACTAGTCCGATATTCTCTCTGATCCAAATCGGACAAGTCCGATATTTGCACGGACTAGTCCGAAATACCCTCTAATCTAAATTGGACAAGTCCTCCAAGTGCGGACTTGTCATCCTATACACTTAGGGTCTCACATGTCTGGACAAGTCCGATGACTATCGAACTAGACCGAAGATTTCCAGTAGCGAAATCGGACAAGTCCGCTACTAGCTGGACTAGTCTGATATTTTGGGACACTTAGGGTTTGCTACACACAGCACACCGGAATAGTCCGGTGACCACCACGGACTAGTCCGATCTTTCTGAACCCTAACGGTCACTTTTAGAAACCCATATAAATAGAGTTGTACGGCCATATTTTACACACTCTCGAACCCTAGCGCTGTCACACCTCCCAAGAGCCTCAAAAACCACATCTCTCCACGATATTAAGTGCAACAAAGATCAATCCTTTGAGAATTCAGTCTAGTTCATTGGAGAGACACGTTCAACACCACATTGAGCTCTTGGTTTGATTCTCTAACACACTCCTGCGATTTACTTATAATCTTTTGAGTGTGTTCTTGGTGGTATTTCGTGTTGTAATCCAAGGGAGCTCTCAACGTGTGAGAAAGCCCCTTGAATTCGGTTATTCACCCCTTTGAGATAAGTGGAAGAGGATTGGCCTTCGTGGCGATCCAACGAGGGTAGCGTTGGAGAAGACCCGATCCTTTTGTGGACTCCTCAACGTGGACATAGGTTGCCTCCGTGGGAACCGAACCACGGGATAAATCTCTTGTGTTCCTTTTTGTGTTCATTGTCCTTTACATTATATCAATCTAGGGTTACAAATTGATCTTCATTACTTTACGTTGAAATATCAAGTATAAGTTTGAATTGTGATATAACCTGATTCATAACCTTGTGACACTTTGTTTAATCGTATACTTCCGCTGCATATATTGAAGAACAAAGTTAATCGATCAAACCTAATCAATCTAGTCCGTATGCACCAAAGTAGTCCGCACTTTACCGGACTAGTCCGATTTCTCTGGTTTTGAACTGGTTGTTAAGTGTTGTAGGATCCGACAATTTTCAAAAAGGTATATTCACCCCCCTCTAGGCCACATTCAATTGGTATCAGAGCAGGTTCTTCAAGAAAGAGACTAATCGCTCGAAGGAGATCATGTCGGACATGAAGGACACCCACAAGAGCAACAACCAAGAGAAGGTTGATGATGAAAAGAACCTCAAGGTGTAGAAGCTCCTCGAAGCCATTCAAGACTTCGAGGACGACGAGGAGGAAACGCTGGAGCTAAAGGCGCTCCTAAGAAAGAAGACACTTTCCAAAGGGAAAGTAAAAGTTGAAGAGAAGAAGAAGGGGAGTAGGCACACCGACTACTCGCGATATCCGTTTAACTATGATCATCTCAATTCCAATAGCAATCATTATTTATCTATCCCACTTGGAAAAGCCCCACACTTCGATGGAAGTGATTACTCAATGTGGAGGCAAAATATGAAAATGCATCTAATTTCCCTCAATCCAAGTTTGTGGCATATTGTGTGCACAGGGATAGATATCCCGGACGACGACGAAGAGCTCACCCCCAGCCAAGAGCAGGCAATTCACCGAACTGCTCAAGCCACGGCCGTAATTACCTCTTCACTCAGTCGGGACGAGTTCACCAAGGTGGATGGACTCAAAATTGCAAAGGAGATAGGGACACACTACAAACTGCACATGAAGGTGACCGACATGTGCTTGAAGCAAAAATCGAGATGATTGAAGACGAGCTAGGAAGATTTGCAATTGAAGAAGACGAGTCACCCCAAGCCATGTACAATCGATTAAAGACACTCGTCAACAAGGTCAGATCATACGGAATTAAGAAGTGGAATGACCACGAGGTGGTAAAGCTCATCCTTAGAGCTTTTATGCCTCGCAACGTCACACTATGCTCCATGATCAGAGAAAGCCCCAGATACAAAAGGTTGACTCCGAATGAACTACTTGGAAAAATCATCAACTTCGAGATGATGGAAAAACAAGCAAAACATGTCAAGGAGATTGCCGACCTCACATCGGCAAAGAAGAAAGGGGTTGCTTTGAAGTCCACTCTCAAGCCCCTATCCAAAGAAGCTAGAGAAGCACAACTAGAGGAAGATAGTGATGACGAGAGCAGTGAATTGGATGAAGAGGACATGATATTGTTCATGAAGAAATTCAAGAGAATAATGAAAAAGAGACAAGGTACAAAGTCAAGCGAAGGAAAGTACAGGGAAAGAATGAAGCCAAAGTTGAGGCGGGCATGCTATAATTGTGGTGAGTATAACCACTTTATAGTTGATTGCCCATATGAGGAGAACAAGAAGAAGACCAAAGAAGCCAAGCCTCAACCCAAGAAATTCTTCAAGAAGAAGAAACAAGCCGAACAAGCGCACATTGGGAAAGAGTGGGACTCAAATGAGTCCTCATCGTCCGAAGAAGAAGAGATGGCTAGCATAGCCATCGAGAAGACATCCAAGAAGTCTAACCTTTTCCCTACACTTGGCGCATGGAAGGGAGACGGCACTTGCCTTATGACAAAGGAAGGTAAACACAAGGTAACCATTAAACCCCCTTCCGTGCATTCCTATTCCAGCAATGATGAACTCAACAGTGATAATGAGGACATGCTTATTGGACTAGATAGGAAAACAGCTACTAAAATGAAATTTTTGCTTGATCAACTTGTTGAGAAGGATAGGTTAATACATCGTCAAGAGGACATGGTCATCTCCCAAAAGGAGGAATATTTCAAACTTGACAAACTTCTAGAACTTGAAAAGGAACGAAGCAAATCACTAGAGCTTGAGTTAGTTTCGAGCAAGGAAACTTGCCTGGAGTTAACTGACTCAAATGCCACAACCAAGGACCAACTTGCTAACCTGATCAAGGTCAACAAGATCCTTGAAGCGCAAATTGAGTCACTCAAGCTGAGTGAACCTTCCTCCTCTTCAAGTTCACCTTCTCAACCCACTAAAACTGATTTTGCTCATGCTTGCACATGTAAGAAAGGTGACACCAATTTTAAGGATAAGCCAACCTCTACAAAGGATAAACATCCTGCCCAAAGTGGCATATTTGACAAGGAGAAGATCAAATATGCACATAGTGCATACTTGGTCAAAAGACCTCCAAATGTCAGATATGGCATTGGTTATTCTTATGGATAAAAGCAACATGCTAGAAGCCATAAGAATAACAAGGAGAGGATTACCTTTGTAAAAGGAAGGCCCTCTCAAATTGGAAAGTCACAGATTAAGACAGCAACTACACATGAACACCGGACTAGTCCGGTTGGTGCCCGGACAAGTACGGTCCTCCGTACAAGTCCGGCCCCCTAGACTAGTCATGTACATAAACAACAACAGCTATTGTTTAAAACTTTTGATGCCTACTATGTGTTAATGAGAAATAATTTTGGCAAGGTTTATGCTCATTATGTTGGGCCACACCATGGGAACACCAAGTCTCATGTGTGGGTGCCCAAATGCATTGTAACTAACCTCCAAGGACCCAAGCAAGCTTGGGTACCTAAAACCAAGGCATGATTTGTTTTTGCAGGCCTATTCCTCCGGTGGATCTAAATGGGTGCTAGACAGTGGCTGCACCAATCATATGACCGGGGAAAGAAGAATGTTTGTGGAATATGAAGAGAATGAGGACCCAAGCGAGGGCATCTACTTTGGAGATAATAGTCAAGGAAGAGTGCTTGGTACCGGTAAAATTGCAATATCCTCTAAACACACACTTTCTCATGTTTTACATGTTGAATCTCTAGATTATAACCTTCTGTCCATATCTCAATTATGCGACAAAGGTTATAATTGCTTGTTCACTAACGAGGGTGTGACCGTTTCTAGGAGGAGTGATGGTTCCGTTGCATTCAAGGGTATGTTAAAGGGAAAGCTCTATCTTGTTGACTTCAACAAGGATAAAGCTGAACTTGACACATGCTTGATTGCAAAGACCAACATGGGTTGGCTGTGGCATATACGGCTAGCGCATGTTGGTATGAGGAACCTTCAAAAACTCCTCAAAGGCGATCACATCTGAAGTTTAAAGGATGTTGTATTTGAGAAAGGCAGGCCCTGTAGTGCGTGCCAAGCTGGGAAGCAAGTTGGAGCACCTCACCCCGCCAAAAACGTCATGACTACAACAAGACCACTTGAGCTACTACACATGGACTTGTTTGGTCCAATAGCCTACATAAGCATCAGCGGTAACAAATATGGTTTAGTTGTCGTTGATGATTTTTCTCACTTCACTTGGCTTTTCTTTTTGCATGATAAGTCAGAGACACAAGGAACACTCAGGAAGTTCTTCAAGCGAGCCCAAAATGAATTCTCATTGACAATCAAGAGTATTCAAAGTGACAATGGCACGGAGTTCAAGAACATGCAAGTGGAGGAGTACCTTGATGAAGAAGGCATAAAGCACGAATTTTCAGCGTTGTACTCTCCACAACAAAACGGAGTTGCCGAAAGAAAGAATCGAACACTCATAGAGATGGCAAGAACAATGCTCGATGAGTACAAGACATCAGATCGATTTTGGGCTGAAGCGATTAAGACCGCTTGCCACGCCGTAAATCGACTCTATCTTCATCGACTACTCAAGAAGACATCCTATGATCTACCCACCGATAACAAAACAAATATTTCATATTTTCTAGTTTTCGGTTCTCCATGTTATATCTTTAACAAGAAGCCTAGGACTTCAAAGTTCGCTTCAAAGTCCGATGAAGGTTTCTTGCTGGGTTATGATTCGAACACTTACGCCTATCGTGTTTTCAACAAGACCTACGAACTTGTTGAAGTAGCATGTGACGTAGTGTTCGATGAGACTAATGGCTCCCAAAAGGAGCAAGTTGATCCATGTGAACTAGGTAAAGAAGAAGCTCCTTGTCAAGCATTGAAGAGAATGGCTCTAGGTGAGGTTCGACCACAAGAGCCACCTCCACACGTACATGAGGAAGATGAACCACAAGAGGAGACCAACGATCAAGGGGGAGCTTCAACACAAGATCAACCACAAGAATACGAAGATAATCAACAAGTCAACGAAGGCAATCACTTAGGGGGAGAAGAAGATGATCATTAAGATACAACTCCTCAAGTGCCACACCCAAGAGTACACCAATGCGTCCAAAGGGATCACCCAATCGACAACATCATCGGTGACATCCAAAAGGGAGTAACCACTAGATCTCGCATAGCTAACTTTTGTGAGCACTATTTGTTTGTATCTTTTTTGGAACCACGCAGGACATACTTAAGAAGTTTGGCATGGACAAGGCGAAGCCCATAAAAACCCCCATGGCAACAAATGGCCACCTAGATCTCAATGAAGATGGACCTAGCATCGACCAAAAGGTATATTGCTCCATGATTGGATCTCTACTCTATTTATGTGCATCTAGGCCAGATATTATGTTGAGTGTATGTTTGTGTGCAAGATTTCAAGCCAATCCTAAGAAATGTCACTTGACTGCCGTAAAAAGGATCTTGAGATATTTAGTTCATACACCCAACCTTGGTCTTTGGTACCCAAAAGGCTCAAAATTAAATCTCATTGGTTACTCTGATGCAGATTATGTTGGGTGCAAAGTAGATAGAAATAGCACTTCCGGTACATGCCAATTCCTAGGGAGATCCTTAGTTTCTTGATCCTCCAAGAAACAAAATTCTATTGCCTTATCCACAGCCGAAGCGGAGTATGTTGCAGCCAGGAGTTGTTGTGCACAACTCCTTTGGATGCGACAAACTCTAAAGGACTATGGTTACAATATGAACCATATTCCACTCCTTTGTGACAATGAAAGTGCCATTAAAATTGCCCACAACCCAGTTGAGCACTCCAGAACTAAACACATAGACATAAGACATCACTTTTTGAGAGATCATGCCATGAAAGGAGACATAGCCATTTCACATGTCAACACTCAAAAGCAATTGGCCGACATATTCACCAAGACACTTGATGAAAAGCATTTTTGTGAACTCCGAAATGAACTAAATATCCTTGATGCTCGGAGTGTGGCTTGAAATGTTGCATACCTGTATGAATTCTTCAAAATATGTTGATTGGATTGTGAAAATCATCTCTCTCAAATTTCTCCGAAAAACTATGTCAATTACTAGATCTTGGTGAATTATGATCATTGCTCGATTGGTGTATGCTTACTGATCATATTCATCAAGATTATTTGATAAGTTTTGCCTCTCTTTTCTCAAAATATGTACCTTCAAATATATATGAATGGGCTAAGCAATTCTCGCCTGGTGACCACGGACTAGTCTGTGGTTGCCCGAACTAGTCCGCCCATGCAGACTAGTCTGTAGAGTGCCGGTTAGGCTGGACCAGTCCAGTAGACGACAGACTAGTCCGATATAGCCCCTGGAAAAGTTCAAACTAGTCCGGTCATCTCCGGGCTTGTCTGATTTTTCGTGTCCATAACCCTAGCCACCGCCAAACCTAATTTCTTCACCTCCACTCTTGCCTCACGTGTTCTCTCTCTTCGTGCTCGAGCTCCCAAGGCGATTTCTTGATCCCTCCACCAAAAACCTTCACATTGGGCGGAAATCAAGCTTGTCCACTTGAGGACTGAAGCTAGTGGACTTGTCTGGCCTTCAACACCCTCATCTTCAAGTTTCGAGCAATTTTTCCGGTAATTTTCACTCAAACCCTAGAATTCCCAAATTTCTTCATTGTTGATCAAATAGCCTAGCATATTTCACTATATACATGCCTCCTTGATGTACTACGTGTATGCTACACTTGTTGTGCATTAGGAATCAACTTTTGTCCAGTCCCTTAGGTTTTTGAGGATGAACAACGGACTAGTCCGGTCCATGCACGGACAAGTCCGGTCCCCCGGACTAGTCCATTCCTGAGCACCAGACAAGTCCGATGTTTTTGAACTCAAAACCTAACTCTTCAATTCCTCAATGCAATTCCTTGCTATCCCTTCACACATATGCCTTGTATCATTCATTATCATACATGTCACTCATTCGCAGGTCATGTCGAGCTCCGGCAATGATGTCTCCGATTTTGAGGCCGAGATGGAACACGAGGTGGCACCTCGGACCTCGACAGGTCTTGGCAAGAAGCGCCAAGAAAGACCCTCTGAGCCAACTCAGTCTCCTCCACAAGCTCGGAGGAAAGTGCTAGCTAAGAAGCCATCCTCCAAGGTGCCTGCTTCTACGGCTACCACCTGCGGTGGCCCTAGCACGGCAAGTGCCCGCCTAGCAAAAGGCAAGGGCAAAGGAATAGCAACAGGCCCGGTTGGCCCATTGAAACTCCATGCTCCAAGGGAAGGGGTCCGGGACCCCAATGAAGAGAAGTTCAACGGGAAGGGAAGTGACTCGGCTGCCAAGTTCAGAAGCATCGATTGGTATGGCCGACGGATCTGGTGCAACTTCCATGTTGATCAGGTGCAACTGATGGAAGGTTCTGGTGCAATTTCCATGTTGATTTCTACAAATCGGTATATCTCCCAATGAAGACACCAGTTATGCGCAGTCAGTGGATTGACTGGGCACATTTTGAGAAGAAGAGCTGCTCACCGTTCACTGATGTCGTGAGAGCCATTGAGAAGCATGGACTGAGAGATATTTTTGCTTTTAGAAATAACTAGAATTATGAAGTGATTGCGCAGTTCTTTGCGACCTGTCACTTCTCTAGTGAGGATAAGGAGAGTGTCACTTGGATGACCCATGGATCCAAGTACAGTATTACTCAAGAAGAGTTTGCTAACCTTCTTCACCTTGACACCACAAGATCTGATTGCTTGGTCATACACAACATAAGTGTCATTGACAAGGACAGGATGATGTTCCTATATGAGCCAAACTCAAAGTTCAACCTTCCTTCCACCAAAAACATGAAGCCATTCTTTGTGGTGCTGAACAGAGTGTTGAGGAATACAATTGCTCCCAACGATGGAGATGATGGGAGTGTGCAAGGATACCTCCGGACTCTGATGAGGGTCATAAGCAAGGACCGCCCATTTGATGTGGCGGAATACATTTGGAATGATATGGTGAACATATCCTGCACTCCCAACAGGTCCTATGGATATGCTCCTTACCTAATGTTTGTGATTGAGAAAGTCACCGACATTGAGTTTGTGAAAGATGTGGATCATCTCCCGTTGAGGCCTCAAATGCCTCAAAAGCCGAGTGTGTAGGCTGCTTCCTCGCCGGCCTCCAGTCTCGAGGCACCGACAAGATAAAGATAAGATGCTAGGGCTGCCCCTGCTTCTAGTGCAGCACCTCAAAAAGGTTCAGTCAGTGGAATTCTCAAGTACCTGGCTACAATCTTTGCCTCCTGCAAAAAGGCCGAAGTGAAGGCCCATAAGCTCAACAAGAAAAGAAAGGAGGACTTGAAGTATATCAAGGCAAATGTGAAGCAAATTTGCCAGAAATTGGAGATTCAGCCAATTGGGTCTCCAACAATCTCTGAAGACTCAAATTCTGATTTCACCGAGTTCGGGCCCTTGACCCCCTCCGAGCTTGCCTACTTTGGCGTTGGGGGCTCGAGTACCTACGCACCTCCTCCTCCTCCTCCTCATCAAGCTGAAGATGAAGATGATGAAGACAACGATGAGAGGACCGATAGCGAAGAGTGAAGTCCTTAGGACCCTCCTCTTCCTCTTTTTGGTATCTTGATGCCAAAGGGGGAGAGATTGAGGGGGAGTCTTAGTTCTAACTTTAGTTTGCGAGGAGAGAGCTCTATGCTATGTTTTTAACTCTTTTGTGGCTTGTAAAATTTTAACAATGATCTTAAGTTAATTATGGTTCTGTGATGCAATGATTTGGTCTTTTGAGTAGTATTCATGAAAACTGTGGTTTTGCTCTAGAATGACATATATGCTTGCTATTGGGTGATTTATGTCAATTATGTCATTCTCAATGTTTCAGTGCACTTAGTTATGCATCCCACTATAAAGAATGCACATATGGACTATGCTTTCACTACTTGATGTATTTTGGACTCATATGTGCATACTTTATGAAAATCTCATTTTTTATCATATTTTGTGAAATCTCAATTGGTTGTCATCAATCACCAAAAAGGGGGAGATTGAAAGTGCATCTAGGACTCCCTTGTGGGTTTTGGATGATTTATGACAAGCAATTGGGATCCTAACCTCTTTGTTGAGATGAGTGCAGGATTTTAATAGAAAAATGAGCAAAGTGCCAAAAAGAAGGAAGAATGAGGAGCAAGGTGGAAATGAGCTCAAGGAAGAAGAATAGTAGATCATTGTGTATGGAGTGTGTTAAGAAAACACATCCCAAGAGCTCAATCACAATTAAACACACACATTGCACAAAGTTACACAGGACCGGACTAGTCCGACTAACACCGGACTAGTCTGATATCCTTTCTGCACAAAATTGGACAAGTTCGATATCCTTTTTGACTAGAATCAGACTAGTCCTCCCTAGTGCGGACTAGTCCTCAAAACACTCCACAAGTCACACAAAATCGGACAAGTCCGATCACAACCGGACTAGTCCGATATTCTCTCTGATCCAAATCAGATAAGTCCGATATTTGCACAGACTAGTCCAAAATACCCTCTGATCTAAATCAGACAAGTCCTCCAAGTGCGGACTTGTCATCCTATACACTTAGGGTTTCACATGTCCGGACAAGTCCGAAGATTTCCAGTAGCGAAATCGGACAAGTCCGCTCCTAGCCGGACTAGTCCGATATTTCGGGACACTTAGGGTTTGCTACACACAGCACACCGGACTAGTTTGGTGACCACCACAGACTAGTCCGATCTTTCTGAACCCTAACGGTCACTTTTAGAAACCCATATAAATAGAGTTGTACGACCATATTTTACACACTCTCGAAACCTAGCGCCGTCACACCTCCCAAGAGCCTCAAAAACCACATCTCTCCACGAAATTAAGTGCAACAAAGATCAATCCTTTGAGAATTCACTCTAGTTCATTGGAGAGACACGTTCAACACCACATTGAGCTCTTGGTTTGATTCTCTAACACACTACTGCAATTTAATTGTAATCTTTTGAGTGTGTTCTTGGTGGTATTTCGTGTTGTAATCCAAGGGAGCTCTCAATGTGTGAAAAAGCCCCTTGAATTCGGTTATTCACCCCTTTGAGATAAGTGGAAGAGGATTGGCCTTCGTGGCGATCCAACGAGGGTAGGGTTGGAGAAGACCCAGTCCTTTTGTGGACTCCTCAACATGGATGTAGGTTGCCTCTGTGGGAACCGAACCACGGGATAAATCTCTTGTGTTCCTTTTTGTGTTCATTGTCCTTTACATTATATCAATCTAGGGTTACACATTGATCTTCATTACTTTACATTGAAATATCAAGTATAAGTTTGAATTGTGATATAACCTGATTCATAACCTTGTGACACTTTGTTTAATCGTATACTTCCGCTGCATATATTGAAGAACAAAGTTAATCGATCAAACCAAATCAATCTAGTCCGTATACACCGGACTAGTCCGCACTTTACCGGACTAGTCCGATTTCTCTAGTTTTGAATTGGTTGTTAAGTGTTGCAGGATCCGACAATTTTCAAAAAGGCCTATTCACCCCCCCTCTAGGCCACATTGACCGATTCACTAGACGGACAAACACAGCCAATGTCGAGAGGTCCAGAACCTTGCCGAACGCTATAACAAGCGCCGAGAAAAAGCTCCTTTCCGTCAGCGGGAAGGAAAGAAAAAACTCGACGAAGCTCCGGCTGAAGAGGATCTAGGTTTCCAGGACCCCAAGAAGGTCCTGAAAGCTGTTTACAACACTATCGACGATGATTCCGGCGTCTCTGACAATGAGCACCAGAAAACCCTAAACACCATCACTGGTGGTTCTTGGGACATCACCTCTCGCCGCATCCTCAAGACAATGCAGCAGGACATGGCCGTGGCAGCTGCCACTTCTAAGGTGGAGCAACATCGGAAGTGGATGGATACTCCCATCATTTTCGATGCTTCGGACTGCCCCTGAAACATGATTGGGGCTAGCCAACTCCCGTTGATGGTGTCACCCACCATTAACAATATTCAAATCCACCATGTAATGGTGGATGGAGGTTCAGGGCTATACCTCATAAGCTTCGAATCCTTCATTAAGCTTCAGCTCCGGCCTTCAGACCTTCGTCCATCCCGACCTTTCTCTGGGGTAGGTCCAGGAACCATTACACCTCTCGGTTCCATCACACTCCCAGTGACCTTTGAGACTCGGGAGAACTACAGAACTGAGAAATTTGTCTTCAACGTCGTGCAGACCAGTCTGCTGTTCAATGCCATTCTGGGTAGGCCAACCTTGTAAAAGTTCATGGCCACAGCTCATTATGGTTATTTAGTGTTGAAGATACCCAACACCCACGAGCATTCTCCGGATCCGCGGAGATCGCACCGCAGAAGTTACTGCTTTAGAAGAACTCTATGCGCTTACCACAACGCAAGAGGAAGCATCTGGTAAGGAGCCAGCTCCGAACCCTCCAAGTATTCGTCATAAAGGCTCTACATCTGCACCCCGTGTGCAACCAAGCGACGACACCGACGTTCCCATCAAAGTCGTCCAAATTGGTTCCGACGTTGCTCAGACTACCCGCATATCGGGAGGTTTGAACAACAAATAGGAACACGCGCTCATCACTTTCCTCCGGGCTAACGTTGACGTGTTTGCCTGGCAACCGTCACAAATGCCTGGGATCCCTAGGGAAGTGATTGAGCATAATCTGAAGATTTACCCTGACGCACGGCCTGTACACCAGAAGCCCCAGAAGCAATCAATCGAGCGACAAAACTTCATCCGACAGGAAATCAAGAAGTTGCTCGAAGCTAGATTCATCCTAGAAGTCTTCCATCCAAAATGGCTGACAAACCAAGTTGTTGTACCCAAGGCCGGTGGGAAGCTTCGGATGTGTATTGACTACACCACCTTAAATAAGGCATGTCCAAAGGATCCATTTTCACTACCTAGAATAGATCAAATAGTGGACTCCACCTCCGGGTGTGAGCTATTGTGTTTCTTAGATGCATATTCTGGATATCATCAAATCCAAATGTCTAAGGAAGATGAAGAGCATACTGCCTTCATAACAGTAGATGGATTGTACTATTATACTGCCATGCAATTTGGTCTTAAAAATGTTGTTTCAACATTTGTGCGAGCTATGTACAAACCATTTGGAGAGCTCCTTAGAGACTTGGTGGAGGTGTATGTCGATGACATCGTTGTGAAGATCAAAAACAAGGAGTCACTTCTTGACAACTTACAAGCCGTCTTCGACAAGCTGCGTACTACGTGCACCAAGCTGAACCCGGACAAGTGTGTCTTCGGGGTTAGCTCCGGGAAGCTTCTGGGATTCTTGGTGACTCACCGAGGAATTGAAGCAAATACGGCGAAGATCAAGGCCACAGACGATATGCGGCTGTCGGTGGTTTGGAACCGACAGATCTCCCTACACTGCTAAAGTGATAGGGGAGTTTGATGTTCGGTATGGGTGCACGAAGATTCAAGAAGGTGAGTAGGAATTGACACAGGAGACACAAGAATTTACGTGGTTCGGGCCGCTTGAGCGTAATACCCTACTCCACGGGTGTGTTGGTGTTGTATTAGCTGTTTGAGCTTGTGTGTTTTTAGTGTATGCGTGTGTCTAGCCCCCTGAACGTGTCGTCGACCTGTCCTTTTATAGTACAAGGGCAGGTCATTACAAGTTAGCCTGGCCCGACATGTGGCCCTGGCGGTTACTAGTATTGACACTTATTTAACACATTTAATTGCTCTTAATGACCCTATAATGGGCTTTGACAGCACCGTTATTGGTGCTAAGATCGTCCATTTAAGTGTCATTAATATGGTATTAATGACACTTAATCGGGTCTTAAAGTCCTTGATTCCCCTTTGAAGATCCGGAGCTGTTGTGGGGTCTTCCGGAGGTTAGAGGCTGAAGATCTGACGGTTGGACACGTGGCAGCTCCGGAGCATACTGTGGAAACAGGTAGCTCTGGGGCTACCCGACACGTGTCAGGCCCGGAGCTTCTCTCGGTCTGGGGCTAAGTCCGGAGGGGCCATTTCGGTACATGGCCCGGAGCTTCCCCCTTGTGGGCAGTAGCTCCGGTTTGGTAGTACACGTGGCGACCCAGGGATTAACCATGTTGGAGAAGCGGGTCCGGTTATGTCTGACATGTGGGCCTTCGAGGGTCTTCAAACCAAGTAGATGATTTTCCTTTGAGATCTTTATAACCTCAAGGGGTGTACGGTTTCTAGGGTACCGACAGTGGCCCCCTGGACCTACCTCCGGGGAAGTCATTCCGCCGGAGGTGGGTCCATCCTCGTGACCTTTGAACTGAGTCTTCAAGGGTCTTTGAGGGTGCCGTTGGCAAGGACTTGGAATTAAATCCTCGCCACATGGCGTATCTCGCGTGCGGCAGATGAGATCTTTGGCGTGCGGATCTCATGCAATTGAGGGTTGCCGGTTCCTGATACGAAAACCGTATCGGTTCCGCGCGCCGTGTCAGGCCGCCGCCTTCGGGCTTCCCGCCTCTTGATGACAACCGTTCACCTGGGTAAGAACCTCGACTTGATCGTCGGGGTGGTCCTGGGCCCGCTTGTCATTGGCTGGGTGGAATTTTTTGGTGGTACCTTCGACTTCCTTGCGGTTTCCATCCAAGCGTTGCGAGGGCTTACTTAAGAAGGAAAGTGCGCACCGTCGGGAGTTCTTTACGCCTCTCATCTGTTCTTGCGATCAAACTCCCAACTTGTGCTTCGCTTTTCTTCTCTTGCCTAGCTGTGCCGCGATGGAGTTGGGCCTCCGCGAGAGTCGCTTGAAGACCGACGGCGACCTGAAGAAGGTTCGGGCCCTCATGGGGTGGTCCTCAGACTTCTTCAACCGTTCGGTCCGCGCTGGTGGAGAGCTCCCATTCGAGAAGGAGCACTCTGGCGAAATGGTGTACTTCTCCTCATACGCCATGGTGGGGTTGATCCCACCTTTTTCTTCCTTTTTCTTGATGCTGCTAGACTTCTATGGTCTGCAGTTGTACCACCTTGGTCCTCACTCCATTCTCCTCGTGTCCATCTTCGTCCACTTCTGTGAGATGTGGGTGGGCATCCCCCCTGCATTGAACTCTTCTGGACCTTCTTCACCGTCCAAACCACTGGCCGGAGCAATGAGTACCTTGGCTTCTACTACTTTGTGAAGCGCAAGAAGTGCCCATTCAAGTACCTCCGGTCATTTCCCTCTGGGAAGTGGGATGACTGGAAGAAAGACTGGATAGTCGTCAGGGTGGAGGAGCACGAGAGGTTGGAGCTGCTCGATGGTCTTCCCGGCATCGACACGACGATCTAGAGTGAAGCTCCAGTGCTGGCGGATGCCTTCAACCCTGCTTTGACCAGGATCCGCCAATGCGTGGAGGGTGGATTGACTCCTCAGGCGGTATTTTGCAATTTCTTGGTCAACAGGTGGGCGCCGCTGAAGAAGAGGGAGAAACTCGCTTGGGCCCTCAACAGCGTGATGGACGATGACCGGGTCGAGACCGGGTTGGAGTCCAACATGGTGGGGAAAACCTTGGAGTTCCACCTCAAGAAGTTCCAGCACGGCATCGACGTCGAAGGCGACGACTTGACTCCGCCATCAGCTTTCCTTCCTCTGAACGTGGAAGTGGAGTTCAGCAGGGAGCTCCAGCGGAAGATGCCCGTGCTTGACGACCTTGGTGTCGTCGAGAGAAGACCAACCTCCGGAGTAGCGATTCCCGGAGTGCCCAAGGATGGTTGCGGCTCTGCTCCTAAGCCGAGGGGAGAAGTCGTCGGCAAGGGCAAGGAGCTGTCGGATGAACCAGTGAGCCAGAAGAGGAAGTTGTAGTATGCCGACGGAAGGTCTGTCGGAGCCGCTACTTCTGCGTCGGCTCCTTCTCCCCGGAGGGGAAGGTCCTCTGCAGCTGCGGCGACTGTTCCCGTAGTGGGGTCATCCCGGAACGCGACTGTTCCCGCGGTGGGGTCCTCTCGGAGTGCGGCTGTTCCCGCAGTGTTGTCCTCCCGAGTTGTTAGCTCCGGGCGTGCAACTCCAGCTCCTGGGCCAGTGGAGACCTCCAGGTCCGGGGGTTCTTCCCGATCGAGGGGAGCCTCGACCCGGGAAACACCCGTGGCCGCGACGAGTTCCGGAGGGCCTTCCGGAGCTTCTGCGCCGGCTATGGCTAGCCCAGAACGCCCGGGAAAAAGGTTTCGCGCAAGATGGTGCGGAAGCCTCCCAAGGTAATTTTTGATTTCTACCTTGGATAGTTGTTTTTATTGTAGCAACTATTTTTTAATTCTCTTCGTTCATCATCTGCAGCGTCTCCAAGAAGGGGAGTGAGGCTCCACCCTTGGCCACAGTGGTTGAAGCTGTGAGAGCAGGAGCTTCTGCTCCTGCCCGGTGCCGCCCCAAGTGGTGGCTGAAGCTGCGACACCTCCGGCACCGGCTGTCGTGGTCATGGACCTCGACTCATCCCCAGAAGTTCCCGTGGTAGCGCCGGACCACGGGAGTGAAGATGCACCAGCGGCACCTGTATTGGAGGTTGAAGCTCTGGGTTCTGGTGCTGCAATGATGGAAGCTCCGGCTGTTGAGCCGGAGGATGCAGTAATCCCGGCCTCTGAGCCGGAAATTGTTGAAGCTCCGGTGGTTGAGCCGGAGGTGATTGAAGCTCCGGCGTGCGCGCCGGAAACTGAGGTAGTTTTGGCAGTTGGGCCGACTACCTCCGAAGCACCGGCCGCTGAGCCGGTTATTGTTGGAGCTCCGACCACAGGGCCGGTCAATGTTGAAGATCTTCCGGCTTCTGAGCCGGTTGTTGAAGAGGTGACGGAGCTTGAGCCCTCATCGGAAGAGGTGCCCAGACCGGAGCCAGTAGCGGCTCCTGCTCCGGAAGCGACGACGTCAGAGGTACCTGCGGCAGAACCGGAGTGCCCCATCGAAGTTGCTGGCCCCCAGCCTGAGGGGGTGAACGAAGATTTGGCGGCGGGGCCTTCCTCGATGGCGACTGAGGCCATCTCAGAGGACGACCCTAGTGCCATGGAGACTCAGGGGACCACTCTTGTAGAGTGGGACCCAATTTTTGTATCCGAAGACCCGCTGGAACTAGCAGAGGAGACCCTAGCAGGTCCGGAACCCATCCCGTTGTCGCTGTCCATTGACAACGCATGTTCCAGTCTGCGTCAAGTCCAACTGGCCTTCTTCCACGACAGCAAGGCTCTTGAAGAGGAGCGCCAAACCCTTAGGCGGTGGCGTAATCGGCTCTACTTCGAGACCAAGCTGGCGCAGTCGAGGCTAGCGGATGACAAGGAATGGATTAAGCGGGAGAAGATCCGCCTGGAGTACTGGGGCAAGTTACTGGATGACAGGGAGAGTATGACTCGTGCCCTCGACGCTCAATCCCGGGAGATCTACGATCAGGCCAAAGCTGCCAATAATGCGGCCGATGCGCGCCACGAGCAGCTTGAGGCCATTAACACTGCACTCATCAAGCACCGGGAGGCACTTGAAGAGAGGGAGAAACGGCTCGAGGATGAAGAGCAGAAACTCCTAGAGCTGCGAGATGACGTCCTGAGGAGGGAGGAGGAGCTCACCGAGAAGGTGGCTCTGGCTGACAAGGGTCTCGAGGAGCGCGCCAAGAAATTGGAAGAGCGCTGCCAAGAGGAAGAGGATAAGACCTGGGTGCGAGGGCAGGAACTCTACGAACAAGAGTGTACCCTTGCTGCCAGGGAGAAGAAAGTGAGGGGTAGAGAGAAGGACCTGGTTGACCGCCGGAACAAGATCCACCTCCGGGAGGAGGAGCTCGGAAAACTCGAAAGGCAGGTTGCTGAAAAGATTCAGCAAAACGCCAAAGAGGTTGAGCGCCTCGCCCGTGAGAATTCCGAACTGACGGCGGCCAGAAGATCCCTGGAAGAGATGAAGGGCTTGAGGGCTGAGGACTCCCTACAGATTTGGGAGTTCTTGAGCAAGGCCAATGATGCACTGACACCGATGGGTTTCAGCCCCGTGCGTCCGGATGATCCGGAGCCGGATCCGGACCTAGCGCTGCAGGCGTTGAGCGCAGCAGGTAGCAAGCTCTCCAAGGTGGGCGATATCATCGCGGACCAACTGGAGGTTGAGGGGCAATCCCTGGCGAAGAACGTCGCAGAGTATGTGCTGACGTGCTACACCAGCCGAAACTCCCAATTTCCTCTAGACCCGGTGCTTGAAGGCCCCATCAAAGGAGAAGGCGAAGCTACCCGAGCCAGCGTATCAGAGGTTGCCCAGAAGGTTGCCCAATTCTTCCATAGGGTCTAGGACCATATCTATAGTTTTCACTTGTATTTTCTCTTCTTCTTCCTCAATTTTGTAATCCCTTGTCTCCAGATGTAATCCCTTGTCCCCAGATAAATGAAATCCCCGAATTTTTGTGAATTTCACTTTTTGTCTTCAACACTTTTATCTTCACCTGGCCCCCTGGTAGATGTACACAATTTGATTGTGAACATGTACCAAGAGGATATTGTGTTTTGTTGAAGACTCTTTCGCTCCGAACTTGTAGAATTTAGGTTCAAAGTCTTTGATAGTGAAGGCCCCCTGAGGTTGTCGGAGCTTAGAAGCTCCGGCATTGTCTATCGCTGGAGCTTAGTAGCTCCGACAATAGGCTCTATCAACGCGTAGAGCATCGATAGTTATTCCTCCGGGGTGTCGGAGCTTAGTAGCTCCGGCAGTGACCTTTGCCAACACTCAGTTGGTTGGCAGCAGACTCCATTTACAGGGTCTTCTCACCATCTTTTATTCAGCTCAACGGCTGGCCCCCTTAGGGGAGTCGGAGCTTAGTTAGCTCTGACTTTTCTCCATCAACGTAGATTTTATTTTTCCTGCACACTTAAACCAAGAAAAATAGTAAAATTTGTTTCTTATCTATAACTTCGTCGCGGCTTATGACTCTCAAGAAGATTTTAAGTCAAATGCGATTCTAAATACAACCGAATGTGTTGTCTTTTCTTCTAGATCCAACTGTACACGAACCCGCCTTACTTCGGCCTGCCGGGGTATAGGTAGAGTGGCGTACTTAGGGTGCTTGACCAGGCTAAGTCCATAGCACACTCCAGCCCTAGATTGGCTTGGCGGCTTTCAGGCGAGTTGGCCATGAACAATATTTGAATCCAAAAGAATTGACAATACAATTAGAATCATATATAAACCGATTGAACTAAAATTTCTTAAGAATTGCACGTCTTTGTTATAGACAAGAAAGAGAAAAATAAAAATATTGAGCCTGTACAAAATAAATGCACATGGAGTCTATTTCACATGAAGATGTCTTTCATTATAGGTCCGGGGTACAGGGGAAACAAGTACACTCTTAGGGTACGGAACCAGGCTAAGCGTGTTTCATTTCTCGTTTGACCCAGGGTAGTTAGCCACACTTTTAGTCCAGAGACTGTGACAAGTGTTGCATGAACTTTGCAGACCTTTCGGGAAAGGTCCGGCTGCTCTCCCGGAGGAACTACCCGACTCTGTACAATGACTCTATAACATACATTTCAAGTTACTCAAGACTCACCTCCGTGGTATTAAGTGTAGAACTTACGGAGGTGCTCGATGTTCCAAGGATTTGGGAGAGGTGTCCCATCCTCAGTAGCCAATCGAACGCTTCCGGGACGGGATACTTTAATCACTCGGAAGGGCCCCTCCCAGCCAGGGGAGAGTTTGTTTAACCCTTCTCTGGATTGTATTCTCCGTAGCACCAGATCGCCTTCCTCGAGCTGTCGGTTGTGTACATGCCGCTGGTGATAACGTCATAGGGCTTGATGATATCGGGCATTCCGAACAGCTGCTTGGCACCTTCTCTCCTCAAGGAGGTCTAGGTCTTCACGCCGGAGCTGGTCATGCGTGGCTTCGTCGAAGGTCCGGACCCGGAGTGAACCCAAGGTGATTTCCGGAGGAAGGATTGCTTCAGCTCCGTACACCAGAAAGAAGGGTGTCTCTCCGGTTGACCGATTTGGTGATGTCCTGTTGGCCCATAGAGTGGGCAGAAGCTCTTCGATCCAGTTGGCTCCATGTTTTTTCAAGCGCTCATAAGTGCGCGTTTTAAGTCCTTTAAGGATTTCAGCATTTGCTCTCTCGGCTTGGCCATTGCTGGCTGGATGAGCTACGGAGGCGTAGCAAACTTGTATGCCGAGGTCTTCGCAATATCCTTGGAATGCGGAGCTTGTGAATTGGGTCCCACTATCAGTGATGATTTTGTTTGGGACTCCAAATCTGCATACAATGGACCGCAGAAAGTTGATAGCAGATTGTTTGTTGATTGTCACAACTGGAGTTGCTTCCGGCCACTTGGTGAACTTGTCAATGGCGACGTATAGGAACTTGTAACCTCCGACGGCTCTTGGGAAAGGTCCCAAGATGTCCATCCCCCACACAGCGAAGGGCCATGTAGGAGGTATCATTTGTAAGGGCTGACCCGGAGTGTGAATTTGCTTTGCATGAAATTGGCATGCTTTGCATTTTTTTCACCAGCTCAGTTGCATCTTGGAGTGCTGTAGGCCAGTAGAAGCCATGCCGAAAGGCTTTACCGACCAGCGTGCGGGAAGACGCGTGGTTCCCACACTCGCCTCCATGGATTTCTGCGAGGAGCTCGCAACCTTCTTCCCTTGTGATGCACCGCATTAGGATGCCGTTGGCACTGCGCCGGTAGAGATCCCCTTCTACCAACGTGTATCTTTTAGCCAATCTGACTACCCGGTCAGCGGATGCATCATCGTTAGGAAGGATGTTGTCTTTCAAGTAGTTCCGGATCTCCGAGATCCATGCATCAGAACTAACTTGAGCATTTGAGTCTTGCGTGCTAGGTTGCTCGGAGCTTCCGACTGCACCTACGACCCTTGATGGCTGCCATGGTAACAGGGCCATCGGGACTGTCAGCTTCGGGATGCTGATCTCGCCCCCTTCGCTCAGTTCGGCTGGCTGAGCTGTGGGTTTCGACAATCTCTGGACAAAAGTTCCGTCAGGAGCCGGAGCTCCGGTTGACGCTTTCGTTGAGAGTTTGTCGGCTTCAGCGTTGTGGGCACGCTGAACATGGTGAAGATCTAGGACTTCAAAGTCCTTCTGAAGCCTCTGGACTTCAAGGAGGTAAGCAGCTAACTGGAGATTATTGCAGGAGCATTCACCCTTCACCTGCTTAATGATAAGCTGTGAATCTCCCTTGACCAGCAATTGCTTGACACCATATGACAGTGCCACCTTTAGTCCGTAGATGAGTGCTTCATACTCCGCCATGTTGTTGGTTGCCTTGAAGTCAAGGTGTACCATGTATTTCACCTTCCCCCCAGTCGGTGCAAGGAGAAGGATTCCAGCTCCGGCCCCCTGCTTCTGCATGGAGCCATCGAAGTAGAGGGTCCAGTGAGGCTCGGTGAAGGTTGGAGCTTGATGCTCCGTCTTCTGCTCATTGGGGCCCCCAGGGTTTGATGGAGAGGGAGTCTGTTCTGCCACAAAATCTGCCAATGCTTGACTCTTGACTGCTTGCCTTGAAATAAATTCAAGATCAAATTCAGCCAATTCCGCAGCCCATTTTGCAATATTCCCAGTTGAATTGGGATTATGCAAAATTGCTCGAAGTGGGTAAGAGGTCACCACTGAGACTTTGTGAGCTTGGAAGTAATGGCGAAGCTTCCTGGAGGCAATAAGAACTGCATAGAGCAGCTTATGCACCTCTAGGTATCGAGTCTTGGCATCATGTAGTACTTCACTAATGAAGTATACTGGGCGCTGAATGGTCCGGACCCTCCCGGAGGGGTCCGAAGCTTCCTCTTCACTGACCCGGATCCTCTCGGAAGAGTCCAGATTTTCTTCAGGGACCTCCGGGTTCTGGCTGGAGGAACCCGGAGCTTCTTCAGAAATGACCTGGACCCTCCCGGAGGGGTCTAGGTCTCCTGAAGCGACTTCTTGTGGATTCAAATCTGGGAGCTGGGACCTAGACTCGCTTTCAGGAACCTCCAGACCTTCCCGAAGGGGTCTGGATTCCTGAGTATGGGGTAGTTCTGGTCTCTCTGCAACCAGAACCATACTGACGACTTCGTCAGTAGCTGAAATATAAAGCAACAAAGGCTCACCAGGGTTCAGAGCTACCAGAATTGGTAGGGTGGTGAGGAACTGTTTCAGCTCCTGGAATGCCCTTTCTGCTTCTTCGGACCATTGGAATGGTCCGGACTTACTCAATAACTTGAAGAAGGGGAGCGCCCGTTCCGCCAGTCTTGAGATGAACTGGCTGAGGGCTGCTAGACATCCAGTTAATTTTTGGACGTCCTTGATGCGGGTTGGTGGCCGCATGTCTTCAATGGCCTTAATCTTTGCCGGATTAGCTTCTATGCCCCGGTGACTTACCAGGAAACCAAGAAGTTTTCCGGAGCTAACCCCGAAGACACACTTGTCTGGGTTTAGCTTTGTGCGGGTGGCCCGCAGCTTGTCGAAGACAGCCTGCAAGGTGTCAAGGAGTGACTCCTTGTTCCTGACCTTGACCACAATGTCATCAACGTACACTTCCACTATGTCTCTAATAAGCTCTTCAAAAGTTTTGTACATAGCTCGTACGAAAGTTGAAGCTGCATTCTTGAGACCAAAGGGCATGGCTGTGTAACAATACAATCCATCTACTGTGATGAATGAAGTATGCTCTTCATCTTCCCTAGACATCCTGATTTGATGATATCGGGAATATGCATCTAGGAAACACAGTAATTCACACCCGGAGGTGGAATCCACTATCTGATCTATTCTTGGTAGTGGGAATGGATCTTTTGGACATGCCTTATTTAGTGTGGTGTAGTCGATGCACATCCGAAGCTTCCCGCTGGCCTTGGGCACAACGACTGGGTTTGCCAGCCATTTTGGATGGAAGACTTCTCGAATGAATCCGGCTTCGAGTAACTTCTTCACTTCTTGTCAGATGAAGTTCTGTCGCTCTACGGATTGCTTCCGAGGCTTCTGATGCACAGGCCGAGCATCGGGGTAGATCTTCAGATTGTGCTCAATCACTTCCCTGGGGATCCCAAGCATTTGTGACGGTTGCCAGGCAAACACGTCGACGTTAGCCCGGAGGAAAGTGATGAGCGCGAGTTCCTATTTGTCGTTCAATCCTCCCGATATACGAGTGGTTTGAGCGGCATCGGAACCAATTTGGACGACTTTGACGGGAATGTCGGTGTCGCCGCTTGGCTGCACTCGAGGTGCAGAAGTCGAGCCTCGTTGGCGAATGCTCGAGGGTTTTGGAGCTTGCTCCTGCCTGGAGTCCTCCTCTTGCGCTGTGGTGAGCACATGGAGTTCTTCCAGTGCAGTTACTCCAGCAGTGCGATCTCCACGGATCCGAAGAACGCCAACTGGTGTTGGCATCTTCAACACCAGATAACCATAATGAGCAGCTGCCATGAATTTATACAGGGCAGGTCTACCCAAGATGGCATTGAAGGGCAAATTGATCTGAGCAACGTCGAAGACCAACTTCTCGGTGCGGTACTTCTCCCGTGTCACGAAGGTAACAGGGAGAGTAATAGCTCCGAGTGGGGTGATGGCCCCCGGACCTACTCCGGAGAAAGGTCGAGAGGGGTGGAGATCTGAAGGTCGGAGCTGAAGCTTAGAAAAGCTTTGAAGCTGATGAGGTTAAGCCCCAAACCTCCGTCTACCATGACGTGGTGGAGCTGGATGTTGTTGATGGTAGGAGATACCATCAAGGGTAACTGTCCTGCTCCAACCATGCTCCGGGGACAATCCGAAGCATCAAAAGTGATGGCTGTGTCCATCCACTTTCGGTGAGGTTCCGGCCTGACTGTAGGAGGTACAGCGGCCATATCCCGACGCATAGTCTTGATGACGCGACGGGAGGTGATATCCCATGATCCACCAAAAATGGTGTTCATGGTCTTCTGACGCTCGTTGTCAGAGACGTCAGAATCATCGTCGACGGAGGTGTAGACGGCCTTCAGGACCATTTTGGGATCCTGAAACCCTAACTCCTCTTCAGCCGGAGCTTCGTCAACTTTTTGCTTTCCTTCCCTCTGTCGGAAAGGAGATTCTTCCTGGCGCTTGTTGTAGCGCTTGGCAAGGTTTTGGACCTCTCGGCAGTCTTCCAAACTGTGGCTGCCCGTTTTGTGAATGGGACACCACACTTTGGGTTTGCCACCATCTTCAGAAGACGGTCGAGGTCGCTTCTCGGGGCGTGGCCCCCGGCCACCCGGAGCTGCAGCAGCTGCAATGTTGGATGTGCCGGCCGACGACTTTTTCTTGCCGTTGGTCTTCTTTTTCTTCTTACCACCCCCGGAGGTAGCGGCTTCTTCTTTGGAGGATTTCTTATGACCCTCCGAGGATGGTTTGGATTACATCTCACGGCCCTTCGCAGCTCTGGCACATTTGTTAGCCAAGCTGAAGAGTTATGTGACACTGGTGATCTCCTTGATCGCCAGTTTATCCAACATCTTCTTATCTTGTACACCCTGTCTAAATGCCACAATGACAGAGGCGCTAGAGATAGAAGGGATAGTATTTCATACCTGAGAGAACCTCTGGATGAATGATCACAAGGATTCTCCCCCTTTTTGCACGACTGCAAAAAGGTCCAGTTCAGTGCCTGGTCGGGTGTATGAACTCCCGAAGTTGGCAGTGAACTGACGGCACAACTCCTCCCAACTGTTGATAGAGTTGGGTGGGAGGCTCATAAACCAGGACCTGGCGGTCCCAGTTAAGGCCACTGGAAAGTAATTGGCCATCACGGCCTCGTTTCCTCCGGCTGCTAAGATTGCAGTGGAGTATATCTGAAGGAATTCGGCGGGATTGACAGTCCCGTCGAATTTTTCCGGCAGGTGAGGCCGGAACTTTTGTGGCCACCTAACCATGCGTAGGTGCATGGCTAGGGCTGAACAACCTCCTCCCACTCCTTCAGGAGCAGAAAGGTCCTGAGCTTCCCGTCTTTCACGGGCACGCTCAATATGGACTCGGCCGTCCTGGTGACGGTATCGGCGATCAAGCTCCGCCCGGAGGTCGTGAGTCAAAAGCCTGGATACCGTGTGAGTGCGTCGCGTCCCGGAGGGCAATGACGTCAATTATTGTGATGCAGCACGTCTCCTGCTATTGGAAACGTGCGGACCAAGTCTTCCAGACAAAGTCCGCCGCTGCGACAGGGCTCTTCCTGAAGGAGGAGGACCCTGGTTGCTGAGGCGTTCGGCTGCTGCTGCAACCAAATGCTCCACATCGGCCCTCCACTGCTCCAGTGCATCTCGGGATGCATCCGGAGGTGGTGGGCGTTGGAGAAGAGCACGCGCTGCATGGAGCGCGTGTTCCGGGTTGTCATGATTTGCCGACGCAGTAATTGATGCCGGCGCACCATCACGTTGCCCAGCACGATTTGCTGGAGGAGATGATGGTGGTGGGAGTGTGGCTCCTGCTGGTGCTGAGGCTCCTGCTAGTGGCTGCCTATTGGAGGGATTGCCCCCAACAGCCTGAGCAGTAGGTTGGCCGTTGGATGATCCAGCAGCAGAGTTCACCATTCTCATAATCTCAGGCGCCCCCTACCTGGTGCGCCAACTGTCGGTGGTTTGGAACTGGCAGATCTCCGTACACTGATAAAGTGATAGGGGAGTTTGATGTTCGGTATGGGCGCGCGGAGATTCAAGAAGGTGAGTAGGAATTAACACAGGAGACACAAGAATTTACGTGGTTCAGGCCACCTGAGCGTAATACCCGACTCCACGGGTGTGTTGGTGTTGTATTAGCTGTTTGAGCTTGTGTGTTTTTAGCGTATGCGTGTGTCTAGCCCCCTGAACGTGTCGTCGAGCTGTCCTTTTATAGTACAAGGGCAGGTCGTTACAAGTTAGCCTGGCCCGACATGTGGCCCCGGTGGTTACTAGTATTGACACTTATTTAACACATTTAATTGCTCTTAATGACCCTGTAATGGGCTTTGACATCACCGTTATTGGTGTTAAGATCGTCCATTTAAGTGTCATTAATATGGTATTAATGACACTTAATCGGGTCTTGAAGTTCTTGATTCCCCTTTGAAGATCCGGAGCTGTTGTGAGGTCTTCTGGAGGTTAGAGGCTGAAGATCCGACGGTTGGACACGTGGCAGCTCCGGAGCATACTGTGGAAACAGGTAGCTCCAGGGCTACCCGACACATGTCAGGCCCGGAGCTTCTCTCGGTCTGGGGCTAAGTCCAGAGGTGCCATTTCGATACATGGCCCGGAGCTCCCCCCTTGTGGGCGGTAGCTCCGGTTTGGTAGTACACGTGGCGACCCAGGGATTAACCATGTTGGAGAAGCAGGTCCGGTTATGTCTGACATGTGGGCCTTCGAGGGTCTTCAAACCAAGTAGATGATTTTCCTTTGAGATCTTTATAACCTCAAGGGGTGTACGGTTTCTAGGGTACCGACAGCGGCCCCCAACCCGCATTAAGGATGTCCAAAAGTTAACTGAATGTCTAGCTGCGCTTAGCCAATTTATCTCAAGACTGGCAGAACAGGCGTTACCCTTCTTCAAACTTCTAAGGAAGTCCAGACCATTTCATTAGTCTGAAGAAGCAGAAAAGGCGTTTCAAAAGCTGAAACAACTCCTCACCACACTACCGATATTGGTAGCTCCTAATCCTGGTGAGCCTTTACTGCTTTATATTTCGGCAACCATCAAAGTTTTCAGTATGGTCCTAGTTGCAGAAAGACCGGAGCCACATCCAGTCCAGGAGTCCAGACCCCTCCGGGAGGGTCCGGAATCACCTGAAGGCGTGTCTGGGTCCCAACTCCCAGACACGGAACCTCAAAACGAAATGCTAGGAAATCAACCTCATTCGTCTGAGGAGGTTCACCTGGCTGACCAAGATGATCTGGATCCTTCCAACGACGTCTGGGTCAAACAAGAAGAAAATTTAGACCCTCTCAGGAGGAACCAAGAAGCACAACCTGAAGGTTTGGAACCCTCCAGCAGGGTCCGGGTCGGTGGAGAAGAAGCTCCGGGTTCTCCTAAAAGGGTCCGGACCGTCCAACGCCCCGTGTACTTTATCAGTGAAGTCCTCCACGACGTCAAGACAAGATACATTGAGCTGCATAAACTGCTTTACGCAGTTCTTATTGCCTCAAAGAAGCTTCATCACTACTTCCAAGCCTACAAAATATCAATGGTAACTTCTTTTCCACTGCGTGCTATTTTGCATAACCCTAATTCTACTGGGAACATTGCAAAGTGGACAGCGGAACTGGCTGAATTTGATCTAGAATTCGTGTCACGACAAGCAATCAAAAGTCAAGCCTTGGTTGACTTCATGGCGGAGTGGACTCCCTCTCCATCAAACCCTAGGGGCCACAATGAGCAGAAACCAGAACCTAAAGTTCCGGTATTCACCGAGCCTCACTGGACCCTCTACTTTGATGGCTCCGTGCAAAAGCAAGGGGGCAGAGCTAGAATCCTTCTCCTGGCTCCAACTGGGGAGAAGGTCAAGTACATGGTTTAACTTGATTTCAAGGCAACCAACAACATGGTGGAGTATGAAGCTCTCATCTACGGACTCAAGGTGGCACTATTTTATGGTGTCAAACAACTGTTGGTGAAGGGAGATTCACAACTCATTATCAAACAAGTCAAAGGTGAATGCTCCTGCAACAATCATCAACTAGCTGATTATCTCCAAGTACAGAGGCTTCAAAAGGACTTTGAAGTCCTGGATCTCCACCATGTTTAGCATCTTCATAACGCTGAAGCCGACGAACTCTCGACGAAAGCCTCAACCGGAGCTCAGGATCCTGACGGAATCTTCGTCTGGAGGTTGTCAAAACCAACAACTCAGCCTGTCGAACTGAGTGAAGGGGGCGAGACCAACACCATGAAGCTGGAAGTCCCGATGGCCCTCCTACCATGGAGTCCACCAAGGGTCGTAAGTGCTGTTGGAAGCTCCGAGAAACACGACACGCAAGACTCAGAAGCTCAAGTAAGCTCCGATGCATGGATCTCGAAGATTCGGAGCTACTTGAAAGACAATTCCTAAAGACAGTGTATCCGATGAATGGATTGTCAGATTGGCTAAAAGATACAAGTTGGTAGAAGGGGATCTCTACCGACACGGTGCATTGCAAGGGAAGAAGGCCGCAGCTCCTCGCGGAAATCTATGGAGGCGAGTGTGGGAACCATGCTTCTTCCCGCACGCTGGTTGGTAAAGCCTTTCAGCATGGCTTTTATTGGCCTACATCACTTCAGGATGTGGTTGAGCTAGTGAAAAAATGCGAAGCTTGTCAGTTCCACGCAAAACAGATTCACACACCAGCTCAATCACTACAAATGATACCTCCTACATGGCCATTCACTGTGTGGGGCATGAACATCTTGGGACCTTTCCCAAAAGCCGTCGGAGGTTATAGGTTCCTGTATGTCGCCATCGACAAGTTCACTAAGTGGCCGGAAGCAACTCCAGTTGTGACAATCAACAAGCAATCAACAATCAAGTTCTTGAAGTCCATTATATGCAGATTTGGAGTTCCAAACAAAGTCATAACTGACAACGGAACTCAATTCACAAGTGCTGCATTTCAAGAATATTGCGAAGACCTTGGCATTCAACTCAGCTACGCTTCAGTAGCTCATCCCGCAAGCAATGGCCAAGCCGAGAGAGCAAATGCAGAAATCTTAAAAGGACTTAAGACGCGCACATATGAGCGCCTGAAAAAGCACGGAGCTAACTGGATTGAAGAGCTTCCATCCACGTTGTGGGTGAACAGGACAACACCTAACCGGTCAACTAGAGAAACACCCTTCATTCTAGTGTACGGAGCTGAAGCAGTCCTTCCTCCGGAGATTGCCTTGGGGTCCCTCCGGGTCCGGACCTTCGACGAAGCCACGCAGGACTGGCTCCGGCTGAAGACCTTGACCTCGTCGACGAGAGAAGGTGCCGAGCAGTTGTTCGGAATGCATGTTATCGCCAAGCGCTCCGACGCTATCATCAAAGGCATGTGCGCAACCGACAGCTCGAAGAAGGCGATCTGGTGCTTCAGAAGATACTACTCGGGAAGGAATCAACAAACTTTCCCCCGGCTGGGAGGGTCCATTCCGAGTGATAAAAGTATCCCGTCCTGGATGCATTTGCTTGGAAACTGAGGATGAGATACCACTTTCCAATCCTTGGAACATCGAGCACCTCCGTAAGTTTTATGCTTAGAATCACGAAGGTGAGTTTGTAATTACACATGATGTATGTTATAGAGTCGATAAACAAACAGGAGTAGGACCTCCGGGAGAACATCCGGACCCCTCCGGGAGGGTCCAGGAAGTTCAAGTACACTCCATACAGTCACTACACTAAAAGTGTAACTACCTACCCTGGGTTAGTACAATATGTATACCAAACTTAGCTTGGTCCAGCAACCTAAGTGTGTCCTTGTCTCCCCTGTAATCCAGACCTATAATAAAAGACATTATTGTGTAAAGACAGACTCCACGTGCATTTATTTTTGTACAAGACTCGATCTATTAATTTATCGTTTTTAACCTTCTTGTCTATAATGAAGTTGTGCAATTCCTCTTGAGTTTTTACCAAGTTACTCATATGCATTACAAGTTATATTGTTGGTCTCTTTGGGTCTTAACATGGTGTATAGTATACTTGCCTAAACGCCAAGCCAACATAAGTCTGGAGTGAGCTATCGACTTAGCTTGGTCCTGCACCCTAAGTACGCCACTCTACCTACACTCCAGCAGGCCTCAGTAGGGTGAGTACTAAAAAAGCATATGGGTCTGGAAGAGTTACATCAATATACTCGCTACCATATCGAGTTGCTTCGGAATAGAACTCAAGTAAGAACAATAAGACACAAACGATTTATAGACAAGTGGACAAATTTTACTTTTTCCTTGTATTTAATGTGCAGGAAAAATAGAAATTCAAAGCGGTGGTGGTAGACGTTGGAGCTACTAAGCTCCGACAACCCCTGGGAGGGGGGGGGGGGCTAAATTCAACTATTCGTGCGGCGACATCAGGAGCTACCAAGCTTTGATTGTCAACGCTTATATGTTAATACTGGGTACTGTCGAAGCTACCAAGCTCCGCCAATCTCAGGGGGCTGCCGTCGACACCTCAAAATTGAAGACTTCGGATCTAAAATCTACGAGTGCAAAGTGTTCAAGTCATCAATATACTGTCAAAACATTTGGTACATGTACACACTTCAATTGTACACATGTACCAGGGGGCCAACAAGACAGAACACATTATATTGAAGACAAAAAATAAAGTGAAGTTCAAAATGGATTTTATTAATTTGAAGAACTTGATTACAAAATTGGGATTACAGTAGAAGACAAAAGGAAGAAGTCCTAGCTACTGGAGGATCTAAGACCTGTGGAAGAATGTGGCGACTTTTTGGGCAACCTCTTAGACGTTGGCCTTGGCGGCGTCTTCTTCTTCAGCAATGGGACCTTCAAGCACTGGATCTAGGGAGAATTGGGGGTCTCGGCTTACGTAACACATCAGCACATATTTTGTGACATTAGTAGCCAAAGACTTCCCCTCTGTCTCGAGCTGGTCCGCAATAATATCTCCCATTGCGTCGAGTTTGCCGCCAGCACCATTGAGGGCCACCAACGCTCGGTCCAAGTGCAGCTCCGGGTTGTCCGGACGTACGGGACTGAAGCCTAGTGGTGTTAGAGTGTCATTGGCCCGCCCTAAGAAGTCCCATACTTGAATGGACTCCGTCTCCTTCAAGCTTCACAACTCCTCTAGTGACTTCCGGGCGCCCTCGAGCTCCAAACCATCCCGAGCAAGGCGCTAGACCAATTTAGCATGTTGCTGCATACTCTCAGCAACTTGCTTCTCACAGTTGGTTAGCTCCGTCTCCCAGAGGTGGATGCGGTTCTGCCTTTCCGACAAGTCCTTCTCCCTGCCTTTCACCTTCCCTTTACTGGTGGCAACGTCAGCCTCTCTTTTCGAGAGCTCCTGCCCCAGTTTCCAATACTTCTCTTTCTCCTCTTTGCTCCATAGATCCAACTTTTTGCTATGATCTGCCAAATTTTGATCACCCAGAGTCAACTTCTGGGTGACCTCTGTCTCCCTTTTTACAACATCCTCCTGCTGCTCCAGGAGCTTCTCCTCCCTTGCTTCCAGGTCCGCCCAGCGCTTCAGGAGAACCTCGTTCAATTCATTGAGGTTTTCGTGATGCTCATTAGCAGCATCACGCCTCTCCTTGGCTTGCTCAAGGATTTTCCTGGAGTTAGCGTCGAGCACCCGGATGGCGACCTCCTTCTCCTCAAGCATCTCGTCCCAATATTCTAACCGGGTTTTCTCCCTCTTTATCCACTCCTTCTGGTCAGCGAACCTCGTCTGGGCAAGCCTGGTCTCAAAATGGAGTCTGTTGCGCCAACTCCTCAAGGTGTTGCACTCCTCCTCCAGGGCTTTGCTCTCATGATTGAAGGCAAGTTGGACTTGTCGAAGACTGGAGCAGGCGTTGTCTATAGACAACGCCAAAGGGATAGGCACTAAACCTGCTGGGACCATCTCTGCAGGTTCTAGAGGGTTCTCCTTTACAAAAATAGGGTCCCACTCTACAATAGAGGACCCTTGAGCTTCTGCGGCACTGGGACTGCTCTCCGGGAGCCCTTCAACAGCAGCAGAAGAGGAACCCACTAGAGGAACTCCCACCTCCGGAGTAGAAGTTGAAGGTGCTACCTCTGGGCTTTCAGTTGTTGGCTCCGAGGGTGGAGGACCCGTTGCTACTTCTTCGTGTCATTACGGCTCTAGCCCAGGCACCTCAGGGACAGCTACTTCTGGGGCAGCAGTCGGGGCTTCATCCGCCGCCCCTGCCACAGTCGACTTAGACACTGACGCGTTGGTTACATCCAGCCCAACGACCGGAGCTTCAAGAATTTCCGGCTCAGCTGCCGGATCTTTGACATCTTCTGGCCCAAGGGTCGAACCGTCAACCATATTCGACTCAATGGCCGGGGCTTCGACGACTTCCGACTCAAAGTCCAGAGCTTCTGGCATCTCCAGTGTTGGAGCATTAGCCTCCGCCACCGTTGCCAAGGGTACATCTTCGACTTCTCGCCTGTGGTCCAGTGCTACCACAAGAGCTTCAGACGAGGACTCTGAATATAAGTCAACGACAGCTGGCGCTGGAACTGTCGTAACTTCTGCCACCACTTGAGGAGGAGGCCCGGTGCTTGAAGCCGGAGCTTCGGCATGTGCAGTCACGATCGTTGCGACAAGCGCAGAAGTCCTTGACCCCTTCTTCGACACCCTAGAAATAAAGGGAAGAGAAGATTAAAGACACATCAAAAATAAGACTAGCATTTTAAGGTGAGCAATCAACACTTACCTAGGAATGCTACCATCCCAGTCGCCTCGAAACCTCTTCTTTTGAGGTCCGGAGTCAGAGCCCACCAAGTCTTGTGAGACAATTGCTTCAGACCTCAATTGAGGGCCACTTGCAGCAGCCGGAGTCTTCTCGGCTGGAGCTTCTCTTGGCTGAGAAGAACTCCCGAACCTGAAACTTTTAGCCGGCACTAAGGCCGGGGTTGACTGTCCGGAGCTGTTGCCTCTTGAAGGTGCCTGCGTCGGAGAAGGTGCAGTCACAAAGGACCGACCCCACCGGGGAGAAGGATCCGTCGTAGAGGGAGTAGCTCTGACGAACCTCCCGTCAACATGCTTCAGCTTCCTATTCTAGCTGGAAAGTTCGGCCAGCTCCTTGCCCTTTCCCTTGCCTGTGTCTTCAACCCTCCAGCTCAGGGCGGAGGCAGGCCCTCCCTCGGAAGCTCCGGGGATCACCACCCTGGAGGTCGGACGCCTTTCAACTTCACCAAGGTCGCCAAGCACCGACATCTTTCTTCACAGCTCCTTGCTGAACTGCACCTCCATGTTCAGGGGGAGGAAAGCTACTGGCGGAACTAAGTCGTCGCCGTCAACGTTTATTCCATGCTGTAATTTCTTGAGATGAAGCCTCAAAGCTTCATCATCTAAGTTGGATTTCAGATCGGTTTCAATCCAGTCATCATCCATCACACTGTTGAGGGCCCACGCGAGCTTCTCCCTCTTCCTCAGCGGAGCCCATCTGTTGACCATGAAGTTGCAGAAGACCATTTGAGGAGTCACTCCACCTTCCACGCATTCGCGGATCCTGGTCAAGACGGGGTTGAAGGCATCTGACAGCACCAGAACTACACTCCAAGTGTCGGTGTCAATGTTGGGGAGGCCTTTGGGCAGCTCCAACTTCTCATGCTCCTCCACTGTAATGACGACCCAGTCTTTCTTTCAGTCGTCCCATTTGCTGGAAGGAAATGACTTCAAGTATTTGAAGGGGCAGTTCTTGCGCTTCATGAAATAGTAGAAGCCAAGAAGCTCAGTCCCCTTGCCGGTGGTGTGGATGGTGAAGAAGGTGCGAAACAGCTCGATGTAGGGGGAACACCCACCCACATCTCGCAAAAGTGGACGAAAGTCGCCACTAGAAGAAGAGAATGGGGGCCAAGATGATACAGCTGGAGATCATAAAAGTCTAGCAGCATCAATATAAAGGTAGAAAGGTGGGATGAATTCGACCATGGCGTATGCCGAGAAGTGCACCATGTCGCCATTGCGCTCCTTCTTGAACGGGAGCTCACCGGTGTGGATCAAGTGGCTAAAGGAGTCACTGGACCACCCCATGTAGGTGCGGACCTTCATCAAATCGTCCTTGCTCTTGAGGCGGCTCTTGGGAAAACCCAACTCCATCGCGGCAAAGTGAAGCGAAGGAAGAGAAAGCTAGGCGAAGTTTTGAAGGCTCAGAGCGCAAGTTTGATCAAAAGCGTAAAGAGTCCCCAAACTTCTCATACTTTCCTTTTTAAGTAAGCCTCCGCGACGCTTGGATGGAAACCGCAACCCGAGTGGGGTCACATTTCAAAAATCTACCCCGTCCATGATGAATGGGTCTGGGGCTACTTTGACGAAGGGATCGAGGTTACTACCCCAAGCGAACCGTTTTCATGATGAGCGGCGGGAAACCCAAAGGTGGCACCCTGACAAGGTGCTCGGAACTGATACGGTTTTTGTATCGGGAACTGGCGACCTTCAATTGCGTGAGATCCGCACTCAAAGATCTCATCTGTCGCATTCATAACAAGCCACCCGACGATGGTTTAACCCTGAACCATCGCCCCAACGACACATCACGGGACTTTTGAAGCCTAAGAACGGGAATCAAAGATGGCCCCACCTTTTGTAGAATAACTTAACCCAAAGGATTTCTCCCAAAGGTGGGCCCAGGGGCCACTATCGGTACCCTGCGTACTGGGTACCCCATGATACCGCAAGAAGTGCAAAAGAGTTTTGCTGTCAAGATTGAAGGCCTTCTCAGGCCCCACATGTCATATTACACCGAACCCGCATTCTTCATATGGAAGCTCCGGAGATTGACACGTGTAATGTAAATCCAGAGGTATCCTCTCAACACAGGGGAGCTCCACGATCAACACGTGTATAATGACTTCGGACCTAACTCCCAGCAGAGGGAAGCTCCGGTGTTGTGCACAGTGCCGGAGCTACCTGCCCACAAAGGGAAGCTCCAAAGATACCACGTGTGGAGCCTCCGGACCTTCATCAACGTATACACTGGCAGATCTCCTTCAGCACGTACATTCAAGTGACAATCAAAACGGCAGTTATAAGATTTGATTACGTGTCGTTAATGTTGTATTAACAACACGCGATCAAAGAACTGTTAATAGAGGTAACACATCTATTAAGGCACGTTATTACACTATTAACCATGCTTAATACCCGTAGATAGTGTATTAGACAATTAATACACCAGGACCACATGTCGGGCTAGGTGAATGATGTAACGGTCAGTCCTTGGGCTATAAAAGGACTGAGCCGCACAAAACAAGGAGAGGAACTCCAGGCTGAGCCATAGACAACACTTCCGAGTGATTCATAATACGACACACACACAACCCGTGGAGTCGGGTATTACACTCAGGCGGCCCGAACCACGTAAATCTCTGGTGTCGCCATCTTAATCTTGATCTCTGCATGTCCCAACCATAACAAGAACATCCGCGAGCTGTACTTTAGTAGTACCGGAGAAAGTGTCGTTGCTACACTTCGACATGTGTTATTGCCACGTGATGAATTTGGTAGATTGCTTTTCATCCATATGATTAAAAACAATTATACATGGATATATATACATGTGCCAGTTTAATTTAATTATACTAGAACAAATCTTTTTTTTGGCCCCAAGCATGGGTGTATAAGATGAAATCTCCGTTAGGGGGGGGGGGGCAGATATTGAGAAATACGGAGTAAAAACTACCAGGGCAAATTCAAATTTACATGCCCGACCAGAAATGGGCTTCAAGGCAAAGACATCCCTGCTGGAGCGCACTCGATGCAACATGGTAGCATTACTTTGGTTTTCTTAGGTGAAGCCAGATTGGGTGTGAATCCAGCCAGATTTTCCAGTAAAACATTAATGGGCGAGCCAAGATTTACATGACTACCAAAATTATAGGGGATGGATAAGGGTCATGCTGGACTTTACATTTCTAACATAAGCACTCATCATCACTAATCAAATCTCCTATACGAACAAGGTTCCCTCACACGAATATGCAAATCACGTCGAAACGAACGTCATGGCCGGTCATAATGCTCCCGGCAATAACAGGTACTCCCTTCGTCACGAAAAAATTGTGGCTTTGTAATTCATTTGAACTACAAAGTGACAAACTTTTCGGAACAGAAAGAGTACAAAAGTTAGGGACTTGCATTAGGGAGTGCGTGAAAATTTAAATATTGTGCTTTTGAGTTGGCAAGTGCGCAGATAATATTGTTTGTTCTCCCATCGAAATGGCTTCAAAAGGTTGTGGTTTACGTCAAATGAAATGCTCGTGGCTTTATGGAAGCGATGACTTGTGAGCTACTAATTTAGTTCTTACATAAATGATGTTTATAATAACTATTTTAGTTCAAATTGAAATATTTTTTATCTCACTACGTAAGAAATTAAAATAGGAGACAAAGATCGGCGACGAGTGCAAAGACGATCGTCTCTGATATGGATAAACGAGACGAGTCCGCTTCAGTGAGGGTATGTACATAGCTCGGTTGAGTGTAAAAAGATACGAGCTACTATACAACGTGTCTCATTTAAGAAAATATCCGAGATGCTCCCGCTCCTCTAACAAAAGGAAGACGGTCTTAGCACAAAGCTCGTCTTCTATTTATGTAAAAAAATGAGACGAGCTTTACAGAAAGCTCGTCTCATGCTCCTCTGACAAAAGGGAGATGTTCTTAGCACAAAGCGCGTCTACTATTTATGAAAGAAAATGAGAGGGGCTTTACAGAAAGCTCGTCTCTTTAGCTTTGTGATTTTCTCCCTTTTACTTTGGTTCACTTGATATCACACAAACATGAGCACATTCACTGAATGAATGTAGAGCACATTCACTTAATAACTAAATAAATTGTCATTCCAATGTAAAGCACCTTCACTGAACGAATTAGTCCGATTTAAATCCAAAAAATAATCAAATCTTCCTTCCTTATTAATTGTCATTCCTGACGAACACGATGAACACAATATATTATAAAACACAAGAAAAAATATAAGAAGACACAAGAAAAGAAAAACAACATCAAGTAAAAACAACAAAATAAAAACTAATCCAACTGCTCCTCCTCCTCCTCCGACACAAGTTCTGGCGGCTGCTCCAACGGTGCAACAGAGTCTGTGCACAAGGAGCCTGGACCGGCTGCTCCGACGGTGCAACCTGGAGACTGAGGTTCCTTGCCATCGCCGCCACCAGGTTTCTGCGGCCCTCAACGCTGAGCTCCTAGGTAATCGTCTCGAATAGAGTGTCGAGACGATCGAACACACCCGTGAGGGCGTAGAGCTAGTGGCCGATGGTATCCATTCTAGTAAACTCTGGAAGGGTACCCAGACCTAAGGAATTCATGGCGCGAGACGTACTGTTGTACACATCTTGCGCAATAATGAGGCACAGGTCATTGTTGAGCCGCACGAGAGAGTCGCAACACTGTTTCATGAAGGGTGGGACCCTCGACGGGCTTGGCGGTGGAACGTTGGCTATGGTGGGTCATGAGCACGAAGAAGACGAAGAAGACAAACGAAAGATGCAAAAAGGAGACGAGCTTGTGGAGAACTAATGGCATGCCTTATATTAAAGTTTGTGTGGAGTTGATGATGTAGCGGTTCGTTTCGTGCGTATTGATGAGATGATGGGACACTTTGAAACCGCTCGTCTTGGAGAAATGAAATGTCGCACATCGGTCACACGTCTCTGCACCACAGGCCGCAATTATGTTCTTCGCACCTCCTCCTCCTCCTCGGGCCGTGAGTCTATCTTTTGCATTGAGTTATAAATGTTGATCTCTGAATTGCAATGTAATTGCGGTTCTATATGTTCACTGCGGCAATGATGCACATTTATTATCTCTGTGCACGAAGTGGCAACGGACGCTCACGATGCCAACTCTGCGCGCGAGTGGCAATGGACGCTCACGATGTTAACTGCACGCGAGTGGCAACGGACGCGCACGATGAACTGCACACATCCCTTTGTCGCGTATACTCGCATTAGTAAAAGGAAGACGCGCAATCGAGAGACGAGCATTATACAAGCTCGTCTTCGATTGTTGACATAGCTATTTTTAGCTCTCGCACTCTCTCTTCCAACACTTAGCGAAATTTTGTTGCAAAACTTACTCGTGCTCTCTCGACCTAGAAACCGCAGCTCCAGCACCTCGGTCACCTCGTCCCAGGAGCACGCCTTCGCCTGATCGTCCCGTCCCCATAGCACGCCGCCGCCTGATCGTCCCGTCCTCGGAGCATGCCGCCGCCTGGACTCTGCACTCGGAGCATGTCGGCACCGTCCCTCTTACTCAACTCGCTCTTCATCCTTGTCACATTGCCACCATCGATCTCGACCTTGGTATGATCATTTATGCGCTCTCTCCCAATACTATCGGCTTGTTGTCTTGAGAGAGTTGAGGAACTGCTGCTCCGGCGACTCCGCCACCTCGTCCCCGAAGTACACCAAAGTATGATCATCTCTGTCCTCGGAGTACACTGTCGACTCGACCCTACCCTCAGAGTTGTTGCCACTATCGACTCTGACCTTGATAATCGGTATGATCAAGCCCTAAACAACATATTTCCAAATTTGCTCAAACTGTTTGTGCGAATATGACTGCAATTTGATAATATTTTATAGGATTTCAGTGATTTTATTGAATTTGAGGATGTCTCATTTGGAGCATCAGCAACAGACTGAAGAGAGGCTGGACAGCAGACTACTCCATGTCTGCTTAAGCATGGTTGTATTTGGAGAGATGGCGAATTGCAATATTTGTGTAACCGCATTTGTTTTACTTCATTATTAATCTTTTGCTAATTCTCATTTTATCGTGTGGCAGGACTACAAAACCGCCTTCAAGAGCGCATTAGAGAGAGGCTATGCAGATTCATCATTAACAAAGTCGTTGACCCAAATATAGAATTTCATTACAATATACAGGATTAGATGATGACAGTTATAATGTGTGTAATTAGTTACTTGGTAAGCAGGATGAACATGGGGCATTCTTTGTGTAATTAGTTACTTGCTAACTACGATTGACACTTTGTTAATATTTGATTGGTCAATATAATTTAATCTGTTATCTCCATCTGGCTATACATATATTTATGTATGTGTATGTGGCTGACACTTGCAATGTAGCTGCCAAATTTTGGCTAGATCCAGGATGTAGCCGACAAGCAGGGTAAATAGGGAGTGGAGGATATCTAATAGGAGACGAGCGTTTAACATGGTATGTCTCCTATTAGTGCTACAATGTAACAGCTAGTAGATACATCGGCGATCAGCTAAGAAGAAAGTATGTCTCCGATATTAGAAGTAATGGAGACGGTCAGTTCTACAACTCATCTAAGATTAGTCGTTAAATCTGTGACGTACTGTTGCAAGGAGCGTCTAGGATTGCTTAGAGAAAGGAGACGATATGTTAATCTAAAGGAGACGGTCGCTTTTAAAGCGAGTCTCGGATTGCTTAGAGAAAGGAGACGAGTCGTTGTAACGTCTGTCTCAAATTTTTGATATAAAGGAGACGGGCTTTTGTCAAGCTCATCTCCAATGTTTACATATCAGCGACTCATCGGTTTGCCCATCTCCGATGACTCGGTAATGCGAGATGCGACGACGGAGACGCGTGATTTGCTCGTCTCCGTTCTTCGTGCGGGCTCGTCTCGGATGGACTTTTCTCACGTAGTGTTCTAATCGTTATGAATTTTAGAACGGATGGATTATTAGATAATATGTGATCGACATTCTGAATCAAATCATATTAGGTTCTTTTGTGTTACGTATACAAGTGCTTTATTTTATTCGCCCTTTGAAAAATATTGAAATGAACCCTATTCTCTAGCAATAGAAAAAAAAGAGCTTGTACTACAACCGCGCCCATAAAGAATTTATAAAATACGTACAATGAGTTGCTACATTAAAGTTAGATGACATATCAAAATTTTATATGTTTCTTTTAAAGAGTATATTTCCTTCTGGTTCAAAATATTTGTCACTAATTAGTTCAAAAATGAACTAACCGATGATAAATATTTCGAATCAGAAGGGAGTAATTGGTAGATTTTTTTATAGGAACACTTCCACCTCCATTTTCATAGAAACAGAGATCCACATACAGAAATATTCAGCTGCTCATTGAGCAGGACCACAAAATCACCTGGAACCTAGACTTTAAACGGGCATTTCCCAGCAAAGAGACTACCGTGTCGCTATGTTTGGAAACACAATATTTTTGGAGTTTTAGAGCAATATTTGTTGTATTTGAGATTATTATGATATTTTTTACAGAATGGTGTTTGGCAACAACCTAAAAAAACTATGTATTTAAAACTACGATTTTGTTTATACTACGGTATTTTTGGTTTATAGAAAAACCTTGGTTCGAACCAAAGTTTTTCTCTGCTTGTTTGTTGTTGATGCTTGCTACTTTGCTTCCAAATAATATTATGTATTGCAAAACTGTGGTATTATTTATGGTACATATTGAAATATTTTAATATTGTCATAACATCTTAAAAACTGTGATTTATCAAAATTTTAATATTGAAATACTGTGTTTCCAAATACAGCCTACATGTTTAACTATGCAACAGTGAAGCAAAAGCCGAACACACTCCTAGCACGAAACAGCAGCCGAACACACTCCTAGCACGAAACTGCAGCGACCCATGACAGTTTAAAGGATTACAACCCTCAGCTGACCAGACACAAACTAGCAATCTATATTAAACTCTTTTCGAAACAGGAACGAAAACAGTCCCAAAACGGTCTTCATGCTCTCCTCCAGGTTTTTCGATGAGCTAGAAAGTCGACCGATCAATCATGTGCCTCCGTCATTCACTACTACAAAAAACATTTTTACAGGCGCTTCTATATTTTTTTTACAGACGGTCCATTAAAAGTGCCGCCTGTGATGTCAGATGAGTTAATGACCGTCTGTGACAATAGAATATCACAGGTGGTCTGTAACAAACAACCGCATGTGAAAATGTATTGATTTTGACAGGCGGTCCGTAACAAAAACCGCCTGTGATAATAGTCATTATCACAGGCGGTCCGTAACAAACAACCGCCTGTGAAAATATAATGATTTTCACAGGCTGTCTGTAACATAAAAACCGCTTGTGATAATGATGGCTCCTCATTGGTCCGCTGCTTCATCCCACGGATCACTCTTGGACTTCGTATCTCCGCTGTCCGCTGCTTATCGATCCAACGACTCAGTTTAGAAGCCGCACGATAGATGTGTCTATAACAGCAGCAGCCACGGTTCAGTCCGTGATCCTCCGTCAGCCTCTCAAGGTACGGCTTCCAGCGGCATCTCCCAAGGCGCGGCTGCCGGCGGCCTCTCTCAAGGCGTGACTAAGGCGCGACTTCAGTTGCTCCAGACCTCGGCGGCTCCAGCGCGGCCTCCTAACGAGTGCGAGCCCTGCCGACGCGAGCATGGGTGCGGATCTGGCACAGTCTACCTCGGGCTCCCGACGGCGCAGCTGCCGGCGGCCTCTCTCAAGGCGCGACTTCGGTTGCTCCGGACCTCGACGGCTCCGGCGCGGCCTCCTGACGAGCGCGAGCCTTGCCGACGCGAGCACGGACGCGGATCTGGCACAGTCTACCTCGGGCTCCCGGCGGCGCGGCTCCAGCGCGCCTCCCGGCAAGCGCGCGCCCTGCCGGCGTGAGCGCGGGCACAGATCCGACGCGGTCTACCTCGGGCACCCGGTTGCGCGGTCTACCTCGGGCTCTCGACGGCGCGGCTCCTCCGGCTCCAAGCGGCACAGCCTCGTCGGGCTTCGGGCGGCACGGCTCCTCCGGCTCTCGGCGGTGCGACCTCCTTCGACACTTGGCGGCGCTCTTCCGGCTCCCGGCAACGCGGCGGCCTCCATGCGGCGCGACCTCTTCTGACTCCCGGCGGCACATGTGAATTTTTTTTTGTTTCACTAGCCATTTTCACAGGCGGTTTTTAATTAAAAACTGCCTGTGAAACTACATTTTTACAGGCGGTTTTTAATTAAAAACCGCCTGTGAAAATCTATTTTCACAGGCGGTTTTTTATTACCGACCGCCTGTGAAAATGTAGTTTCACAGGCGGATTATGCCACCGCCTGTGTTAATCGATCATTTTCACAGGCTCTTCGTTACAGGCGGTTTTTAAAACCGTATGCGATAATATGTTTAGAACCGCCTGCAATGAAGCATTTTGTAGTAGTGATTTCCTCGTCATCTCCATTGAATTCACCAGCAGCAGTGATAATGTGGCCTTGATCCTTCGTAATCTTCATTGTCGAGGGCAGCAGTGTTGCCCCTGTGCATACCATCTTGCGCACATCCTCTCTGAAGAACCCTGGATATGAAAACACATGCTTGACAAATCACCTCACACGGATGCTTAATTAATTTATGCTCAACTGTTCCTTATTTTTTATATAGCCCAGCAAATCGCTCTCGGCGTATGCGAACGCCGGCGGCACGTGGACCGTCGTCGTCGTGCCCACGAGCCTGAGCGCTTTCCTGGCTCGCCGCAGGGCTGTCACGCCTGCGGCCACATCACCAGCTCGCTGCGCGCCCGTGGCGCCTGGCGTGTCCACGGGGAGCGCCAGCGAGCCGACGAAGTCGAGGACCGCCACGGCGAGGCCGGTGACGGCACAAGCCTTCACAATGCCGATGGTGCCGGCGAGAATGCAGAACAGGAGCAGCGACAAGCAGGCGACGATGACGCCATAGTAGTCGCGGCACCCGATGTCGTCGCCGCCGTCGCCGCCGCTGGTGGACGAGCTCGCAGCAGAGGGTGTGACCATGCTTGCACCGCTCATGATGAGTATCCCGAGGCTGTTGTCTCCTAGATCCTAGCACGCTGATGATGTGACTTGATCTGTCATGGCCGCCAGACACTGTGGCAATGAATATTTGGACAGAGACTGTTAAAGCGTATGAACGATGCTTTCCCCGGTACTACTAAGTTGTATCCCGCGGTGGTTCTTTGATCGGTTTGGGTGCGCTGAGATTCTAGACAAGAGGATGACTCAGAGGATTTACATGGTTCAGGCCGCCTGATCTTAATACCCTACTCCACGGGGTGTGTGTTGTTGTATTAGGGATCCACTAGTGCTTGTGTGCGTATGCCCCTGCTCCATGGATCATGCGGCTCAGCCGTTTTATAGTCTAAGGGTTGACCGTTACATCACTTGCATGGCCCGACATGTGGCCCTGTTATAGTTAATAGCCTAATACACGATCGTCGAGTATTAGATATGGTTAATAGGGTAATAATGTGCCTTAATGATGGCGTTACCCCTATTAACAGACCGCAGATCATGTGTCATTAATATAGCATTAATGACACGCCATCAGGTCTTGTAACTGTCGATTTAACTGTCACTCAAAGGTCCGAGCTGTTGGAGATCCGTCAGTATTCGCGTTGGTGCCGTAGGTTCGGAGGCTCGACACGTGGCAGCTCTGGAGCTTCCCCTCGCGGGGAGGTAGGTTCGGAGCTGCTACACACGTGGCAGCACTAGAGCTTCCCTCTACTGGGGGTTAGGTCCGGGGTCACTGGCCACATGTCAAGCACGAAGCTTCCCTATGTAGGGAGTTTAGCTCCGGTCTTATATTACACATGGTAGTGCTGGAGCTACCCATGTGAAGGAGGCGGGTCTAGTGCCGCGTAACACGTTGGGCCTATGGAGGTCTTCAACTTTAACAAGTGGAACTCCCTTGCACTTATTGCGGTTTCGTGGGGTACTCGGTACGTAGGGTACCGACAGTGGCCCCCGGGCCCACCTCTAGGAGAAATCTTTTGGGTTAAGTTATTCTACTGGAGGAGGGACTATCTTTTGATTCCCGCGCTATGACTTCAAAGGTGCAGTTTGGGGTGACGGTTCGCTGTTGAACCATCGTCGCGTGGCTTTCTTTGAATGCGGCAAGTGATATCCGCGCGGCAGATCTCACAAAATTGAAGGTCGCTGGCTCCCAATACAAAAACCGTATCGGTTCCGAGCGCCTTCTCAGGTTGCCGCCCTCGGGCTTCTCGCCGCCCATCATGACAACGGTTTGCCTGGGGTAATAACCTCGACTTTCTCGTTAGGGTTGCTGTAGGATAGAAGATCACGTGAAATGCTACCAGAGGGGGGGGGTGATTGATAGATTTAAAAATCTTACTCATCGGAAACAATTAAAACTCCAATCCCTTTCGGCAGAAAAACGATATGTTAAAGAAATCATGTATGAGACTAATCTAAACGTGTTTCACCATGACAAAAGTGATATATATCAGAGATAATCAAGTCATGAAGATAACACAAAAAGAATCATTAAAATCCGTCGAGAAAAACTCAAGTTATGATCAAAAGATCAAACACTGGTCAATCTGACCTACCCGAGAAAACAGTTTCTGAAATGCTGCCAAGAAACTCGTGTAGATCAAAAACCACAAATCCAATGACCGTGAAATTTTGACAGATGATAGATAATCAAGTTGTGAAGACAACTCAAAAAGAATCACGTCAATTGGATCTGTAAAACTCGAGTTATGATAAAACCACCGACGAAAGGTAGTACTGTCCAGAAACTCGACGAGTAAAACTTGTCTGGAACAAGTCGGACGAACAAGGCACAAAAGTTCCTTCAAACTACGAATTTTATTCAATAGAACACAAGAGGAACAGCCCCCGAAGTCGTCTCACACGAGCTTTGGCCTTTCCTCGCTTATATAACCAGCCCTTAGGCCATCCCAATCTCAACTAGGACTCCAATCCGAATCCGATCACAATCGGAACTTTTCATAACTGCTTAGGACTCTTCTATACGCAGATAGAAGCAATCTTAAGACTTCCAAACACCTTAGGAACATATCACACATTCCTAAACAACTCAAATTCGTGACACACATGAAATCCTAACATAACCAACTCGATACTTTCTATACTGAGCTATAATCGACTCAGCTAGCAGCTTAAGTCTTCAACCGATACGATCCGATCCTTCCGATCAGATCTTCCTTCCATAATCCGTCTCTAGAAGCATATTGCCACGTCATGCACCTCATGCATACGTGTGAACACCTTACTTCGACCTTCATATGCACTGCCCTTGATTCAATCATCCTGCGCGACCTCCTGACCCGCTCAACCACAGTTCCTCCCGAACTTGGTTGTTGGAACCTCATCTCCTCCTGAGACTAGTCCAATGGATCCTATCACTAGCCATGACTTGATCTCAAGCAACACCTGCACATGAACAAAAAAACAATCCATACGAGCCCAAGTCCTCGACTTGACTCAAGTTAGTTCCGAACACAACACCCTACGTGAGAACCTCACATAAGCATGTTGCAAAACCACAGTAGAAACGATATCAACCGTATTCAACCAAAACACACCAAAAACTTAGCAAATGAATACTAAGCAATCTTTCCAATCATGTAAAGCAAGTATGAAACAATGCAAATGAAAAGCAGAAGAACTTAGGTCAAGTTCCGGACCTTGCCAGAGCAACCCGGAGCTTGAGCCGGAGCTAACAAAAGCTAGTAGAACCTAGCGCCGGAGCTTACCAAAACTAGTAGATCCTAGCACCGGAGCTTACCAAAAACTAGTCAAAACTAGTCAACCCAAAACCGGAGCTAGACAAAGTACGTCAGAGCTTAGCAAAAGCATGTCAGAGCTATCAAGTATATGCCGGAGCTAACAAAGACATGCCGGAGCTAAAGATAAAGCACACCGGAGCTAACCAAAGCTAGTCGGACCTTACCAAGAAGCCGGACCTAGCATCTAACGTAGCCAGAGCTACCCAAAACAAGTCGGACCTATGGTCGGATCTTGCTGTAGCTCAAAGCTAGAGTCGGACCTTGATAAAAAAGTGTTTTGGTGATATTTAAAACTTTTATCATCAAAGCCAAGTGTATTCACTACAAGCCAATGTATTCAGCACATATAGGTCTTACAATCTCCCCCTTGATGAATGCATTGGCAACACCATTTAAAATCCGAACATTGGCTTATTCACATAAAAGTTTTGAAAGCAATTTCTCCCCCTTTGTAAATCAAAAGTAAAATGAGAAATGAGAAAATTCCCATATTATATCTCCCCCTTTATTATCTCTCCTTATGCACATATTTTCTTTCTCTTCATGCTTATCTCCCCCCTTTGACAATGTATTCATCAAGTCATGAGCATATAAACAAATTATCTCTCCCTCTTTAGTTGTTATGAGCATATTATGACATATACATATAAACAAAGCTCATCCAAGTTATACTATCAGGTACCTTACATTATCACATCAATGAAATACATAAGGTAGTGTAAGCCATGCTAGAGATCAAATGTAATTTTTCAATTTAAGCAAATCATGATCTCACAAACTTAACTATTTCAAAACCTGAAAGCATGACACTAGTTGCTGCATTTTATTATTTTTCAAAGCATAAATTTAGACCATATGATATTTGCAAGAGATTATATGTGCATCTGCCTTATTCTAACCAACCAAGCCAAGCCTATATCATTTGACAATCAGAAGCTTAAGGACATGGTTTTAGTCATACACAACTTCTTCCAAGTTCAAATCTAAGTGCAATGATAAGCCATCTCAAAAGAAGAAGTGCGATGCATGCATATTCTCTTGATCTTTTCTCAATTTATATTTGTTCATAAAAACTCAACATGTGAGTTGATTACTTGATGAATTCTTAATGATTAAAAGCACTTGTGAACATGTAACAAGTTCAAAACAGCAAGAAAGTTCGACCATGACCAGATTTTAGTGTAAGTAATTATTCCAATTACTAGACATGGCAAAAACTACAAAATGTATAACACGAGTAATGTAGTAAGAACTTTCAGCATGTAAAAGGAATCACAGAGTCATATATGTATGAAATACTATGCTCATATTATTTTAATTTCAGATTCACACATAGACTTCCCAAGTTTCAAAAACTCCCCCTTAATTCAAGCCATGAGGATGCATAAACCCTATTTCACTACGAATGTAACAAAAACGAGTGAAATCCAAAGGTTTTGTAAAAATGTCAGCCAATTGATGTTCGGTATCTACATGGTGAAGCACAATGTTTCCTTTTTCAACGTTATCTCGAAGAAAGTGATACCTAATATCAATGTGCTTAGTTCTAGAATGTTGCACGGGGTTTTTAGCAATGCAAATAGCGCTAGTGTTATCACAAAACAGTGGAACACTATCTAGATCAACCCCATAGTCCTTAAGTGTTTGAATAATCCAAAGAATTTGTGAGCAAGCACTAGCTGCAGCTACATATTCAGATTTGGCTGTGGATTGTGCAACTGAATTTTGTTTTCTAGAGGACCAAGCAACAAGAGAATTACCAAGAAAATGACAAGCACCGGAAGTACTTTTCCTATCAATCCTACAACCCCCAAAATCAGCATCCGAAAAAGCTTTCAAAGTAACGGTTGAGGAAGAAGGAAGAAAAATGCCAAATTCTGGAGTTTCATGTAAGTACCCGAGAATCCTTTTGATGGCTTGATGATGTGAAACACATGGGGAAGCTTGAAACCGTGCACAAAGACATACGCTGAATTGTATGTCCAGTCTTGATGCCGTAAGGTACAAAAGTGGTCCGATCATACTTCTATATTCTTTTTGATTCACGGGTTCACCATCTTCATCAAGTTCAAGTGTTGTTGCTGTTCCCATTGGTGTCCGAAGAGGCTTGCTTTTGTCCATGTTGAAGCGCCTTAGGAGGTCTTTGGTATACTTCGTTTGATGCACAAAGGTACCCTCCTTGGTTTGCTTGATTTGCAGCTCCAAAAAGTAAGTGAGTTCACCCATCATACTCATTTCAAATTCGGAACTCATCATTGCTGAAAACTTGGACACAAGATCATGAGAAACACAACCAAAGATAATATCATCCACATACACTTGAACAAATAATGAGTCATTGCCATGCTTAAGCACAAAAAGAGTTTTATCAACCTTGCCCATGGTAAACCCCTTTTCAAGTAAGAATGTTTTTAACCTATCATACCATGCTCTAGGGGCTTGTTTGAGACCGTATAAGGCTTTGGACAGTTTGTAAACATGATTAGGAAAATCTGGATTTTCAAAACCTGGTGGTTGTTTGACATAAACCTCCTCATCAATGTAGCCATTAAGAAAAACACTTTTAACATCCATTTGATATAGCTTAAAACCTTTAGATGCTGCAAAAGCTAACAAAATTCTTATGGCTTCTAATCTAGCGACAGGGGCAAAAGTTTCATCAAAATCTAGACCTTCAACTTGAGTGAAACCTTGAGAAACCCACCTAGCCTTATTCCTAACCACAACCCCATCCTCACTTTGTTTATTTTTAAATACCCATTTAGTTCCAATTAAAGTGTGACCTTGAGGTGGAGGTACAAGTTTCCAAACATTATTTCTTTCAAAATTTTCTAACTCTTCTTGCATGGCAATAATTCAAGATTCATTAGTGAGTGCGTGTGATATATCTTTGGGTTCAAAAGAAGCAACAAAAGCAGAATGAGCATGAGAGTTTGGATCGCAAAACCTGGACCGTGTGACTCGTTCGTGCAAGCTTCCAATCATCTGTTGTGGGGGATGATCTTTGTAAAAATGTCGGGGAACAGATGTCTCACAAGCTTCTTCTTCATTAGGTTCATCGTAGATTGTTGAGCTTGTTACTTGTGGACGATAAGGACCAGCAGAGGTGATAGCCGGAGCTTGTTCAATGTCCAGAGCTGGACACGTGTCAGCTTCGGAACTACCAGGCAGTATCACCGGCTCTTCTTCATCTTCGAAAATACCCTCCCCCTGAGGATACGAATCTAGTCCTGCAACACCGGAGCTAGTACCTGGGCTAGCTTCATCAAAAGACACTTCACACGTCTCCACAATTTTGTTAGTGTCAAGTAAAAACACACGGTAGCCTCTAGTATGAGATGGATAACCAAGAAACATGCCATCAATGGATCTAGGTTCAAACTTATCAAGATTATCATGTTTCTTAACAAAGAATTTGCAACCAAAGACCCGAAAGTGTGTAACACTAGGCCTATGTCCAAACCTGAGCTCATATGGTGTTTTTCCTAGCTTAGCACGCAAGAAAACACGATTTGAGACATAACAAGCGGTTGCTAACGCATCAGCCCAAAATTTCCTAAGAGTTTGATATTCATCAAGCATAGTCCTAGCCATCTCAACTAAGGTTCTGTTCTTTCTTTCTACAACACCGTTTTGTTGAGGTACATATGGTGAAGAAAATTGATGATCTATTCTATTTTCAGCACAAGAGTGATCAAAAGATTGATTTTTAAATTCAGTTCCATTATCACTTCTAATTGCTTTTAATGATCCTGGGTGATCAATTGATAATCTAAGAAATAAAGTCCTAAAGTGACTAAAAACATCATTCTTAGACGCCATAAAGTAAACCCAAGAGTATCTAGAATAGTCATCAACAATAACAAGAGCATACCATTTACCTCTGAAGGATTGAACACGTGAAGGTCCTACGGTGTCAAGGTGCAAAAGTTGACATGGTTCAGTTGTTATGATCATTGTGAGAGGAGTATGTGAACCTGCAACCATCTTAGCATGTCTACAAGAAGAGCACACAATTTTTGTGTCCCCTTTAAGCTTAGGCAACCCACGTATGCGATCAAGAGCACTAACACGCGTTAGGTGATCAAAGCCTACGTGACCAAGTCTACGATGCCAAAAATATAAGTCCTTTGAATCATTAGCAACTAGAAACCTATGCTTAGAGGAAGACATATCAAAATCAGCTTTAAAAACTCTTCCAAACCGAGACATGTTAAAAATAAGCTCACTGTTTGAACCTACAACTTTGCAGCAGTTTTTATTGAAAATAATTTCTAGATTTTCATCTAGCAATTGTGAAACAGAAAGCAAGTTGTATTTCAAATTTTTGACAAGTGCCACATCCTTCAAAGTGTAGTGATCATTTACTCTAACCGAACCCTTAGCAATTATAGGAGTTGAAGAATTATCGGCAAAAGTAACATTCTCTACGCGTGACACAAAAGAGAGGGAGGAGAACCAATCTTTGTTACCAGTCATGTGGCGTGAGCAACCTGAATCCACAATCCAAATGTTCTCCTTCCTCAAACGTTTAACCTACATAGAAGCACAATACGTCGATGACTCAGTACTGGGGTTAGTCAAAAGGCATTTAGGTATCCAGTACTGAGTCACACGACGTGCAGCGGGAAAAACACGCGAAAGCTGAGACAAAACAGCAGGTTTATGAGTCAAAGTTTGAGGTTTTCTATTCTTAACTCTTTTAGCACAAAAACCAGTAGCTCCGGGGGTAAAAGCAGAAGGTCCGGAGGTAAAAACTGAAGCTCTGGAGGGAACAACAGGAGATCCGGGAGCTCTCAGAGCTATCGGAACTATCGGAGCTGCTTTTGCGGATTTCTTACCAGAAGGTCCGGAAGCTACCTTTTCAAATTTCTGACTCACTAAAGCAGGTTGTGTTTTTCTAATTGCATGAAAGTTATAAGATCTAACAATTTTTCTTTCCTTTTTCTGTTGTTTAGCTAGTCTATAACAAAAATCTATGACATGACCATCTCTACCACAGAAGGTACAATGAAATTTAACTTTGTGTTCATGTCTAGATGAGCAAGCAATATTTTTATTTGAAACCGAATGAGGCAACACTCCTGCAGATTTGAAAACCACTCCTTTTTGTTTAGGAACTGTTTGAATCAAACCACTTCCTAATGACTTTACAATTTTAGGTGGATGTGCCTTAGCATGAGCATGAGAATCAAAACCTAAACCAGTTTTATTATTGCAAGACTTGGAAGAATTCAGCAGCAAGTTTAGATTCTTATTCCCATTACAAAACTGATCTAATGTCCTATGCATGTCATCATGTTTATTGGACAGATCAAGGCAATTTTCACATGAAGTTTTTCCTTTTAGTTTGCAATTGGAACAAAATTTAACTTCATGAGAACGTAAAGCATTGTTCAATATAGAAATTTCATTCATAGCATCCTGTAGTTTCTTATCAAGATCATCACAAGTAGAACAATGCAACTCAATTGTAGAACAGCTAGCATCTTTCAAGTTTTTATCATTAAGTGCAGCAAGCTCTTTGTTCTTTTTATTTTCTTCATCAAGTCTATCTAGAGTGGAGGAGTGTGCACTTCTTAATGTGGACAATTGTTCATAGATTAAGTCACATGAGGGACATGCATCATCACTAGGAATCAAAGTTTTTAAACGGTTAATTTCAGATTCTAGTGATTCAATTTTAGCAGCATTATCCCTAAGCTTTTTGTCCTTTTTCTTGACAATAATAGTTGCACGAGAAATAGCATCACACATTTCATTGCAGGTAGAACATACCTCATCGTCTTCACTGCTGTGTTCTGCATCCTCCTGACTTGATCTTGATCTTGTTTTGCCCGCCATGAAGCATAAGTTGGCCAGATCGTCATCATCTTCATCACTTTCAAAGTCTACATCACTTGAACTAAGTTCTTGAAGTGCGGTGATGAAGCTGTTAATCACCTTGCGTCCTATGGTACCCTTCTTCTTCTTGTTGGAGTTTCGAGAGGAGGTCCGGACCTTGCTTTGTTTTTCTTCCCGGGTGGTCGGACCTAAAAGGTTAGGGCATTCTGTACGAAAGTGTCCTATTTTACCACATTCAAAACAGCGTTGAGGTCCGGAGCTTCCCCTCCTTCTAGTTCTCACATTTTGCAATGCTTTTGAGAATCTAGTAGAGATGAGTGCCAACTCCTCTTCTGGAAATTCTTCGATCTGTTCCAGGGTTAGTGAGGACAACAAAGCAAGAGTATTGCAAGATGATGATTGGCCGGAGCTAGACATATCACGTTGTGAGACAAATGCAATAGACTTGTTTGGGTTCTTACGTGCTAGGATGTAAATTTCACGAGTTTTTAGTTTAGAGTAAAGTACATCTAATGTAAGAGAACTCATGATAGTTGATTCACGAATGGATGTTACTTTCATCTCCCAAACAGACATGTCTAATGCACTAAGAAGTTGTCTAGCATTCTCAGCATCAGAAAAATTAACATTGACACTACGTAAGTTGCTGAGAATTTTATTGAAACGAGCAAAGAGGTCATCGATAGACTCACCTGGTTGCATCTCAAAACGCATATATTCCTTTTTGAACATATCTTGTTTTACCTCCTTGATTGTGTTGGAGCCTTCATGATAATCACAGAGAGCTCTCCAAACATCGTATGCTGACCGGAGGTGTGCGACACGATCAAAGTCGCTCTGAGTGAGTCCTTGGATGATCAAGTTTTGGGCTTTGTTGTTGTTATCGACGTCCCGGAGGTTCGTAGTCGTAACTTGATCATTAGGCGGGACTTCATAAGGTTTGTACACATTTTCCCATATTGCGAAGCCTTGCGCCTGGATGAAGGCCTCCATGCGTGCCTTCCAAACCTAAAAATCAGTACCAGAAACACACAAGGTTTGGCGGAGTACTTCTCCATGATGATTAGTCAAAAACACGTGCAAATCATAAAGATTAGAGCACCGTGGCTTTGATACCAATTGTAGGATCGAAGAGCACATGAAAAACTACCAGAGGGGGGGTGAATGGTAGATTTAAAAATCTTACGCAGCGGAAACAATTAAAACCCCAACCCCTTTCGGCAGAAAAACGATCTGTTAAAGAAATTGTGTATGAGACTAATCTAAATGTGTTTCACCGTGACAAAAGTGATAGATATCATAGATAATCAAGTCACAAAAATAACACAAAAAGAATCACTAAAATCCGTCGAGAAAAACTCAAGTTATGATCAAAAGATCAAACACTGGTCAATCTGACCTACCCGAGAAAAACAGTTTCTAGAATGCTGCAAAGAAACTCGTGTAGATCAAAAACCACTAATCCAATGACCGTGAAATTTTTACAGATGATATATAATCAAGTTTTGAAGACAACCAAAAAAGAATCACGTCAATTGGATCTGTAAAACTCGAGTTATGATAAAACCACCGACGAAAGGTAGTGCTGTCCAGAAACTCGACGAGTAAAACTTGTCTGGAACAAGTCGGACGAACAAGGCACAAAAGTTCCTTCAAACTACGAATTTTATTCAATAGAACACAAGAGGAACAGCCCCCGAAGTCGTCTCACACGAGCTTTGGCCTTCCCTCGCTTATATAACCAGCCCTTAGACCATCCCAATCTCAACTAGGACTCCAATCCTAATCCGATCACAATCGGAACTTTCCATAACTGCTTAGGACTCTTCTATACGCAGATAGAAGCAATCTTAAGACTTCCAAACACCTTAGGAACGTATCCCACATTCCTAAACAACTCAAATTCGTGACACACATGAAATCCTAACATAACCAACTCGATACTTTCCATACCGAGCCATAACCGACTCAGCTAGCAGCCTAAGTCTTCAACCGATACGATCCGATCCTTCCGATCAGATCTTCCTTCCATAATCTGTCTCTAGAAGCATATTGCCACGTCATGCACCTCATGCATACGTGCGAACACCTTCCTTCGACCTTCATATGCACTGCCCTTGATTCAATCATCCTGCGCGACCTCCTGACCCGCTCAACCACAGTTCCTCCCGAACTTGGTTGTTGGAACCTCATCTCCTCCTGAGACTAGTCCAATGGATCCTGTCACCAGCCATGACTTGAACTCAAGCAACACCTGCACATGAACAAACAAACAATCCATACGAGCCCAAGTCCTTGACTTGACTCAAGTTAGTTCCAAACACAACACCCTACGTGAGAACCTCACATAAGCATGTTGCAAAACCACAGTAGAAACGATATCAACCGTATTCAACCAAAACACACCAAAAACTTAGCAAATGAATACTAAGCAATCTTTCCAATCATGTAAAGCAAGTATGAAACAATGCAAATGAAAAGCAGAAGCACTTAGGTCAAGTTCCGGACCTTGCCAGAGCAACCCGGAGCTTGAGCCGGAGCTAACAAAAGCTAGTAGAACCTAGCGCCGGAGCTTACCAAAACTAGTAGATCCTAGCACCAGAGCTTACCAAAAACTAGTCAAAACTAGTCAACCCAAAACCGGAGCTAGACAAAGTACGTCGGAGCTTAGCAAAAGCATGTCGGAGCTATCAAGTATATGCTAGAGCTAACAAAGACATGCCGGAGCTAAAGAAAAAGCTCACCGGAGCTAACCAAAGCTAGTCGGACCTTACCAAGAAGCCGGACCTAGCATCTAACGTAGCCGAAGCTACCCAAAACAAGTCGGACCTATGGTCGGATCTTGCTGTAGCTCAAAGCTAGAGTCGGACCTTGATAAAAAGGTGTTTTGGTGATATTTAAAACTTTTATCATCAAAGCCAAGTGTATTCACTACAAGCCAATGTATTTAGCACATATAGGTCTTACAATGGCCCCGGGCCCCTTCATCATTGACGCGATGGATTTTTTGAAATGTGGCATTGCTCTCATTGCGGTTTCCATCCAGGCATCGCGGGGGCTTACTTAAGAAGGAAAGTCTGCACGGTTTGAGGACTCTTTACGCTTTCAATCAAACTCGCGTTTAGAGCCTCCCAACCTTTGCCTAGCTTTCTCTTCTTTTGCTCCCCTTTGCCGCGATGGAGTTAGGTATTCCCAAAAGCCGCATCAAGAGCAAGGATGATCTGACAAAGGTCCGAACCTTCATGGGGTAGTCCAACGACTCCTTCCACAACTTGATTCTCGGCAAGCTCCCCTTCAAGAAGGAGTGTCGTGGCGAGATGGTGTATTTCTCAGCGTACGCCATGGTGGGACTCATCCCACCTTTTTCAAGTTTCATCTTGATGCTGCAGAACTTCTACGGCCTCCAGCTGCATCATCTCGGCCCCCACTCCCTCCTGCTGGTGGCGACTTTCGTCCACTTCTGCAAGATGTGGGTGGGCGTGCCTCCCTGCATCGAGCTGTCCCGAACCTTCTTCACGATCCATACCACCGGCAATGGGACATAGTTGCTTGGCTTCTACTACTTCGTGAAGCGCAAGAATGTGATACCTATATGTGCTGAATACATCGGATTGTACTGAATACATTGGCTTTGATGATAAAAGTTCTGAAATTCTGCTAAAACACCTTTTTAGCAAGGTCCAACTCTAGCTTTGAGCTTCTGCGAGGTACGACTTGTTTTGCTAGGTCTGACTTATGTTGGTTAGCTTCGGCATGTCTTTGATAGCTCTGGCATGTCTTTGTTAAGCTCCGATATGTTTCGTTAGGTTCGACTTATGTTGGTTAGCTCCGACATGTTTTTCTAGCTCTGGTGCTAGGTTGTACTAGCTTTGGTTAGCTCCAGCGCTAGATTGCACTAGCTTTGGTAAGCTCCGGCGCTAGGTTGTACTAGCTTTGGTAAGCTCCGACGCTAGGTTGTACTAGCTTTTGTAAGCTCCATCTCAAGCTCCGGTTAGCTTTGGCAAGATTCGGAGCTTGATCGCAATGTTCCTGCTTTTACTATGAAATGTTTCGAACTTGCTTTACATTGTTGGAAAGATTGCTTAGTATTCATTTTCTAAGTTTTTGGTGTGTTTTGGTTGATATGTCTTATATCATTTTGCTATGGTTTACAACATGCTTATGTGAGGTGCTCACGTAAGATGTTGTAGTTTCAGAACTAACGTGAGGCAAGTCGAGGACTTGTGCTTGGAAGTATTGGTTGTTTATTCATGTGCAGGTGTTGCTTGAGTTCAAGACATAACTGGTGGCAGGATCCATTGAACTAGTCTTAGGGAGAAGACGAGGTTCAACAACCAAGTTCAGGAGGAATTGTGGTTGAGTTGATCGGGAGGTCGCGCAATATGTATGAATCAAGAACAATGCATATGAAGATATCGTGGACGTCATTAGAAGATGTTTGCACGTGTGCAAGGAGTGCATTGATGTGGCTACATGGTTTTGTGGCGTGATGAAGAGATCTGGACGTAAAGAATTGGTCGGAAAGGTCCAACCGACTAGGTTATGGACTTAGGCTGTGACTGAGTCGTGTTTGACTTATATATGGAAAGTTTTGAGTTGGTTATGATAGGATTTCGTGTGGGTCACGGATTTGAGTTGTTTTAGGAATGTGAGATATGTTCCTAACGTGTTTGGAAGTCTTAAGATTGCTTCTATCTGCGTATAGAAGAGTCTTGAGCAGTTATGGAAAGTTTCGATTCATGAACGGAGTAGGATTAGAGTCCTGATTTGAGTTGAGTTGGCTTTCGAGCTGGTTATATAAGCAAGGGAGGTCAGAGCTCGTGGTGCACGACTTTGAGGGCTGTTCCTCTTGTGTTCTATTGAATAAAATTTGTAGTTGAAAGGAACTTTTGTGCCTTGTTCGTCCTACTTGTTTTCTTCAAGTCTTTCTCGTCGAGTTTTCTGCACAACACTACCTTTCTTCGGTGGTTTTATCATAACTCGTGTTTTACGGATCCAATTGACGTGATTTTTTTGGGTTGTCTTCATAACTTGGCTATCTATCATATGTCAAAATTTCCCGGTCATTGGATTTGTGGTTTTTGATCTACATGAGTTTCTTTGCAGTATTACAAATTTGTTTTTTCCTCAGGTAGGACAGATTGACCTTTGTTCGATCTTTCGATTGTAACTTGAGTTTATCTCAACGGATTTGAGTGATTATTGTTGTGTCGTCTTCGTGACTTGATTATCTATGATATATATCACTTTTGTCACGGTGAAACACATTTAGATTAGTCTCACACACGATTTCTTTTACAGATCGTTTTTCTGCCAAAGGGGTTGGGATTTAATTGTTTCTACTGCGTAATATTTTTTAAATCTACCATTCACCCCCCCTCTGGTAGCTTTTCACGTGCTCTTTGATCCTAGTATCAGAGCCACGGTGCTCTAATTTTTGTGATTTGCATGTGTTTTGACTAATCATCATGGAGAAATACTCTTCAAAACCTTGTGTATTTAGTGGTATTAATTTTCAGGTTTGGAAGGCACGTATGGAAGCCTTCATTTAGGCTCAAGGATTCGCAATATGGGAGAAGGTATACAACCCTTACGAAGCGCCATCAAACGATCAAGTTACAGCTACAAATCTGAGAGATGTCGACAACAACAACAACAAGGCTCGGGACTCGATCATACAAGGATTGACTCAAAGCGACTTTGACCGTGTTGCACACCTCCGATCTGCATACGATGTGTGCAAAGCACTTTGTGACTACCACGAAGGATCCAACACGATCAAAGAGGTAAGGCAAGACATGTTCAAGAAAGAATACATGCGCTTCGAGATGCAACCCAGTGAGTCTATTGATGACCTTTTTGCTCGCTTTAATAAAATTCTCAGCAACTTGCATAGTGTCAATGTTAATTTTTCAGATGCTGAAAATGCTAGGCAATTGTTAAGTGTATTAGATATGTCAATTTCGGGAGATGAAAGTCACATCTATTCGTGAATCTACTGTCATGAGTAGACTTACTTTAGATGTGCTATATCCTAAGTTAAAAACTCATGAAATTGACATAATATCATGTAAGAACCCCAACATGTCTATTGCTTTTGTTTCTCAATGTGACATGCCTAGCTCCGGTCAATCTTCATCTTGTGGTACACTTGCTTTGTTGTCCTCTCTAACCCTTGAATAGATTGAGGAATTTCCAGAGGAGGAGCTAGTACTTCTCTCTACTAGGTTCTCAAAAGCAATGCAAAATGTTAGAACTAGATGGAGAGGAAGCTCCGGACCTCAACGATGTTTTGAATGTGGTAAGACAGGACATTTTCGTTCAGATTGCCCTAACCTTTCAGGTCCTACTTCCCGGGATGAAAAGCAAACAAGGACGAAGCACTCCTCTGCAAACGATAAGAAGAAAAAGAAGGGTTTTACACGATGTCAATTGGTGAGCAGTTTTATCTCCGCACTTCAAGAACTTGGCTCAAGCGATGTGGACATTGGAAGTGACAAAGATGAAGATGATTTGGCAAACTTGTGCTTCATGGCGGGCAAATCAAGATCAAGTATGGAGGATGCAAAACACAACATCGACAATGAAGAGGTATGTCCTACTTGCGAAGAAATGTGTGATGCTATTTCTCGTGCCACTATTATAGTTAAGAAAAAGGACAAAAAACTTAGGGATGGTACTGCTAAAATTGAATCACTAGAATCTGAAATCAACCGTTTAAAAACTTTGATTCCTAGTGACAATGCATGTCCCTCATGTGATTTAATATATGAACAATTGTCCTCATTAAGAAGTGTGCACACCTCCACACTTGATAAACTAGAGTTAGAAATTGAAAAGAATAGAGAGCTTGCTGCACTTAATGATAAAAACTTGAAAGATGCTAGTTGTTCTACATTTGATTTGCATTGTTCTACTTGTGATGATCTTGATAAGAAACTACAAGATGCTATGAATGAAATTTCTATATTGAACAATGCTTTACGTTCTCATGAAGTTAAATTTTGTTCCAATTGCAAATTAAAAGAAAAAAATTCTTGTGAAAATTGCCTTGATCTGTCCAATAAACTTGATAACATGCATAGGACATTAGATCGGTTTTGTAATGGGAATAAAAACCTAAACTTGCTGCTGAATTCTTCCAAGTCTTGCAATGATAAAACTGGTTTAGATTTTGATTCTCATGCTCATGCTAAGCCACATCCATCTAAAATTGTAAAGTCATTAGGAAGTGGTTTGATTCAAACAGTTCCTAAACAAAAAGAAGTGGTTTTCAAATCTGCAAGAGTGTTGTCTCATTCAGTTTCAAATAAAAATGTTGCTTGCCCATCTAGATATGAACACAAAGTTAAATTTCGTTGTACCTACTGTGGTAGAGATGTTCATGTCATAGATTTTTGTTATAGACTAGCTAAACAACAGAAAAAGGAAAGAATGATTGCTAGATCTCATAACTTACATGCAAAATTTGCTGCTCATGCTATACCGAATGATAGGAACATGCAACCTGCTGTAATGAGTCAAAAACATGCAAAGTTTGCTCCTAAACCTACTGTTTTTCGTGCTACACATGTAACACCTCATAAGTAAGTAGTTGGGTACAAAAATCCTCAAACTTTGGCTCATAGACCTGATGTTTTGTCTCAGCTTTCGCGTGTTATTCCCGCTGGACGTCGTGTGACTCAGTACTGGATTCCTAAATGCCTTTTGACTAACCTTAGTATTGAGTCATCGACGTATTGTGTTTCTATGTAGGTTACACGCTTGAGGAAGGAGAACATTTGGATTGTGGATTCAGGTTGCTGACGCCACATGACAGGTAACAAAGAATGGTTCTCCTCCATCTCTTTTATGTCACGTGTAGAGAATGTTACTTTTGCCGATAATTCTTCAACTCCTATAATTGCTAAGGGTTCGGTTAGAGTAAATAATCACTACACTTTGAAGGATGTGACAGTTGTTAAAAATTTGAAATACAACTTTGTCGGTACCCTGCATACCGGATACCCTTTGGGACTGCAAAGAGCTCAAAGGAACTTCACCTGTCTGAGTTGAAGACCTCCGAAGGCCCCACGTGTCATGCGGAACCGGACCTGCCTCCCTTCTATGGTTAGTCCCAGTGCCGCCACGTGTATCATTAAACCGGAGCTACATTCCACATATAGGAAAGCTCCGGACTAGATACCCATGTGGCACCCCCGGACCTAACCCCCGACAGAGGGAAGCTCCGGTACCGACATGTGTGCAACAGCACCGGACCTACTCGTCCAAGACAGTAAGCTCCAGAGCTGCCATGCATCCAACCGCCGGACCTTCAACCTCAATAGGCAGAGTGGTGGACTTCCAACGGCTCGGACCTTCAAGGAACATTAAAAGACCTCAAGAACCAATTAAGTGTTATTAATGCTATCTCAATGACACACGATCGGAGGGCCCTTAATACTGGTAATGCCACTATCAAGGCGCGTTACCACACTATTAAAGGTAATTAAGCTCATTAATTGTGTATTAAGCATCAGTAACCGCAAGGGCCACATGTCGGGCTAGGCTAACGATGTAACGACCAGTCCTTGTACTATAAAAGGACTGGTCGAGCGATACACTGGAAGACTCTCACACACGGAGACACGCCACAAACACGCTGAAGGCACTCTAGTATCTGACACTCTAGCGCTCAGACGCTCAATACAGCAACAACACACATCCGTGGAGTAGAATATTACGCTCAGGTGGCCCGAACCACGTAAATCCTCGTGTCAACTAGCCACCTTGTTCTGAATCTCTACGCGCCCACAACCGAACTACAAACTCCGCGGGCTACCAACGATAGTACCGGTAGAATTGCTGAAATCACACTCCGACAGTTGGTGCGCCAGGAAGGGGCGCCTGAGATTCAAAGATGGTGAACCCTGCTGCTGGATTGTCCAACGGCAACCATGCTGCGCAACCTGCTGGAGGCAATCCCTTCAACATGCAGCAGCCAGCAGGTGCCGTGGCTCTAGCAGGAGTCATGCCACCACCACCACCATCTGCTCTTGCGAATCAAGCTGGACGTTGAGATGGGGCGTCTGTTGTGGTCACTACATCGGCGAACAACAACCCGAACACGCCATTAATGTCGTGCGTGCTCTTATCCAATGTCCACCACCACCAGGAGCACCTCAGGGTGCGATGGAGCAGTGGAGAGCTGATGTAGAACATCTGGTTGCAGCAACAGCTGATGGCATCAGCAATCAAGGTCCCCCCCTCGGGGCGGGCCCCATCGCAGCATCGGACCTTGTCGCGTAGACTTGGTCCACACGCTCCACAACACAAGAGGTGTGCTGCGTCTCAACAGGCGACGTCGCTGCCCTCCGGCACGATGTACTCACACGGTAACTAGGCTTTCGACTCACGACCTCCAGGCCAAGCTCGATCATCGTTAATGTCAACAGGACGACCGCGTCCACATCAAGCGTGCTCGCGAGAGGCGAGAGGCTCGGGACAACACTGCTCTTGAGGCAGTAGGACGAGGTTGTTCTGCCTTGGCCATGCATCTACGCATGGTCAGATGGCCGCAGAAGTTCCAGCCTCACATGCCGGAGAAATTTTACGGGACTGTCAATCGCGCCAAATTTCTCCAAATCTACTCCACCGCAATCCTTGCGGATGGAGGCAACGAGGCCGTGATGGCCAATTATTTTCCTGTGGCTTTAACTGGGACCGCCAGGTCTTGGTTCATGAGCCTTTCGTCTGACTCCATCAATAGTTTGGCGGAGTTGTGCCAGCAGTTCACTGCTTCTAGACCTCGGTCGTCGTCTGAGGATGGTGGCAGTTCCGAGATCTAGTGTCCCATACACAAGACGAACCGCCACAACCTGGAAGGCTGCCGAGAGGTCCAGAACCTCGCCGAGCGCTACAACAAGCGCCAGGAAGAATCTCCTTTGCGTTAAAGGGAAGGAAAACAAAAAGTCAACGAAGCTCCGGCTCAAGAGGAGTTCAGCTTTCAGGACCCCAAAAAGGTCTTGAAGGCTGTCTACACCTTCGTTGACGACAACTCCAACGTCTCCGACAACGAGCGTCGGAAGACCATGAACACCATCTTTGGTGGTTCATGGGACATCACCTCCTGCCGTGTCCTCAAGACCATGCGGCGAGACATGGCCTCTATAGCTCCCATCGCCAGGGCAGAGCCTCACCGGAACTGGATGGACACTACCATCACCTCCGATGCTTCAGACTGCCCTCAGAACATGATCAAAGCTAGCAAACTCCCATTGATGGTATCTCCGACCATCAACAACATTCAGCTTCACCATGTAATGGTGGACGGAGGTTCGGGGCTGAACCATAAGCTTTGAGGCCTTCGTCAAGCTTCAGCTCTGACCTTCGGATCTTCGCCCCTCCCGACCTTTCTCCAGAGTAGGACTGGGGGCCATCACTCCACTTGGTGCCATTACTCTCCCGGTGACCTTCGGGACTCGGGAGAATTACAGGATCGAGAAGTTGGTCTTCGACATGGCGCAGATCAACTTACCATTCAACGCCATCTTGGGCAGGCCAGCCTTGTACAAATTCATGGCTACTGCTTATTATGGCTACTTGGTGTTCAAGATGCCAACACCCTTAGGCGTTCTCCGGATCCGCAGAGATCGCACCGCCGGAGTTACTGCTCTAGAAGAACTCCACGCCCTCGCTACAGCGCAGGAGGAAGAATCCAGAAAGGAGCAAGCTCCGAAGCCTCTGAGCATTCGTCATTGAGGCTCAACTTCTGCACCTCGTGTGCAACCAAGCGACGACACCGACATTCCCGTCAAAGTCGTCCAAATTGGTTCTGACGCTGCTCAGACCACCCGTATATCGGGAGGTCTGAACGACAAATAGGAACTCGCGCTCATCACCTTCCTTCGGGCTAATGTCGACGTGTTTGCCTGGCAACCGTCACAAATTCCTGGGATCCCTAGGGAGGTGATTGAGCACAATCTGAAGATTTATCCCGACGCTCAGCCTGTACATCAGAAGCCTCGGAAGCAATCAGTAGAGCGACAAAACTTCATACGTCAAGAAGTGAAGAAGTTGCTCGAATCTGGATTCATCCGAGAAGTCTTCCACCCAAAATGGCCAGCAAACCCAGTCGTTGTACCTACGGATGGAGGGAAGCTTTGGATGTGTATTGACTACACTACACTGAATAAGGCATGTCCAAAGGATCCATTCCCACTACCTAGAATAGATCAGATAGTGGATTCCACCTCCGGGTGTGAATTACTGTGTTTCCTAGACGCATATTCTGGGTATCATCAAATCAGAATGTCTAGGGAAGATGAAGAGCATACTTCCTTCATCACATTAGATGGATTATATTGTTACACAGTCATGCCATTCGGTCTCAAAAATTCTGCTTCAACGTTTGTGCGAGCTATGTACAAAACGTTTGGAGAGCTCATCAGAGATGTAGTGGAAGTGTACGTCGATGACATCGTCATCAAGATCAAGAACAAGGAGTCATTCCTTGACACCTTGCAAGCTGTCTTCGACAAGCTGCGAATCACATGCACGAAGCTGAACCCGGACAAGTGTGTCTTCGGGGTTAGCTCCAGAAAGCTTCTTGGATTCTTGGTGAACCACCGAGGAATAGAAGTGAATCTGACAAAGATTAAAGCTATTGAAGACATGCGGCCACCAGCCCGCGTCAAGGACATCCAGAAGCTAACTAGATGTCTAGCTGCCCTTAGCCAGTTCATCTCAAGACTGGCGGAACGAGCGCTACCCTTCTTCAAATTATTGAGGAAGTCCAGACCATTCCAATGGTCTGAAGAAGCAGAAATGGCTTTCCAAGAGCTAAAGCAGCTCCTCACCACTCTACCAACTTTGGTAGCTCCAAATCCTGGTGAGTCGCTTCTGCTTTACATTTTGGCAACTGACGAAGTTGTCAACATGGTCCTGGTTGCGGAAAGACTAGAACCATCTCCAGTTCAGGGAGCCAGACCCCTCCGGGAGGGTCCGGAGCTACCTGAAGGCGAGTCTGGGTCCCAGCCCCCAGACCCGGATCCTCAAGGCGAGACACTAGAGGATCAACCTCCTTCAAGTGGAGGAGTTACTGTTGCTGAGGAAAAAGATTCGAACCCCTCCGGAAGGGTCCGTGTCACTTTAGAAGAAGCTCCGGGTTCTTCTGACAAGAACCTGGAGGTCCCCGAAAAAGGTCCGGACCCCTCCGGGAGGGTCTGGGGGTATGAGGAGGAAGCTCCGGGCCCCTCCGGGAGGGTCCGGACAGTCTAGCGCCCAGTGTACTTCATCAGTGAAGTACTCCATGACGCCAAGACTCGATACTTAGAGGTGCATAAGATGCTCTATGCAGTTTTTATTGCCTCTAGGAAGCTTCGTCACTACTTCCATGCTCACAAGATTTCAGTGGTAACCTCTTATCCACTGCGCGCAATCTTGCATAACCTCAATTCTACTGGGAACATTGCAAAGTGGGCAGCGGAACTGGCCAAGTTCGATCTTGAATTTGTCCCAAGACAAGCGATCAAGAGTCAAACATTGGCGGACTTTTTGGCGGAATGGACCCCCTCTCCATCAAATCCTATGGGCCCTAGTGAGCAGAAGCCGAAACCAAAGACTCCGGTCTTCACCGAGTCTCACTAGACTCTCTATTTTGACGGCTCCGTGCAGAAGCAGGGGGCGGGAGCTGGAATTCTTCTCCTCGCTCCGACTGGGAAGAAGGTCAAATACATGGTTCACCTTGACTTCAAGGCAACCAACAACATGGCGGAGTATAAAGAACTAATCTATGGACTCAAGGTGGCACTATCATATGGTGTCAAGCAGCTGTTGGTAAAGGGTGACTTGCAGCTCATAATAAAATAAGTCAAAGGTGAATGCTACTGCAACAACCTTCAACTAGCTGCATATCTACTTGAAGTCCAGAAGCTTCAGAATGACTTCAAAGTCCTGGATCTTTGCCATGTCCAACGTCTCAACAATGCTGAAGCTTACAAACTCTCGACAAAAGCTTCAATCGGAGCTCTGGTTCCTGATGGAACCTTCGTCCGGAGATTGTCAAAACCAACAGCTCAGCCTGCTGAACTGAGCGAAGGGGGTGAGACCAGCACCTTGAAGCTGGCAGTCCTGATGGCCCTATTACCATGGCGTCTATCAAGGGTCGTAGGTGCTGCAGGAAGCTCCGAGCAACCCAATACGCAAGACTCAAATGCTCAAGTTAGCTCCGATGCATGGATCTCGGAGATCCGGAGCTACTTGAAAGACAACATCCTTCCTGAAGATAATGTATATGCTGACCGGATAGTCAGATTGGCTAAAAGATACACACTGATAGAAGGTGATTGTAACACCCTAAATTTTTGCATCATGCATTCCATACATGTTCATGCATTAAATATGAATAGAATAAAAGAAAAATAATAAAACATAAAATATACATATACAAATATGAGTAGCAAAAGAAGAAAAGGAAAATAATAGCGTAAAACTTGTAATAGGGAATAAGTATAAAAATAATAATAACATATAAAAATAAAATAAATATATATATATAATAATATATATTTAATAATAATATTTATATATGTAAAGAAAAAGAAAATATATAAAATAATATAAAGAATAAATAAATAATAATATATTTATAAAAAAAATAAAGAGAAAAAAAAGAAAGCAACCGCCGGCCAGGCCAAACGACCTAGCCAGCGCGCCTCCCGCACGCGCCGCCCGCGCCCCGGACCGCACTACCGCGCGCCTCGCCCTGATCCCGCGCGCGACCGCGCGCCGACCGACCCGCCGCGCGATGCCCATGTGCCAGCTCCCGCGCGACCGACCCGGCCCCGCGCCGCCAACGCCCCCGCGACCGATCAGCGTCACGCGCCTGGCCCGCGTGCCCTAGACGCACCGGCTATAAAACCCACCCGAGGCTTCGTAAATTTTCCCAATGCCAGAAAACCGCCGCCGCCAGGAAAAAGGGAAGAAACCCTAGCACCGCAGGTAGAAAAGAGGGACCAGAGGGTTGCGCCGCCAGGGGAAGAAAAGGAAGAAAAAAAGAGGGGAAGAAGAGGAAGAAAAATAGGAGGGTGCCATCGTCCGCTGGAGATCGTCGCTGTCGTCGTGCCGCCGGAGGACCTTGCACCATCTACTTCGTCTATGTGCCGCCATCATCCCTCGACCTTCGAAGCCATCGCATCTACGGCAGGATTCGTTTCCGATGCGAATTTTAGCGGACATATTGAATCTAATAGACGTAGTTTGATCGTAGTAGCACCGTCTTTTTATTTTCAGCAACATTAATCCCTGCTAAAACCCCCGTAAACTCATATGAACACGTATGGCACACGAGGGGGCCCTTGGGTGGGAGAATGGAGATTCAAGCCTGCCGGTGAAACCTTAGTAGGCCCGTACATACTAGTAGTCCCTTTTGAAAGGCTATTTTGTGATCTCTTGGCCACACACCTACGGAAGTGTGAGACGGCATAATGGAGGTTTCTTAGTCACCGAAAGGTGATGAAATCACGAACGTGTGGGTAAAGTGGTACAACCTCTGCAGAGTGTTCAAAACTATCATGATAGTCGTGCTCCCGATTAAGAGCACCTGGATGACCTACATGATTAGAATTGGACTTGGAATTTGGGGATGGTTGGTATGGTTTTGGGTTGTCACTTGAGTATTGTTGGTACATGAGAGATTATGAAATTGGCATATGGTATTAATGGATTGCGATGATAAATGAGAACTATTGGATTTATGGTATGATAATTACTTGGGTCATGAAGGTAAATAAATTCACATAGACATGATAGGCCGCTTTTACATGTTTATGAAATGTACTTTTCTGCAATTAGCCAGTTTATTCCAATCATTTGTTTAGCCACATGTCATCTATTTCCACACTTGCTGAGTACGACACGTACTCACCCTTGCAATCCCCCCAACAGCTATTGGAGACAATTGGGAGTACCCTGAGGATCAAGCGGAGTACTAGGTTGCGTACCACCGTCAATTGCCTGTGGAATGGAGTCGTGCTGCTTAGTTTATTTTCTGCTACATTATTTAGAGTTTTATCATTTGTGAACTATTGGATTATTGTAATAAAGTACTTATTTAATAGTTAAGACATGGTTAAATTCTATATATCATTTGTGATGCAACCGTATATGTGTGATGAACTTCCTGGGCACACATATGCGTTACGCTTGGTTCATATTCGGAACCGGGTTTCACAGATTGATATCAGAGCCGCGTTGACCGTAGGACGCAAGCCTAGGTAGAATGGACACTTTAGAGCACATAGGAGCACTCAGGGATCGATGTGTTTTTGCTTGGAGTGCTATTTTCTATATATATTGCTTGCTTGTGTGCTTAATAGAGGATTTTGGGGTGCTCTAGCATTGCAATGTCCACCTAGGCTAGTGTAGCTAGCTGTTTAGTGTCATATCCCTTGATGCATATAGTTGGGGATGTTCTCTAAATTCTTACCTATTGCTCTCCTTCAGATGGTGAGGACTCGCAATCAGTGGGATGTCAATGGTGAGGAGGAGAACCATGGAGTACTTCAGAACAATACTGGACAAGGACCTGCTCATGGAGCTATCAATATTGAGCAGCTACTGGCCATGCAAAACCAGCTCATGCAGACCATGATACAAACTATGGGACAGCTGCAGGCTGGCAGTAACATCAACAATCAGCCCCACATGCCTCCACCACCATCCCTGCCTCCTCATAACCGATTGGGAGAGTTTATGAGGACTAGGCCACCAACCTTTGCTCAAGTTGTCGACCCTATGGATGCTGATGATTGGCTGAAGTCCATGGAGAAGAAACTTGCTATTGTCCAATGTTGACCGAGAGAAGGTACTATTTGCTTCTCATCAACTAGTTGGAGCAGCTGCAGATTGGTGGGATGCTTATTGCAATGCTCATGAGAACCAAGAGATAATTACTTGGGCAGAATTCAAGGAGAACTTCTGTTCTCATTATGTGCCAGAAGGTGTTATGATCTTGAAGAGGCAAGAATTTGAGAACTTAAGATAAGGAAGATCAAACGTGAGTGAATATCTCAATAAATTCACTCAACTCTCAAGATACGCGCCTGAGGATATTAGTCGGGACAGCCGGAAACAATACTTGTTCATGAGAGGCTTGAACAATGAGATCCAAGTGCACCTGCTGAATTGTGATTATGCCAACTTCCAGAAGCTAGTGGACAAAGCAATTGTGGTTGAGAACAAGATTTGTGAGATGGAACAAGACAACAAGAGGAAGGCGCCATATCAAGGACAGCAACAAGGAAGTAATGTGCACCCTCGCCTTGCACCACCCAATGCTCCCTATTATAGCTCCTCTATCCCTGCTCAGCGCCCTGATTATGCACCGCGCCCATCTCAGTTTGTGCAGCAGTGCCCTGTCATGCAAGCACCTAGGCCTTCAATGCCTTATGCACCTCGTGCTAATTTCCCAAATGCAAATGCTCAAAACCAAGCTCGTCCCAATAATTTTGGTGGAGTTAAGAAGTGCTATACTTGTGGAGAAGATAAACACTTTGCGCATCAATGTCCTAAGTCAAGCCTTGGTCAAGGAAGCAATGCGTCGAGGCAAAACCCAAGACCCAATGGAGGACAGCCACAAGGGAACCGTGGACAACGGAATTTTGCTTGTGGCAACGTGAATCATATCTCTACGGAGGATGCTCAACAAGTGGATGACGTGGTCATTGGTATGTTTCTCGCCAACTCCAACCCCGCGACTATGTTATTTGACTCTGGAGCATCGCATTCATTCATTGCATTGAAGTATGTTGCCAAGTATAGTTTGCCTATCTCTCATATGAAGTTCACTCTATTGGTTAAGTCTCCTGGAGGAGAGATGAGGACAAATATAGTATGTCCAAAAGTAAGCCTTAGAATAAGGGGGGTAGACATCTCCGCCAACCTCATTGTTTTGGATTCCCAAGGATTGGACATTATACTTAGTATGGACTGGTTGAGGAAGCACAATGGAGTTATTGAGTGTGCCACAAAGACGGTGAAGTTGACCAATGAGGAAGGGATCACCGTAGAATTTGAAGCATCTCAAGCCGCACCGAAGCAATTGGAGCTAAATCATATGGGCGGTGCCACAATTGAGGAGATTCCGGTAGTGTGTGAATTTTTTGGATGTTTTTCCGGATGAGTTGCCAGGTATGCCACCTGATCGAGACATTGAGTTTGTTATTGATTTAATACCTGGAACTGCACCTATAGCTAAGAGGCCGTATAGGATGCCTCCTATGGAATTAGCGGAGCGCAAGAAGCAAATTCAAGAGCAATTAGAGAAGGGTTTTATTCGCCCAAGCTCTTCACCTTGGGGAGCGCCCGTGCTGTTTGTGGACAAGAAGGATGGATCCCAAAGGATGTGCATAGATTACCGAGCTCTCAACGAGGTAACAATCAAGAACAAGTACACCTTGCCACGCATAGAAGACTTGTTTGATCAGATGAAGGGTGCTTGTGTCTTCTATAAGATTGATTTGAGGTCAGGATACTTTCAAATGAAGATTAGACCATCGGACATACCCAAAACAGCTTTTAGGACACGATATGGATCTTATGAGTACACCGTGATGTCTTTTGGATTGACAAATGCACCTGCCTACTTTATGTACCTCATGAATAAGGTCTTCATGGAGTACTTGGATAAGTTTGTCGTGGTGTTAATTGATGATATTATGATCTACTCAAAGGATGAGAAGGAACATAAGGAACACTTGAGGCTTACGTTGCAGAAATTGAGGGAGCATCAATTGTATGCCAAGTTCAACAAGTGTCAGTTTTAGTTGAAAGAGGTGCCATTTTTGGGTCATATCATCTCAGGAGGAGGAGTATCGGTTGACCCTGGTAAAGTGAGGGATGTGTTGAAGTGGGAACCACCGCAAAACGTCAAGGAAATAAGGAGTTTTCTTGGGATGGCTGGATATTACCGTCGATTCATCAAGGACTTTTCCAAGATAGCCAAGCCCATGACGGAATTGCTAATGAAGGGGAAGGCTTTCCAATGGACTGAAGCTTGTCAAAACAGTTTTGAGGAGTTAAAGAAAAGGTTGACAACCGCGCCAGTGTTAGTATTACCGGACGTGAGCAAGAGTTTTGATATATATTGTGATGCATCAAGACAAGGATTAGGATGTGTGCTCATGCAAGAAGGCCAAGTGGTAGCTTATGCATCGAGGCAACTAAAGAAACATGAGTCGAATTATCCTACACATGACCTTGAACTCGCAGCCGTGGTACACGCCTTGAAGATATGGAGACACTATGTTTTTGGTCACCGATGTGAAATTTATACGGATCACAAGAGTCTTAAGTATATTTTCACACAAACGGATCTGAATTTGAGGCAACAAAGATGGTTGGAGCTCATCAAAGATTATGATTTGGGGATCAACTATCATCCGGGAAAAGCCAATGTAGTGGCTGATGCTTTGAGTAGAAAAGGAGTAAGTCATCAACTTACAGTTCGAGAGTTACCATCTGAGTTATGTAAGGAGTTTGAACGGTTGAACCTCGGGTTTGTAAATGAGATGGAGATGATGGAGTTAAATCCGACCTTGGAACAAGAAATTCGAGAAGCACAAACCACAGATGAAGAGATCAAGGAAATCAAGGAAAGGACTGAGGAAGGGAGAGAATTCAGATTTGATGAAGACGAACATGGTACCTTATGGCTTGGAAAGAGAATTGTTCTGCCTAATGTAAAGCATATTCGGGAGACAATATTAAAGGAGGCACATGATTCGCCGTACTCAATTCATCCCGGTTGTACAAAGATGTACAAGGACTTGAAGACATGCTATTGTTGGGCTAGCATGAAAAAGGACATAGTCGAATATGTTGCATTGTGTGATGTGTGCCAATGAGTTAAAGCAGAACACCAAAGGCCAGCTGGATTATTGCAACCATTAAAGATTCCGGAGTGGAAGTGGGAAGAGATTAGTATGGACTTTATAGTTGGCTTACCACGTACCCAGTCCGGCTATGATTCAATATGGGTAATTGTGGATCGGTTGACAAAATCAGCTCACTTCATTCCTGTCAAGACCACATATACCACCGCGAAGCTAGCAGAACTGTATATGGAGCATATTGTGTGTCGACATGGAGTTCCAAAGAAAATAGTCTCGGACCGAGGTTCTCAGTTCACCTCTAAGTTTTGGCAGAAACTGCATGAAGCTATGGGTACAAGGTTAAATTTCAGCTCAGCATATCACCCTCAAACGGATGGACAAACCGAGAGGACCAATCAAATTTTAGAGGACATGTTAAGAGCTTGTGCTTTAAAGCATGGGAAAAGTTGGGATAAGAGCTTGCCATATGCAGAATTTTCATACAACAATAGTTACCAAGCCAGCTTGAAAGTGTCACCCTATGAAGCACTATACGGAAGTGTTGGTACCCTAAAAACCATACACCCCTTGAGGTTACAGAAATCTCAAAGGAAAGCCATCTACTTGGTTTGAAGACCCTCGGAGGCCCACCTGTCAGACATAACCGGATCTGCTTCTCCAACATGGTTAATCCCTGGGTCGCCACGTGTACGACTAACCCGGAGCTACCGCCCACAAGGGGGAAGCTCCGGGCCACGTACCGAAACGGCACCTCCGGACTTAACCCCAGACCGAGAGAAGCTCCAGACCTGACACGTGTCTGGTAGCCCCGGAGCTACCTGCTTCCCACAACAAGCTCCGGAGCAGCCACATGTCAAATCGTCGGACCTTTCAGCTTCTAACCTCCGGAAGACCTTGTAACGGCTCCGGATCTTCAAAGGAGAGCCAAGGACTTCAAGACCCGATTAAGTGTCATTAATGTCATATTAATGACACTTAAACGGACGATCTTAACACCAGTAACGGTGCTGTCAAAGCCCGTTACATGGTTATTAAGAGCAATTAAGCGTGTATCAATACTAGTAACCGCTGGGGCCACATGTCGGGCCAGGTTGAATTGTAACGGCCTGCCCTTGTACTATAAAAGGACAGGCCGACGATACACTCAGGGACGTTCACGAACGATCATACGCACCCCACGCGTTCGTGACAAGCTCTTACCACTAATATAACACCAACACACCCGTGGAGTAGGGTATTACGCTCAGGCGGTCCGAACCACGTAAATCCTCGTGTCACCTATATTACTTTGATTTTCACCTTCTTGAATCTCCGCGCGCCCACACCGAACCACAAACTCCTTCAACACTTTAGTAGTGTCAGGAGATCTGCTGGATCAAAACCACCGACAGTTGGCGCGCCAGGTAGGGGCGCCTGAGATTTCAAGAATGGTGAACTCCGCTGCTGGATCATCCATGGTCAACCCGCTGTTCAGGCTGTTGGAGGCAATCCCTCCAATATGCCTCCACCAGCAAGAACCTCAGCACCAGCAGGAGCCACACTCCCACCACCACCATCTTCTCCAGCAAATCGTGCTGGGTAACGTGATGGTGCGCCGGCGTCGCTTACTGCGTCGGCGAGTCATAACAACCCAGAACACGCGCTCCATGCAGCGCGTGCTCTTCTCCAACGTCCACCACCTCCAAATGCATCTCGAGATGCAATGGAGCAGTGGAGGGCCGATGTAGAGCATTTGGTCGCAGAAGCGGCCGAACGCCTCAACAACCAGGGTCCTCCTCCTTCGGGACGAGCCCTGTCGCAGCGGCGGACTTTGTCTGGAAGACTTGGTCCACACGCCTCCAATAGTAGGAGACGTGCTGCATCTCAGCAAGTGACTTCATTGCCCTCTGGGGCTCGACACACTCACACGGTCCAGGCTTTCGACTCATGACCTCCGGGCGGAGCTTGATCGCTGATACCGCCAGCAGGATGGCCGTGTCCATATTGAGCGTGCCCGTGAAAGAAGGGAAGCTCAGGACCTTTCTACTCTTGAAGGAGTAGGAGGAGGCTGTTCAGCCCTAGCCATGCACCTGCGCATGGTTAGATGGCCACGGAAGTTCCGGCCTCACCTGCCGGAAAAATTCGACGGGACTGTCAACCCCGCCGAATTCCTTCAGATATACTCCACTGCAATCTTGGCAGCTGGAGGAAACGAGGCCGTGATGGCCAATTACTTTCCAGTGGCCTTAACTGGGACCGCTAGGTCCTGGTTTATGAGCCTTCCACCCAACTCTATCAACAGTTGGGAGGAGCTGTGCCATCAATTCACTGCCAACTTCGGGAGTTCATACACCCGACCAGGCACTGAACTGGACCTTTTTGCGGTCGTGCAAAAAGGGGGAGAATCTTTGCGGTCCTTCATCCAGAAGTTCTCTCAGGTACGAAACACTATCCCTTCTATCTCTAGCGCCTCTGTCATTGTGGCATTTAGACAGGGCGTACGGGACAAGAAGATGTTGGAGAAGCTGGCGATCAAGGAGATCACCAGCGTCACGGAACTCTTCAGCCTGGCAGGTAAATGTGCCAGAGCTGTGGAGGGCCGTGAAATGCACTCCAAATCAACTTCGGAGGGTAACAAGAAATCCTCCAAAGAAGAAGCCGCTACCTCCGGGAACGGCAAGAAGAAGAAAAAGACCAACGGCAAGAAGAAGTCGTCGGCCGGTACATCCATTGCCGCAGCTGCTGCAGCTCCGGGTGGCCGGGGGCCACGCCCCGAAAAGCGACCTCGACCGTCTTCAGAAGACGGAGGCAAATCCAAGGTGTGGTGTCCAATTCACAAAACGGGCAGCCACAGTTTGGAAGATTGCCGGGAGGTCCAAAACCTCGCCGAGCGCTACAACAAGCATCGGGAAGAGTCTCCTTTCCGTCAAAGGGAAGGAAAATAAAAGGTCGACGAAGCTCCAGCTGAAGAAGAGTTAGGGTTTCAGGATCCCAAAAAGGTCCTGAAAGCCGTCTACACCTCCGTCGATGACGATTCTGACGTCTCCGACAACGAGCGTCGGAAAACCATGAACACTATTTTTGGTGGATCATGGGACATCACCTCCCGCCGCGTCATCAAGACTATGTGTCGGGATATGGCCGCTGTAGCTCCTACAGCTAGACCGGAGCCACATCGAAAGTGGATGGACACAGCCATCACTTTTGATGCTTCGGACTGTCCTCGAAGCATGGTCGGAGCTGGACAGTTACCTTTGATGGTATCTCCCACCATCAATAACATCCAGCTCCATCATGTTATGGTGGACGGAGGATCGGGGCTAAACCTCATAAGCTTTGAAGCTTTTACCAAGCTTCAGCTCCGACCTTCGGATCTCCATCCCTCCCGACCTTTCTCAGGAGTAGGTCCGGGGGCCATTACCCCACTCGGAGCTATTACTCTTCCTGTTACCTTTGGGACACGGGAGAAGTATCACACCGAGAAGTTGGTCTTTGACGTTGCTCAGATCAACTTACCATTCAACGCCATCTTGGGTAGACCTGCCCTGCACAAATTCATGGCAGCTGCTCATTATGGATACCTGGTGTTGAAGATGCCAACACCAGTAGGCGTTCTCCGGGTCCGCGGAGATCGCACTGCCAGAGTAACTGCTCTGGAGGAACTCCACGCACTCACTACAGCGCAAGAGGAAGACTCCAGGCAGGAGCAAGCTCCAAGACCTCCGAGCATTCGTCAGCGAGGCTCTACGTCAGCACCTCGTGTGCAGCCAAGCGGCGACACCGACATTCCCGTCAAAGTCGTCCAAATTGGTTCCGATGCCGCTCAGACCACCCGTATATCAGGAGGGCTGAACGACAAATAGGAACTCGCGCTCATCACTTTCCTCCGGGCAAATGTCAACGTGTTTGCTTGGCAACCGTAACAAATGCCTAGGATCCCCAGGGAAGTGATTGAGCACAATCTGAAGATCTACCCAGATGCACGGCCAATACACCAGAAGCCTCGGAAGCAATCCATAGAACGGCAGAACTTCATCCGACAAGAAGTGAAGAAGTTGCTCGAAGCTGGATTCATCCGAGAGGTCTTCCATCCAAAATGGCTGGCAAACCCTGTCATTGTACCCAAGGCCGGCGGGAAGCTTCGGATGTGTATCGACTACACGACACTAAATAAGGCATGTCCAAAAGATCCATTCCCACTACCTAGAATAGATCAGATAGTGGATTCTACCTCCGGGTGTGAATTACTGTGTTTCCTAGACGCATATTCTGGGTATCACCAAATCAGGATGTCTAGGGAGGATGAAGAGCATATTTCATTCATCACAGTAGATGGATTGTACTGCTACACAGCCATGCCTTTTGGTCTCAAGAATGCAGCTTCAACTTTTGTACGAGCAATGTACAAAACTTTTGAGGAACTCATCAGAGACATAGTGGAAGTGTATGTCGATGACATCGTGGTCAAGGTCAAGAACAAGGAGTCACTCCTAGACACCTTGCAGGCTGTCTTCGACAAGCTGCGGGTCACCCGCACAAAGCTAAACCCGGACAAGTGCGTGTTTGGGGTTAGCTCCGGAAAACTTCTTGGTTTCCTGGTAAGTCACCGGGGCATAGAAGCTAATCCGGCGAAGATAAAAGCCATTGAAGACATGCGGCCACCAACCCGCATCAAAGACGTCCAAAAGTTAACTGGATGTCTAGCAGCCCTCAGCTGGTTCATATCAAGACTGGCGGAGCGGGCACTTCCCTTCTTCAAGTTATTGAGGAAGTCCGGACTATTCCAATGGTCCGAAGAAGCAGAGAAGGCATTCCAGGAGCTGAAAGAGTTCCTCACCACCCTACCAATTCTGGTAGCTCCGAACCCTGGTGAGCCTTTGTTGCTTTACATTTCAGCTACTGACGAAGTCGTCAGTATGGTTCTGGTTGCAGAGAGACCGGAACTACCCCACATTCAGGAATCCAGACCCCTTCGGCAGGGTCCGGAGGTTCCTGAAAGCGAGTCTGGGTCCCAGCTCCCAGATTCGAACCCACAAGAAGTCACTTCAGGAGACCTAGACCCCTCCAGGAGGGTCCGGGTCATTTCTGGAGAAGCTCCGGATTCCTCCAGCCAGAACCCGGAGGTCCCCGAAGAGAATCTGGACCCCTTCGAGAGGGTCCAGATCAATGAAGAGGAAGCTCCGGACCCCTCCGGGAGGGTCCGGACCATTCAACGCCTGGTATACTTCATCAGTGAAGTATTACATGATGCCAAGACTCGATACCTAGAGGTGCATAAGATGCTCTATGCAGTTCTTATTGCCTCCAGGAAGCTTCGCCATTACTTCCAAGCTCACAAGATTTCGGTGGTGACCTCTTATCCACTCCGAGCAATTTTGCATAATCCCAATTCAACTGGGAACATCGCAAGATGGGCAGCGGAATTGGCTGAATTCGATCTCGAATTCATTCCGAGGCAAGCAATCAAGAGTCAACCATTGGCAGATTTCGTGGCGGAATGGACTCCCTCTCCATCAAACCCTGGGGGTCCCAGTGAGCAGAAGTCGGAACACAAGACTTCGATCTTCACCGAGCCTCACTGGACCCTCTACTTTGACGGCTCCATGCAAAAGCAGGGGTTCAGAGCTGGAATCCTTCTCCTCGCACCGACTGGGGAGAAGGTGAAATACATGGTACACCTTGACTTCAAGGCAACCAACAACATGGCGGAGTACGAAGCACTCATCTATGGACTAAAGGTAGCACTGTCATACGGTGTCAAGCAACTGCTGGTCAAGGGAGATTCGCAGCTCATCGTTAAGCAGGTGAAGGGTGAATGCTCCTGCAACAATCTCCAGCTAGATGCTTACCTCCTAGAAGTCCAGAGGCTTCAGAAGGACTTTGAAGTCCTAGATCTTCACCATGTTCAGCGTGCTCTCAACGCTGAAGCCGACGAACTCTCAACGAAAGCATCAACCGGAGCTCCGGCTCCTGATGGAATCTTCGTCCGGAGGTTGTCAAAACCCACAGCTCAACCTGCCGAACTGAGCGAAGGGGGCGAGATCAGCATCCCGAAGCTGACGGTCCCGATGGCCCTGTTACCATGGCAGCCATCAAGGGTCGTAGGTGCTGCCGGAAGCTCCGAGCAACCCAGCACGCAAGACTCAAATGCTCAAGTCAGTTCCAATGCATGGATCTCGGAGATCCGGAACTACTTGAAAGACAACATCCTTCCTGACGATGATGTATCCGCTGACCGGGTAGTCAGATTGGCTAAAAGATACACGCTGGTAGAAGGGGATCTCTACCGGCGCGGTGCCAACGACATCCTAATGCGGTGCATCACAAGAGAAGAAGGCTGCGAGCTCCTCGCAGAAATCCATGGAAGCGAGTGTGGGAACCACGCGTCTTCCCGCACGCTGGTTGGTAAAGCCTTTCGGCACGGCTTCTACTGGCCTACAGCGCTCCAGGATGCAACTGAGCGGGTGAAAAAATGCAAAGCATGCCAATTTCATGCAAAGCAAATCCACACACCAGCTCAGTCCCTACAAATGATACCTCCTACATGGCCCTTCGCCGTGTGGGGGATGGACATCTTGGGACCCTTCCCAAGAGCCGTCGGAGGTTACAAGTTCCTGTACGTCGCCATTGACAAGTTCACCAAGTGGCCAGAAGCAACTCCAGTTGTGACGATCAACAAGCAATCTGCTATCAACTTTCTGCAATCCATTGTGAGCAGATTTGGAGTCCCAAACAAAATCATCACTGATAATGGGACTCAATTCACAAGCTCCGCATTCCAAGGATATTGCGAAGACCTCGGCATACAAGTTTGCTACGCCTCCGTAGCTCATCCAGCCAGCAATGGCCAAGCCAAGAGAGCAAATGCAGAAATCCTTAAAGGACTCAAAACGCGCACCTATGAGCGCTTGAAAAAACATGGAGCCAACTGGATCGAAGAGCTTCCGCCCACTCTATGGGCCAACAGGACTTCTCCAAACCGGTCAACTGGAGAAACACCCTTCTTTCTGGTGTACGGAGCTGAAGCAATCCTCCCTCCGGAAATCACCTTGGGTTCGCTCCGGGTCCGGACCTTCGATGAAGCCGCGCAGGACCAGCTCCGACGTGAAGACCTAGACCTCCTCGAGGAGGGAAGGTGCCAAGCAGCTGTTCGGAATGCCCGATATCGCCAAGCTCTACGGAGTTATCACCAGCGGCATGTACACAACCGACAGCTCGAGGAAGGCGATCTGGTGCTACGGAGAATACTATCCAGAGAAGGGTTAAACAAACTCTCCCCCAGCTGGGAGGGGCCCTTCCGAGTGATCAAAGTATCCCGTCCCGGAAGCGTTCGCTTGGCTACCGAGGATGGGACACCTCTCCCAAATCCTTGGAACATCGAGCACCTCCGTAAGTTCTACACTTAATACCACAGAGGTGAGTCTTGAGTAACTTGAAATGTATGTTATAGAGTCATTGTACAGAGTCGGGTAGTTCCTCCGGGAGAGCAGCCGGACCTTTCCCGAAAGGTCCGCAAAGCTCATGCAGCACTTGTCACAGTCTCCGGACTAAAAGTGTGGCTAACTACCCTGGGTCAAACGAGAAACCAAACACACTTAGCCTGGTTCCGTACCCTAAGAGTGTACTTGTTTCCCCTGTACCCCGGACCTATAATGAAAGACATCTTCATGTGAAATAGACTCCACGTGCATTTATTTTGTACAGGCTCAACATTTTTATTTTTCTCTTGCTTGTCTATAACAAAGATGTGCAATTCTTAAGAAATTTTAGTTTGACCGGTTTATATACGATTCGAGTTGTATTGTCAGTTCTTTTGGATTCAAATATCGCTCATGGCCAACTCGCCCGGAAGCCGCCAAGCCAATCTAGGGCCGGAGTGTGCTATCGACTTAGCCTGGTCAAGCACCCTAAGTACGCCACTCTACCTACACCCCGGCAGGCCGAAGTAAGGCGAGTCCATGAACAGTTGAATCTAAGAGAAAAGGCAACACATCCGGTTGTATTTAAAATCGCGTTCAACTTAAAGTTTTCTTAAGAATCGTAAGTTGCGACGAAATTATAGACAAGGAACGAATTTTACTATTTTTCTTGGCTTAAGTGTGCAGGAAAAATAAACTCTACGTTGATGGAGAGAAGCCGGAGCTAACTAAGCTCCGACTCCCCTAAGGGGGCCAACCGTCGACGCTGAATATAAGATGGTGAGAAGACCCCGTAAATGGAGTCCGCTGCCAACAAACCAAGTGTTGGCAAAGGTCACTGCCGGAGCTACTCAGCTCCGACACCCCGGAGGCCTAACTATCGACACTCTACGTGTTGATAGAGGCTATTGCCGAAGCTACCAAGCTCCAACGATAGACAATGCCGGAGCTTCTAAGCTCCGACAACCTCAGGGGACCTTCACTATCGAAGACTTCGGACCTAAATGCTACAAGTTCGGAGCAAATGAGTCTTCAACAAAACTCAATATCCTTTTGGTACATGTTCACAATCAAATTGTGTACATCTACCAGGGGGCCAAGTGAAGATAAAGATGTTGAAGACAAAAAGTGAAATTCGCAAAAATTTGGGGATTTCATTCATCTGGAGATAGGAGATTACATCTGGAGACAAGGGATTACAAAATTGAGGAAGAAGAAGAGAAAATACAAGTGAGAGCTAAAGAGATGGTCCTAGACCCGACGGAAGAACTCGGCAACTTTATGGGTGACCTCCGATACGCTGGCTCGGGTAGCTTCGCCTTCTCCTTCGACGGGGCCTTCAAGCACCGGGTCCAGAGGAAATTGGGGGTTCCGGCTGGTGTAGCACGTCAGCACATACTCTACGACGTTCTTCGCCAGGGATTGCCCCTCAACCTCCAGTTGGTCTGCGATGACATCGCCCACCTTGGAGAGCTTGCTACCTGCTGCGCTCAACGCCTGCAGCGCAAGGTCCGGCTCCGGCTCCGGATCATCCGGGCGCACGGGGCTGAAACCCATCGGCGTCAGCGCATCATTGGCCTTGCCCAGGAACTCCCAAATCTGTAGGGAGTCCGCCGTCCTCAAGCTCTTCATCTCTTCCAGGGATCTCTTGGCCGCCGTCAGTTCGGAATTCTCACGGGCGAGGCGCTCAACTTCTTTGGCGTTTTGCTGAATCTTTGCAGCAACCCGCCTCTCAAGTCTTCCGAGCTCCTCCTCCCGGAGGTGGATCTTGTTCCGACGATCGACCAGGTCCTTCTCCCGAGCCTCCACTTTTTTCTTCCGGGCAACAAGGGCACACTCGTATTCGTAGAGTTCCTGCCCCCGCACCCAGGTCTTCTCCTCTTCCTCTTGGCAGTGCTCTTCCAACTTCTTGGTGCGCTCCTCGAGGCCCTTGTCAGCCAGAGCTACTTTCTCGGTGAGCTCCTCTTCCCTCCTCAAGACGTCATCCCGCAGCTCCAGGAGTTTCTGCTCTTCGTCCTCGAGCTGTCTCTCCCTCTCTTCAAGTGCCTCTCGGCGCTTGATGAGTGCGGTGTTGATGGCCTCAAGCTGTTCGTGCTGAGCATTGGCCGCGTCGTTGGCAGCTTTGGCCTGATCGTGGATCTCCCGGGATTGAGCGTCGAGAGCATGAGTCATGCTCTCCCTGTCATCCAACAGCTTGCCCCAGTACTCCAAGCGGATCTTCTCCCGCTTGATCCACTCCTTGTCATCCGCTAGCCTCAACTGCGCCAGCTTGGTCTCAAAGTGGAGTCGGTTACGCCACCGCCTAAGGGTTTGGCGCTCCTCTTCAAGAGCCTTGCTATCGTGGAAGAAGACCAATTGGACTTGACGTAGACTGGAGCAGGCGTTGTCGATAGACCTCGACAGCGGGATGGGCTCTGGACTTGCTGGGGTCTCCTCCGCTGGTTCCAGCGGGTCTTCACATACAAAAATTGGGTCCCACTCTACGAGAGCGGAACCCTGAGCTTCCAAGGCACTAGGGCCGTCCTCCGGGATGGCCTCAGTCGCCATCGAAGAATGCCCCGCCGCCAAGTCTTCGTTCACCTCCTCGGGCAGGGGGCCAGCGACTTCGTTTGGGCACTCCGGCTCTGCCGCAGGTACCTCTGACGTCATCACCTCCGGAGCAGGAGCTGCTACTGGCTCCGGCTGGGACACCTCTTTCGAGGGAGGCTCGAGCTCCATCACCTCTTCAACTACCGGCTCTATGAACGGCGCTCCAACAATAACCGGCTCTGCGGTCGGTGCTTCTGAGGTAACTGGCTCAACTGCCGGGACTTCATCAACACCCAGCTCGCCTGCCGGGATTCCAACCACCTCCGGCTCAACCGCCGGGGCTTCAACAACTTCCGGCTCTGAGGCCAGAATTACCGCTTCCTCCGGCTCAACCGCCGGAGCTTCCATCATCACAGCATCAGGACCCGGAGCTTCAGCCTCCGAGACAAGTGCCGCTGTCGCATTTTCTCTCCCGTGGTCTGGCGCTACCACGGGAACCTCAGGGGATGAGTCGAGGTCCATGACCACAACAGCCGGCGCCGGAGTTGTCGCGGCTTCCGCCACTGTCGGAGCTGGCGCCAGGGCAGGAGCAGAGGGTTCCGCCCTCGCAGTCTTAGCTGCTACGGCTGAGGGCAGAGCCTCGCTCTTTTTCTTGGGAACGCTGCAGATGATGGATAAAGAAACTCAAAAAACAGTTACTATGACAAAGTGACTGTCCAAAGTAAAGTTCAAAACTTACCTCGGGAGGTTTCCGCACCAGCTTGCTCGGAACCTCTTTCCCGGACGCTCCAGGCTAACCACCGCAGCCGCTGGTGTAGATGCCCTGGAGGACCTCCCGGGACCTGATGCAGCAGCGGGCGCTTCCTTAGTCGGGGCCCCCCTCAGTAGAGAAGCACCTCCGGACCTAGGGGACCCAACTGACCCTGGCGCTGGAGTCACGCGCTTGGAGCTGACATCATGAGGAGGCACCACCGTGGGCACCATCGCCACGGCCGCAGGAGACCTCTCCCTTCGGGGAGAAGGAGGTGACGCCAAGGCTGCAGACCTGGAGGACCCTATGGCAGCCGGATATTTCCTCTTCCGGCGCACGGGTTCCTCCGCCAGCTCCTTACCCTTGCGGACGACCTCAGTCCTGGGCTTCGGAGCAGGGGGGACCACCTTCGGGGACTTCTGAGATCACCACTTTGGTGGTCGATCTCCTCTCGACGATACCGAGGTCGTCGAGTTCCGGCATTTTCCGCCGGAGCTCCCTCCGGAACTCTACTGCCTCGTTCAGGGGGGGGGGAAGCCGATGGCGGGAACAAGTCATCACCCGCAATGTCGATGCCGTGCTGGAATTTCTTGAGGTGGAACTCCAAGGTTTTCCTCGCCATGTCGGACTTCCGCCCGGACTCGATCCGGTCGCTATCTATCATGCCGCTGAGGGCCCAAGCGAGTTTCTCCCTCTTCTTCAGCGGTGCCCACCTGTTAACCAGGAAATAGCAAAACACCGCTTGAGGAGTTAGACCTCCTTCCACGCACTGGCGGATCCTGGTCAGTGTGGGGTTGAAGGTTTCCGCCAACACCGGAGCTTCACTCCAGATTGTCGTGTCGATGCTGGGGAGGCCTTCGGGCAACTCCAGTCTCTCGTGCTCCTCCACCCGGACCACTATCCAGTCTTTCTTCCAGCCATCCCACTTCCCAGAAGGAAACGACCGGAGGTACTTGAATGGGCATTTCTTGCGCTTCACAAAGTAGTAGAAGCCAAGATACTCATTGCTCCTCCCGGTGGTATGGACGGTGAAGAAGGCCCGGAAGAGTTCGACGCAGGGGGGAATGCCCACCCACATCTCACAGAAGTGGACAAAGATCGATACGAGGAGAATGGAGTGGGGGCCAAGGTGATACAACTGCAGACCATAGAAGTCCAGCAGCATCAAGAAAAAGGAAGAAAAAGGTGGAATCAACCCCACCATGGCGTACGAGGAAAAGTACACCATCTCGCCGGAGTGCTCCTTCTCAAACGGAAGCCCTCCTCCGGCGCGGACCAAGCGGTCGAAGGAGTCCGAGGACCACCCCATGAGGGTCCGAACCTTCTTCACGTCGCCTTCGGTCTTCAAACGGCTTTCACGGAGACCCAACTCCATCGCTTCACAGCAAGGCGGGAGAGGAAAAGCAAGCACGAGTTGGAGGTTTGAGCGCAAGAGCAAATGAGAGGCGTAAAAAACTCCAAACGGTGCGCGCTTTCCTTCTTAAGTAAGCCCTTGCGACGCTTGGATGGAAACCGCAGGGAAGTCGGAGATACCGCTTAAAAGTTCCACCCAGCCAATGACAAGAGGGCCCGGGACCACTTCGACGATCAAGTCGAGGTTCCTACCAGGCGAACGGTTGTCATCACGAGGCGGGAAGCCCGAGGGCGGCGGCCTGACAGGGCGCACAGAACCGATACGATTTTTGTATCGGGAACTGGCAACCTTCAATTGCGTGAGATCCGCACGCCAAAGATCTCACCTGCCACACGCGGGATACGCCACAGGGCGAAGGATTAACTCCAAGCCATCGTCGACAGTACATCCGGAAACCTTCAAAGACCCTTGAAGACCCAGTTCAAGAGTCGTAAGGATGGACCCACCTCCGACGGAATGACTTCACCCCAGTGATCTTCCTCGGAGGTAAGTCCAGGGGGCCACTGTTGGTACCCTAAAAACCATACACCCCTTGAGGTTACAGATATCTCAAAGGAAAGCCATCTACTTGGTTTGAAGACCCTCGGAGGCCCACCTGTCAGACATAACCGGACCCGCTTCTCCAAAATGGTTAATCCCTAGGTCGCCACGTGTACGACTAACCCGGAGCTACCGCCCACAAGGGGGAAGCTCCGGGCCACGTACCGAAACGGCACCTCCGGACTTAACCCCAGACCGAGAGAAGCTCCGGACCTGACACGTGTCTGGTAGCCCCGGAGCTACCTGCTTCCCACAACAAGCTCCAGAGCAGCCACGTGTCAAATCATCGGACCTTTCAGCTTCTAACCTCCGGAAGACCTTGTAACGGTTCCGGATCTTCAAAGGAGAGCCAAGGACTTCAAGACCCGATTAAGTGTCATTAATGTCATATTAATGAAACTTAAACGGACGATCTTAACACCAGTAACGGTGCTGTCAAAGCCCGTTACATGGTTATTAAGAGCAATTAAGCGTGTATCAATACTAGTAACCGCCGGGGCCACATGTCGGGCCAGGTTGAATTGTAACGGCCTGCCCTTGTACTATAAAAGGACAGGCCGACGATACACTCAGGGACGTTCACGAACGATCATACGCACCCCACGCGTTCGTGACAAGCTCTTACCGCTAATACAACACCAACACACCCGTGGAGTAGGGTATTACGCTCAGGCGGCCCGAACCACGTAAATCCTCGTGTCACCTATATTACTTTGATTTTCATCTTCTTGAATCTCCGCGCGCCCACACTGAACCACAAACTCCTTCAACACTTTAGTAGTGTCGGGAGATCTACCGGATCAAAACTACCGACAGGAAGGAAGTGTAGGACACCTTTGTTTTGGAATGAGATAGGAGAGAATAAAGTATTTGGTCCCGATGTGTTACAAGACGCTGAAAGACAAGTTCAAATAATACGGGAAAACCTAAGGGCTGCCCAATCCCGACAGAAGGGTTATGCGGATAATAGGCGAAGGAGTCTGACTTTTGAAGTTGGAGATTTTGTCTACCTCAAAGTGCCACCTATCCGAGGTCAGTGACGGTTTAACGTCAAAGGAAAACTGACACCTCGCTATATCGGGCCATTTAAGATTCTGGACAACCGAGGAGAGGTAGCTTATCGACTTGAGCTGCCGGCGTATCTCTCTGATGTACACGACGTGTTTCACGTGTCTCAACTCAAGAAGTGTCTCAGGGTGCCGGAAGAACAAGTGCCGATGGACGAGTTAGAACTTCAGGAGGATTTGTCCTATGTCGAGCAACCTATCAAGATCTTGGACGTGAAGGAAAGGGTCACGAGGAATAAGAGAGCCCGTTGGTGCAAAGTGCAATGGAACCACCATACGGAAGCCGAAGCTACGTGGGAACGTGAAGAAGACCTGAAGGCACAATTCCCTCATCTTTTCTCCACGCTATCGAATCTCGAGGGCGAGATTCACTTTAAGGGGGGTAGGTTTGTAACACCCTAAATTTTTGCATCATGCATTGCATACATGTTCATGCATTAAATATTAGTAGAATAAAAGAAAAATAATAAAACATAAAATATACATATACAAATTTGAGTAGCAAAAGAAGAAAAGGAAAATAATAGCGTAAAACTTGTAATAGGGAATAAGTATAAAAATAATAATAACATATAAAAATAAAATAAATAAAAATATATATAATAATATATATTTAATAATAATATTTATATATGTAAAGAAAAATAAAATATATATAAAAAATAATATAAAGAATAAATAAATAATAATATATTTATAAAAAAAATAAAGAGAAGAAAAAAAAGAAAAAAAAAGAAAGCAATCGCCGGCCAGGCCAGCCCAGCCAGCGCGCCTCCCGCACGCGCCGCCCGCGCCCCGGCCCGCACTACCGCGCGCCTCGCCCTGATCCCACGCGCGACCGCGCGCCGACCGACCCGCCGCGCGATGCCCACACGCCAGCTCCCGCGCGACCGACCCGACCCCGCACCCAGGCCACGCGCGCTGACCTAGCCCCGCACCGCCAACGCCCCCGCGATCGGTCAGCGTCACGCACCTGGCCCGCGTGCCCTAGCCACACCGGCTATAAAACCCACCCGAGGCTTCGTAAATTTTCCTGATGCCAGAAAACCGCCGCCGCCAGGAAAAAGGGAAGAAACCCTAGCGCCGCCGGTAGAAAAGAGGGACCAGAGGGCTGCGCCGCCAGGGGAAGAAAAGGAAGAAAAAAAGAGGGCAAGAAGAGGAAGAAAAAGAGGAGGGTGCCATCGTCCGCAGGAGATCGTCGCTGTCGTCGTGCCGCTGGAGGACCTTGCGCCATCTGCTTCGTCTACGCGTCGCCATCATCCCTCGGTCTTCGAAGCCATCGCATCTACGGTAGGATTCGTTTCCGATGCGAATTTTAGCGGACATATTGAATCTAATAGACGTAGTTTGATCGTAGTAGCACCATCTTTTTATTTTCGGCAACATTAATCCCCGCTAAAACCCCCGTAAACTCATATGAACATGTATAAACTAGTTGCATCTAATTAATAAAACACCTTAATTAATTAATTATTGAATTGTGCATGCATGCATGTCATTGCATGTTGATTATTTTGTGTGCATCATATTTAATTGTATGTATTTTCTTGTATGTATAATCACGCGTAGAGGAACGTGCTCAAGAGGCCGCATACGAGGATTTCCAAAATCAAGACTTTGAAGCGCTTGAGCAACCCCATCTGTCGGAGCAAGGCAAGTGTCCTTGATCATATTGATCTCGTTTTATTAAATGTTTTGGTTGCCAACATGCATGCTTGTGTCAATATGATGGGAAACCCATACGTAGGAGTTTACTAGCGTTGTTTGCCACCCCTTGTCACCGGGATATACACGATGAGTCGGGTATGGGTATTTTTCCTTTTGCACCGCATCGCTACATGGGTTATGGGTAACTTAAATAATGTGGTTGACAACTTTAATTACAACAACTTGGGATGGTAATAAGATGATGATTAATTTAGCAACCTGGAATTTAGGAGATCTAAGCAAGCATGGTTTTGTGGATGGGTTGGATGATATGGTGGGTTGCTTGCCTTAGATCTAAGGACCGGTTCATGCGAGAATATGCCAGGTCAACAGTGCCACCACAAGGCCAAGTATGGGTGCGGCGTAGCTGAATAATTAGGAGCGCTACTAGTATTGTATAGACCATTGGATGGCGCAGGGAATGGGAGTCGAGGAGGACTGCCCTGGGATCCGCATGGCACACGAGGGGGCCCGTGGGTGGGAGAATGGAGATTCAATCCTGCCGTTGAAACCTTAGTGGGCCCGTACATACTAGTAGTCCCTTTTGAAAGGCCATTTTGTGATCTCTTGGCCACAGACCTACGGAAGTGTGAGACGGCATAATGGAGGTTTCTTAGTCACCGAAAGGTGATGAAATCACGAACGTGTGGGTAAAGTGGTACAACCTCTGCAGAGTGTTAAAAACTATCATGATAGCCGTGCTCCCGGTTAAGAGCACCTGGATGACCTACATGATTAGAATTGGACTTGGAATTTGGGGATGGTTGGTATGGTTTTGGGTTGTCACTTCAGTATTGTCGGTACATGAGAGATTATGAAATTGGCATATGGTATTGATTTTATGGTTGGCTGGTATTAATGGATTGCGATGATAAATGAGAACTGTTGGATTTATGGTATGATAATTACTTGGGTCATGAAGGGAAATAAATTCACATAGACATGATAGGCCGCTTTTACATGTTTATGAAATGTACTTTTCTGCAATTAGCCAGTTTATTCCAATCATTTGTTTAGCCACATGTCGTCTATTTCCACACTTGCTGAGTACGACACGTACTCACCCTTGCAATCCCCCCCACAGCTACTGGAGATAATTGGGAGTACCCTGAGGATCACGCGGAGTACTAGGTTGCGTACCGCCGTCAATTGCCTGTGGAATGGAGTCGTGCTGCTTAGTTTATTTTCCGCTGCATTATTTAGAGTTTTATCATTTGTGAACTATTGGATTATTGTAATAAAGTACTTATTTAATAGTTAAGACGTGGTTAAATTCTGTATATCGTTTGTGATGCAACCGTATATGTGTGATGAACTTCCTCGGCACACATATGTGTTACGCTTGGTTCATATTCGGAACCGGGTGTCACAGTGATCTCTACCGGCATGGTGCCAATGGCGTCCTAATGCGGTGCATTACAAGGGAAGAAGGCCGCGAGCTTCTCACGGAAATCCATGGAGGCGAGTGTGGGAACCACGCGTCTTCCCGCACGTTGGTCGGTAAAGCCTTCTGGCATGGTTTTTACTGGCCTACAGCACTCCAGGATGCAACTGAGCTAGTGAAGAAATGTGAAGCATGCCAGTTCCATGCAAAGCAAATTCACACACCAGCTCAACCTCTACAAATGATACCTCCTACCTTGCCATTCGCTGTGTGGGGGGTGGATATCTTGGGACCTTTCCCAAGAGCCGTCAGATGTTACAAGTTCCTGTACGTTGCCATCGACAAGTTCACCAAGTGGCCGGAAGCAACTCCAGTTGTGACAATAAATAAGCAATCAACTATCAATTTCTTGCAGTCCATAGTATTCAGATTTGGAGTCCCAAACAAGATCATAACTGAAAATGGGACCCAATTCACAAGCTCTGCATTCCAAAGATATTGTGAAGACCTCGGCATCCAAGTCAGCTACGCTTCCGTAGCTCACCCGGTAAGCAATGGCCAAGCTGAGAGAGCAAATGCAAAAATCCTAAAAGGACTCAAGACGCGCACATATGAGCGCCTGAAAAAACATGGAGCCAACTGGATTGAAGAGCTTCTGCCCACCTTGTGGGCAAACAGGACAACTCCAAACCGGTCAACTGGAGAGACACCCTTCTTCCTGGTGTACAGAGTTGAAGCAGTCCTTCCTCCAGAAATCACCTTGGGGTCGCTCTGGGTCCGGATCTTGAATGATGCCATGCAGGACCAGCTCCGGCATGAAGACCTTGACCTCGTTGAAGAGGGAAGGTGTCGAGCAGCTATTCAAAACACACAATACCGCCAAGCGCTCCGGTGCTATTATCAAAGGCATGTGCATAATCGACAGCTCGAGGAAGGCAATCTAGTGCTACGGAGAATACAAACTTGAGAAGGGTTAAACAAACTTTCCCCCAGCTGGGAAGGGCCCTTCCGAGTGATCAAAGTATCCCGTCCCGGATGCGTTCGCTTGTCAACCAAGTATGGGACACCGCTTCCTAATCCTTGGAACATTGAGCACCTCCGTAAGTTCTACGCTTAATATCATGGAGGTGAGTCTATAATTACATGTGATGTATGTTATAGCATCATTGTATAGAGTCGGGTAGCTCCTCCGGGAGAACAGGCGGACCTTTCCCGGAAGGTCCGCAAAGTTCAGGCAACACTTGTCACAATCTCAGAGCTAAAAGTGTAGCTAGCTACCTTGGGTCAAACGAGAAACGCAACACACTTAGCCTGGATCTGTACCCTAAGAGTGTACTTGTTTCCCCTGTACCTCGGACCTATAATGAAAGACATCATTGTGTGAAAACAGACTCCACGTGCATTTATTTTGTACATTCTCAATCTTTTTTATTTTTCTCTTTCTTGTCTATAACAAAGTTGTGCAATCCTCAAGAAACTTTAGCTCGAACAATTCATGTATAATTGGAGTTGCATTGGTAATTCTTTCAGGTCTTAACATTGTTGAATGGCCTACTCGCCTGAACGTCGCCAAGCCAATCTAGGTCCAGAGTAGGTTATTGACTTAGCATTGTCATGCACCCTAAGTACGCCACTCTACCTACACCTCGGCAGGCATGTGTAAGGTGGGTCCAGAAAACGATCGGACCTGGAGAAAACAAGCCAATGCACTTAATTGTATATAGAATCGCGTTCGACCTAAAAATTTCTTTCAGGAATAGTAAGCCGCAAACGAGTTGTAGATAAGAAATAAATTTTACTGTTTTTCTTGACCTCAGTGTGCAGGAAAAATAAAGATCTCATGATGATGGTGGATGAAGCCGGATCTATCAAAGCCCCGACACCCCCTAAGGTGGTCCGCTGTCGATGTTTCAAACATTGATAGTAGGCATCGCCGGAGCTACCAAGTTCCGGCAAATCCAGGGGGCCAGCCGTCAACGTGAAGAAAAGATGGTGGAAAGACTCCCCAGTGGGGTCTGCTGTCGACACACCGCGTGTTGACAGTGGTCGCTGCCGGAGCTACCAAGCTCCGACAACCCCACGGGACTAACTGTCGACGCCCTATGTGTTGACAAGGGTTACTGTCAGAGCTACTAAGCTCCGACAACCTCAGGGGGCCCTTACTATTGACGACTTCAGACCTACAAACTACAAGTTCGAAGCAAACAAGTCTTCAACAAAATGCTACGTCCTTTTGGTACATGTTCGCAATCAAATTGTGCACATCTACCAGGGGGCCATGTGAGACTGAGACATTGAAGACAAAAAGTGAAATTCATAAATTTATTGGATTTCATTCATCTGAGGACAAGAGATTACAAAATTGAGGAAAAGAAGAGAAGATACAAGCGGGAGATACAGAGAGAAAGTCCTAAATCCTATGGAAGAATGAGGCGACCTTCTGGACAACCTCTGACACGCTGGCCTTGGCGGCATCTCCCTCTCCGTAGATGGGACCATCGAGCATCGGGTCTAGTGGGAAATGAGGATCCCGGCTTGTGTAGCATGTCAGCATGTACTCTGCGATGTTCTTCGCCATGGATTGTCCTTCAGTTTCCAACTGGTCCATGATGACATCGCCCATCTTGTTGAGCTTATTGCCCGCTGAGCTCAACGCCTTCAACGCCTGGTCCAGCTCTGACTCCGGATCATCCGGGCGCACCGGACTGAAGCCCAGCAGCGTCAGCGCGTCATTGGCTTTGCACAAGAAGTCCCGTACTTATTGGGACTCCGCAGCCCTTGAGCCTCGCACCTCTTCCAATGACCTCTTGGTCGTCGCAAGCTTCGAATCCTCCCGGGCAAGGCGCTCGACCTCTTTGGCGTTCTGCTGAATCTTTTCAACAACTTGCCTTTCGAGTTTACCAAGCTCCTCTTCCTGGATGTGGATCTTGTTCCGGCGGTCGAAAAGGTCTCTCTCCCAGCCCCGCACTTTCTTCTCCCTAGCAGCAATTTCATTCTCCCTCTTGGTGAGGTCCTATCCCTGCTGTCAGGCCTTCTTCTCTTCTTTCTCGCAGAGCTCCTCCAACTTCTTGGTGCGCTCCGCGAGGCTCTTGTTGCCCATACCTTTGAGTAAGCTCATCCTCCCTCTTCACGAGGTCATCCTGCAGCTCCAGGAGTTTTTGCTCTTCATCTTCGAGCGTTTTCTTCCGTTCCTCAAGAGCCTCCCGGCGCTTGACGAGGCTGTCGTGGATGGCGCTGAGCTTCTCCTGGCGATCATTTGCTGCTTCATTGGCAGCCACGACCTGTTCATGGATGGCCCGAGACTGGTTGTCGAGGGATCACACCATGCTTTCCCTCTCATCCAACAGCTGACCCCAGTACTCCAACCGGGCCTTCTCCCTTTTCACCCACTCCTTATCGCCGGCCAGCTTCGTCTGCGCCATCTTGGTCTCGAATTGGAGCTGGTTGCACCACCTCCTAAGGGTTTGGCGCTCCTCCTCGAGGGCCTTGCTGTCGTGGTAAAAGGCCAGCTGAACCTAACGAAGGCTGGAGCAAGCGTTGTCGATGGACAACGACAAGGGGATTGGCTCCAAACCTGTTGGGGTCCTCTCCGCTGACTCCAGCAGGTTCTCCATAACAAAAATTGGGTCCCACTCAAAAAGAGCGGTCCTCTGAGATTCCGCGGCACTAGGGCCGCCCTCTGGGATAGCCTCGATCGCCGCTGAGGAAGGTCTTGCAACGGAAGTTCCTACCTCCGGAGTCAACTTTGAAGGTCTCGCCGCCAGATCGTCACCAACTGGTCCCTCAGGTGTGGGACCGGCAGCTTTGTCTTGGCACCCTGGCTCAGGCGTGGGCACCTCCGGAACCACCACCTCCGGCGCAGGCGTTGCAGATTCGGCCGGAGCTGAGGCCACTTCTGGCTCTGGTGCTGGTGCCTCCTTCGCCGCCGATTCAGGTGTCAGTGTTTCGACCTTTACTGGTTCGGGGGCCAGCACTTCCGTGACAATACGCTCAAGCACCGGAACTTCATCAACCACCAGCACTACCATCGAGGCTTCAACAACACCCGACTCTAGGGCCGGAACTGCAGTTACCTTCGGCTCTGAGTCCGGAGCGTCCATCATCACAGCATCCAAAACTGGAGCTTCAACCTCCGGAGCTGGTGCCGCTGGTACATCTTCATTCCCGTGGTCTGGCGCTACCACGGGAGCTTCAGGGGATGACTCGAGGTCAAGGACCAAGACAGCTGGCGCCGGAGTTGCCGCGGCCTCAGCCACCACCTGGGGCGGCGCTGGAACTGGAGCTGGAGCTTCTGCCTGCACAACATCAGCTGCCGTCGCAGGAAATGGAGCTTTAGCCCCTTTTTTGGGTACCCTGTGGATGAATTATGAAGAAACTCAAAATATGATTACAACAAAAACAATCAGCTGAGGTAAAAAATCAAATTTACCTTGGAAGGCTTCTGCTCCAGCTAGCGTGGAACCTCTTCACCGGACGCTTAAGACCGGACCCTGTCGCCATTGGCATAGTAGCTCCGGAAGGCTCCCCAGAGATTGATGCCGCCGTCAGCGACATCTTGGTTGAGGCCCCCCTCGACTAAGAAGGACCCTCAGACCTAGAGCCCTTAGAAGGCCCTGGTACCGGAGTCACATGGCCGAAACTGGCATCCTGGGGAGACGCCGATGCCGGAGTAGGTGTCGCCGTTGAAGACCTCCCTCGTTGGGGAGAAGGAGTTCTTGCGGAAGGAGCAGGTCTGACAGACCTCCCATCAGAGTGCTTCAACTTCCTTTTCCGACTGGAGGGCTCCGCCAACTCTTTGCCCTTGCCTACGACTTCAGCTCATGGCTTCGGGGCGGGAGCGGAGCCACCTTTTGAAGCTCCGGGGATCGCCACCCTGAAGGTTGATCGCCTCTCCATCAGGCCCAAGTCATCCAACAGCGGCATCTTCCTCCGGAGCTCTCTGCACTCCTCTGTATCATATTCAGAGGAAGGAAGGCCGCCAGTGGAGACACATTGCCAGGGCCGATGTTTCCAGGCTGGAACTTCTTGAGATAGGTCTTCAAGGCTTCATCGATCAAGTTGGTGCCCAAACCAACCTCAATGCGGTTGGTATCCATCTCACTGTTGAAGGCCCAGGCAGGCCGCCCCCTAGCCCTTAGCAGGGCCCACCTGTTCATCAAGAAGTTGTTGAAGACCATCTGGGGGGTCACCCCACCTTCGACAAACTCCTGGATTCTGTACAGAATGGGAATGTACTCCCTCGATAGCTACTACACGTCACTCCAAGTGTCGGTGTCGACGCGGGGGAGGCCTTCAGGCAGTTCCAGCCTCTCGTGTCCCTCCACAGTGATGACCACCCAGTCTTTCTTCCAGTCGTCCCACTTGTCGGAAGGAAAGGACCTCAAGTACTTTAGGGGAGAGTTTTTCCGCTTCACGAAGTAGTAGAAGCCGATGAAATCATGACTCTTCCCGGTGGGGTGGACAGTGAAGAAAGTCCGGAACAACTCCACGCAAGGGGGCACACCCACCCACATCTCGCCAAAGTGGACGAAAGTCGCCACCAGCAAGATTAGTGGGGGCCAAGATGGTGGTGCTGCAGACCATAGAAATCTAGCAGCATCAGAAAGAAAGTGAAGAAAGGTGGCATCAAACCAGCCATGGCGTACCCAATGAAGTACACCATATCTCCGGCTCGCTGCTTCTCGAAGGGAAGCTTGCCGCAGTGAATGTCGTTGTCGAAGGAGTCACTGGACCAACCCATGTAGGTCCAAACCCTAGACAACTCCTTCTTGCTCCCAATGCGGCTCTTGGAGAGTCCCAACTTCATCGCAGCACAGCGGGGCGAGAGATGAAAAGCAAGCAAAAGTTTGGAGGATTCGAGCGCAAGTTCAAATGAAGTCATAAGGAATCCCCAAACGGTGCGCGCTTTCCTTCTTAAGTAAGCCCCCGCAACGCTTGGATGAAAAACACAGAGGAGCCAACGATACAGTTCAAAAACTTCACCCTGCCAATGACAAGGGGGTCGGGGCCACCTTAACGATCAAGTCGAGGTCCATACCCCAGGCGATCAGTTGTCATCATGAGAGGCGGGAAGACCGAGGGTGGCGGCCTGACTGGGCGCGCGGAACCAATATGGTTTTCATATCGGGAACCAGCGACCTTCAATTGCGTGAGATCCCCACACTCAGATCTCACCTGCCGCATCCTGGATATGCCACACAGAGATGGTTTAACAGCGAACCACCACCCCAACAGCACATCCAAAGACCCTTGAAGACATGGTGCAAAAATCGAAGAATGGACTGACCACCGGCAGAAGGACTTAATCCAAAAAGTCTCTCCCAGAGGTGGGCCCAGGGGGCCACTGTTAGTATCCTGCGTACCGGATACCCTTTGGGACTGCAAAGAGCTCAAAGGAACTTCACCTGTCTGAGTTGAAGACCACCAAAGGCCCCACGTGTCATGCGGAGCTGGACCTGCCTCCCTTCTATGGTTAGTCGCAGTGCCGCCACATGTATCGTTAAACCGTAGCTACATTCCACACATAGGAAAGCTCCGGACTAGATACCCGTGTGGCACCCCCGGACCTAACCCCGACAGAGGGAAGCTCTAGTACCGACACGTGTACAATAGCACCAGACCTACTCGTCCAAGACAGTAAGCTCTGGAGCTACCACGCATCCAACCGTCAGACCTTCAACCTCAACAAGCAGAGTGGTGGACTTCCAACGGCTCGAACCTTCAAGGAACATTAAAATACCTCAAGACCCGATTAAGTGTCATTAATGCTATCTTAATGACACACGATTGAAGGGCCCTTAATACCAGTAACGCTACTGTCAAGGCGCGTTACCACACTATAAAGGGTAATTAAGCTCATTAATTGTGTATTAAGCATATGTAACCGCAAGGGCCACATGTCGGGCCAGGCTAATGATGTAACGACAAGTACTTGTACTATAAAAGGATTGGTTGAGCGATACACCGGGAGACTCTCACACACGAAGACACGCCACATACACGCTGAAGGCACTCTAGTCTCTGACACTCTAGCGCTCAGACGCTCAATACAGCAACAACACACATCCGTGGAGTAGGGTATTACGCTCAGGCAGCCTGAACCACATAAATCCTCGTGTCAACTAGCCACCTTGTTCTGAATCTCTGCACGCCCACAACCGAACTACAAACTCCGCAGGCTACCAACGATAGTACTGGGAGAATTGCCGAAATCACACTCCGACAGTTGGCGCGCCAGGAAGGGGCGCCTGAGATTCAAAAATGGTGAACTCTGCTACTGGATCGTCCAACGGCAACCACGCTGCGCAACCTTGAATGTAGGCCTAGAGGGGGGTGAATAGGACTTTTTAATTTTTGTCGGATCCTGCAACACTCAACAACAAGTTCAATACCAGAGAAATCAGACTAGTCCGGTAAAGTGCGGACTAGTCCGGTGTTCACGGACTAAGTTGATCAAGATTAATCGATTAGGTCGATTCTTCAATGTGTGCAGCGGAATTATAGAATCGAACAACAGTTTAACAGATGTATATTCGATTGTATCACAATTAAGGCTTGTGTTCTACAATTTATTGTAAATTGAACAATGTGTATCAAACCCTAGAGTAAGTAGATCAATTTGAGTGATGAACACAAAAAGGACAAGACACACGATTTATCCCGTGGTTCGGCTACCATGAAGGCAACCTACATCCACGTTGAGGAGCCCACAAAAGGACCGGGTCTTCTCCAACCCTACCCTCGTCGGATCGCCACGAAGGCCAACCCTCTTCCACTAATCACAAAGGGGTGAATAACCAAATTCAAGGGGCGTTCTCACACGTTGAGAGCTCCCTTAGATTACAAATCACAATGCCACCAAAAACACACTCAGAAATTATAATTGAAACGCAGGAGTGTGTTAGAGATTCAAACCAAGAGCTCAATGATGTGTGCCAAGTGTCTCTCCAATGATCTAGAAGTGATCCTCAAAGGATTGATCGATTTTGCACTTAATTTCATGGAGAGAGGTGGTTTCTGAATCTCTTGGGAGGTGTGACGGCGCTAGGGTTCGAGAGTTTTTAAAAGTGGGCCGTGCACCTCTATTTATATGGGGTTTCTAAAAGTGACCGTTAGGGTTCAGAAAGATCGGACTAGTCCGTGGTGGTCACCGAACTAGTCCGGTGTGCTGTGTGTAGCAAACCCTAAGTGTCCCGAAATATCAGACTAGTCCGGTCGAAAACAGACTTGTCCGATTTCACTACTGGAAATCTTTGGACTAGTCCGATAGCCATCGGACTTGTCTGGATATATGAAACCCTAAGTGTGTTGGATGACAAGTCCGCACTTGGAGGACTTGTCCGATTTAGATCAGTGGGTATTTCGGACTAGTCCGTGTAAACATCGGACTTGTCTGAAGTGGATCAGAATGAATATCAGACTAGTCTGGTTAACAACGGACTTGTCCGATTTTGTGTGACTTGTGAAGTGTGTTGAGGACTAGTCCGCCCTGGGGAGGACTAGTCTGACTCAAGTTAGAAAGATATCGGACTAGTCCGACAGATATCGGACTTGTCTGATCTGGTCCAGAAAGGATATCGGACTAGTCCGGTTGATATCGGACTAGTCCGGTCCTGTGTAACTTTGTGCAATATGTGTGTGTGCTTAAATATGATTGAGCTCTTGGGTGTGTTTCCTTAACACACTCCTTACACAATAATCTACTATTTCTTTTCCTTGAGTTCAAGTTCACTTTGCTCCTCATTATCCCTTCCTTTTGGTATTTTGCTCATTTTTCATTATTGGTCTGCATTCATCTCAACAAAAAGGTTAGGATCCCAACTGCTTGTCATAAATCATCCAAAACCCACAAGGGAGTCCTAGATGCACTTTCAAACCTGCTGGAGGCAATCTCTCCAACATGCAGCAGCCAGCAGGTGTCGTGGCTCCAGCAGGAGTCATGCCACCACCACCACCATCTGCTCCTGCGAATCAAGCTGGACGTCGAGATGGGGCGTTTGCGTCAGTCACTACATTGGCGAACAACAAGCCTGAACATGCGATTGATGCCGCGCGTGCTCTTCTCCAACGTCCACCGCCTCCAGGAGTACCCCAGGGTGCGATGGAGCAGTGGAAAGCTGATGTGGAACATCTGGTTGCAGCAGCAGCCAATGGCATCAGCAATCAAGGTCCTCCCCCCTCGGGGCGGGCCCCATCGCAGCATCAGACCTTGTTGGGTAGACTTGGTCCACACGCTTCACAACACAGGAGGCGTGCTGCGTCTCAACAGGCGATGTCTCTTCCCTCCGAGGCACGACATACTCAGATAGTAACTAGGCTTTCGACTCACGACCTTTAGGGCGAGCTCGATCGTCGTTACCGTCAACAGGACGGCCGCGTCCACATCGAGCGTGCTCGCGAGAGGCAAGAGGCTCGGAACAACCCTGCTCCTGAAGGAGTAGGAGGAGGCTGCTCTGCCTTGGCCATGCATCTACGCATGGTCAGATGGCCGCAGAAGTTCTGGCCTCACCTGCTGGAGAAATTTGACGGGACTGTCAATCCGACCGAATTTCTCCAAATCTACTCCACCGCAATCCTTGCGGGTGGAGGCAACGAGGTCATGATGGCCAATTATTTTCCTGTGGCTTTAACTGGGACCGCCAGGTCTTGGTTCATGAGCCTTCCGCCTGACTCCATCAATAGTTGGGCGAAGTTGTGCCAACAGTTCACTGCCAACTTCGGGAGTTCATATACCCAACCAAGCATGGAACTAGACCTTTTTGTTGTCAAGCAGAAGGGGGGAGAGTCCCTGCGATCCTTCATCCAGAGGTTCTCCCAGGTACAAAACACCATTCCTTCTATCTCAAGTGCTTCTGTTATTGTAGCATTCAGAGAGGGCGTTCGAGACAAGAAGATGCTGGAGAAGCTGGCGACCAAGGAAGTCACCAGCGTCACGGAACTCTTCAGCTTGGCAGACAAGTGTGCCAAGGCTACGGAGGGCCGTGAAATGCACTCCAAACCACCTCCGGAGGACAACAAAAAGTCCTCCAAGGGTGAAGCCGCTACCTCCGGGAGTGGCAAGAAGAAGAAAAAGTCCAATGGCAAGAAGAAGCCGTCGGCCGACACACCTATTGCTGCGGCTGCTGCAGCTCCGGGTGGCCGGGGGCCACGACCCGAGAAGCGACCTCGATCGTCGTCTGAGGACAGTGGCAGTTCCAAGATCTGGTGTCCCGTACAAAAGACGAATAGCCACAACCTGGAAGGCTATCGAGAGGTCCAGAACCTCGTCGAGCGCTACAACAAGCGTCGGGAAGAAACTCCTTTCCGTCAAAGCAAAGGAAAACAAAAAGTCGACGAAGCTCCGGCTGAAGATGAGTTAGGATTTCAGGACCCCAAAAAGGTCTTGAAGGCTGTCTACACCTCCGTTGATGACGACTCTGACGCCTCCGACAACGAGCGTCGGAAGACCATGAACACCATCTTTGGTGGTTCGTGGGACATCACCTCCCGCCGTGTCCTCAAGACCATGCGGCGGGACATGGCCTCTGTAGCTCCCACCGCCAGGGCGGAGCCTCACTGGTAGTGGATGGACACTGCCATCACCTTCGATGCTTTGGACTGCCCTCGGAACATGATCGGAGCTGGCCAACTCCCATTGATGGTATCTCCGACCATCAACAACATTCAGCTCCACCATGTAATGGTGGACGGAGGTTCGGGGCTGAACCTCATAAGCTTCGAGGCCTTCGTCAAGCTTCATCTCCGACCTTTGGATCTTCGCCCCTCCCGACCTTTCTCCATAGTAGGACCAGGGGCTATCACTCCACTCAGTACCATTACTCTCTTGGTGACTTTCGGGACTCGGGAGAATTACAAGACCGAGAAGTTGGTCTTCGACGTGGCGCATATCAACTTACCATTCAACGCCATCTTGGGTAGGCCAGCCTTGTACAAATTCATGGTTGCTGCTCATTATGGCTACTTGGTGTTGAAGATGTCAACACCCTCAGGCGTTCTTCGGATCCGCGGAGATCGCACCACCGGAGTTACGGCTCTGGAAGAACTCCACGCGCTCGCTACAGTGCAGGAGGAAGAATTCGGAAAGGAGCAAGCTCCAAAGCTTCCGAGCATTCATCATCGAGGCTCAACTTCCGCACCTCGTGTGCAACCAAGCGGCGACACCGACATTCCCGTCAATGTCGTCCAAATTGGTTCCAACGCTGCTCAGACCACTCATATATCGGGAGGTCTGAACGACAAATAGGAACTCGCGCTCATCACCTTCCTTCAGGCTAATGTCGACGTGTTTGCCTGGCAACCATCACAAATGCCTGGGATCCCTAGGGAGGTGATTGAGCACAATCTGAAGATTTATCTCGACGCTCGGCCTGTACATCAGAAGCTTCAGAAGCAATTAGTAGAGCGACAAAACTTCATACGTCAAGAAGTGAAGAAGTTGCTCAAAGCTGGATTCATCCGAGAAGTCTTCCACCCAAAATGGCTGGCAAACCCAGTCGTTGTACCTAAGGTTGGCGGGAAGCTTCGGGTGTGTATTGACTACACTACACTAAATAAGGCATGTCTAAAGGATCCATTCCCACTACCTAGAATAGATCAGATAGTGGATTCCACCTCCGGGTTTGAATTACTGTGTTTCCTAGACGCATATTCTGGGTATCATCAAATCAGAATGTCTAGGGAAGATGAAGAGCATACTTCCTTCATCACAGTAGATGGATTATATTGTTACACAATCACGCCATTCAGTCTCAAAAATGATGCTTCAACGTTTGTGCGAGCTATGTACAAAATGTTTGGAGAGCTCATCAGAGATGTAGTGGAAGTGTATGTCGATGACATCGTCATCAAGATCAAGAACAAGGAGTCATTCCTTGACACCTTGCAAGCTATCTTTGACAAGCTGCAAATCACACGCACGAAGCTGAACCCGGACAAGTGTGTCTTCGGGGTTAGCTCCGGAAAGCTTCTTGGATTCTTGATAAACCACCGAGGAATAGAAGCGAATCCGGCAAAGATTAAAGCTATTGAAGACATGCGGCCACCATCCCGCATCAAGGACGTCCAGAAGCTGACTGGATGTCTAGCTACCCTCAGCTGGTTCATCTCAAGACTGGCGGAACGGGCGCTACCCTTCTTCAAATTATTGAGGAAGTCTGGACCATTCCAATGGTCTGAAGAAGCAGAAAAGGCTTTCCAAGAGCTAAAGCAGCTCCTTACCACTCTACCAACTTTGGTAGCTCCGAATCCTGGTGAGCCACTTCTGCTTTACATTTCGCCAACTGACGAAGTTATCAGCATGGTCCTGGTTGCGGAAAGACCAGAACCATCTCCAGTTCAGGGAGCCAGACCCCTCCGGGAGGGTCCGGAGCTACCTGAAGGCGAGTCTGGGAGTACCGGAAGAATTGCCGGAATCACACTCCGATAAACTTGCTTTCTGTTTCACAACTGCTAGATGAAAATCTAGAAATTATTTTGACTAAAAATTGCTGCAAAGTTGTAAATTCAAATAGTGAGCTTACTTTTAACATGTCTCGTCTTGGAAGAGTTTTTAAAGCTGATTTTGATATGTCTTCCTCTAAGCATAGGTGTCTAGTTGCTAATGATTCCAAAGATTTATATTTTTGGCATCGTAGACTTTGTCACGTAGGCTTTGATCATCTCATGCGTGTTAGTGCTCTTGATCGCATACGAGGGCTGCCTAAGCTTAAAGGGGACAAAGAAATTGTGTGCTCTTCTTGTAGACATGCTAAGATGGTTGCAGGTTCACATACTTCTCTCACAATGATCATGACAACTGAACCGGGTCAACTCTTGCACCTTGACACCGTAGGACCTTCACGTGTTCAATCCTTTGGAGGTAAATGGTATGTTCTTGTGATTGTTGATGATTATTCTAGATACTCTTGGGTTTACTTTATGGCATCTAAGAATGAAGCTTTTAGTCACTTTAGAACTTTATTTCTTAGATTATCAATTGATCACCGAGGATCTTTAAAAGCAATTAGAAGTGATAACGGAACCGAATTTAAAAATCAATCTTTCGTTCACTTTTGTGCTGAAAATGGAATAGATCATCAATTTTCTTCACCATATGTACCTCAACAAAATGGTGTTGTAGAAAGAAAGAACGGAACCTTAGTTGAAATGGCTGATACAATTGCAACCGCTTGTAAAATCTCAAATCATGTTTTCTTGCGCGCTAAGCTAGGTAAAACACCATATGAGCTTCAGTTTGGACATAGGCCTAGTGTTACACATTTTCGGGTCTTTGGTTGCAAATGCTTTGTTAAGAAACATGGTAATCTTGATAAATTTGAACCTAGATCCCTTGATGGCATATTTCTTGGTTATCCATCTCATACTAGAGGCTACCGTGTGCTTTTACTTGACACTAACAAAATTATGGAGACTTGTGAGGTGTCTTTTGATGAAGCTAGCACAGGTACTAGCTCAAACATTGCAGGTACGGATCCATATCCGCAGGGGGAGAGCATTTTCGTTGAAGATGAGGAAGAAGTGGTGCTGCTGCCCGAAAAATCAGCAGCTAATGACATTGTCCCAGCTCCTGATTTTGATTCACAGCCAGCACCGACGACCACCATTGCTGGTCCAGATCCTCCTCAAGTCACAAGTTCATCTATTTGTGATGAACATGAAGAAGAAGAAGCTTGTGAAGTGTCCACTCCCCTCCGGGCTCTCAAAATTCGTCCTCCACAACAAATTATTGGAAGCTTGCACAAATGAGTCACACAGTCTAGGTTTAGCAATTCAAACTCTCATGCTCATTCTGCTTTTGTTGCTTCTTTTGAATCCAAAGATATATCACACACACTCACTAATGAATCGTGGATTATTGCCATGCAAGAAGAGTTAGAAAATTTTGAAAGAAATAATGTTTGGAAACTTGTACCTCCACCTCAAGGTCACACTTTAATTGGAATTAAATGGGTGGTTAAAAATAAACAAAGTGAGGATGGGGTTGTGGTTAGGAATAAGGCTAGGTTGGTTTCTCAAGGTTTCACTCAAGTTTAAGGTCTAGATTTTGATGAAACTTTTGCTCTTGTTGCTAGATTAGAAGCCATAAGAATTTTGTTAGCTTTTGCTACATCTAAAAGTTTTAAGCTATATCAAATAGATGTTAAAAGTGCTTTTCTTAATGGCTACATATATGAGGAGGTTTATGTCAAATAACCACCTAGTTTTGACAATCCAGATTTTCCTAATCATGTTTACAAACTTTCCAAAGCCCTGTACGGTCTCAAACAAACCCCTAGAGCATGGTATGCTAGGTTAAAAACATTCTTACTTGAAAAGGGGTTTTCCATGGGCAAGGTTGATAAAACTCTTTTGTTCTTAAGCATGGCAATGACTCATTATTCGTTCAAGTGTATGTGGATGATATTATCTTTGGTTGTGCTTCTCATGATTTTGTGTCCAAGTTTTCAGCTATGATGAGTTCAGAATTTGAGATGAGTATGATAGGAGAACTCAAGTACTTTTTGGGGCTGCAAATCAAGCAAACCAAGGAGAGTACCTTTGTGCATCAAATGAAGTATACAAAAGACCTCCTAAGGCGCTTCAACATGGACAAAAGCAAGCCTCTTCGGACACCAATGGGAACAGCAACAACACTTGAACTTGATGAGGATGGTGACCCGTGGATCAAAAAGAATATATAAGCATGCTTGGATCACTTTTGTAGCTCACGACATCAAGACCGGACATACAATTCCGCGTATGTCTTTGTGCACGGTTTCAAGCCTCCCCATGTGCTTCACATCGTCAAGCCGTCAAAAGGATTCTCAGGTACTTACATGGAACTCAAGAATTTGGCATTTTTCTTCCTTCTTCCTCAACCATTACTTTGAAAGCTTTTTCAGATGCTGATTTTGGGGGTTGTAGGATTGATAGGAAAAGTACTTCTGGTGCTTGTCATTTTCTTGGTAATTCACTTGTTGCTTGGTCCTCTAGAAAACAAAACTCAGTTGCACAATCCACAGCTGAATCTGAATATGTAGCTATTGCTAGTGCTTGCTCACAAATTCTTTGGATTGTTCAAACACTTAAGGACTATGGGGTCGATCTACATAGTGTTCCACTGTTTTGTGATAACACTAGTGCCATCTGCATTGCTAAAAACCCTGTGCAATATTCTAGAACTAAGCACATTGACATTAGGTATCACTTTCTCTGTGATAAAGTTGAAAAATGAAACATTGTACTTCACTATGTAGATACCGAACAACAATTGGCTGACATTTTTACAAAACCTTTGGATTTCACTCATTTTTGTTTAATTCGTAGTGTAATAGGAGTTATGCATCCTCATGGCTTAAATTGAGGGGGAGTTTTGAAACTTGGAAAGTCTATGTGTGAATCTGAACTTAAAATAATATGAGCATAGTATTTCATACATATATGATTTTGTGATTCTTTTTACATGCAGAAAGTTCTTACTACATTGCTCGTGTTATACATTTTGTAGGTTTTGTCATGTCTAGTAATTGAAATAATTACTTACACTAAATCTGGTCATGGTCAAACTTTCTTGCTGTTTTGAACTTGTTGCATGCTCACAAGTGCTTTAATCATAAAGAAGTAATCAAGTAATCAACTCACATGTTGAGTTTTATGAACAAATATAAATTGAGAAAAGATCAAGAGAATATGCATGCATCACACTTCTTCTTTTGAGATAACTTATCATTGCACTTAGATATGAACTTGGAAGAAGTTGTGTATGACTAAAACCATGTCCTTAAGCTTCTGATTGTCAAATGATATAGGCTTGGCTTGGTTGGTTAGAATAAGGCAGATGCGCATATAATCTCTTGCAAATATCATATGATCAAAATTTGTGCTTTAAAAAATAATAAAATGCAGCAACAAGTGTCATGCTTTCAGGTCTTGAAATAGTTAAGCTTGTGAGATCATGACTTGCTTAAATTGAAAATTACATTTGATCTCTAGCATGGATTACACTACTTTATGTATCTCATTGATGTGATATTGTAAGTTACTTGATAGTATGACTTGTATGAGCTTTGTTTTATATGTATATGTTATAATATGCTCATAACAATTAAAATTTCTCTTTTCAACCTTGATGAATACATTGTCAAAGGGGGAGAGATAATATGGTAATTTTTTAAATATAAGTATGCAAGGGGGATAAATTTATTACACATTGCACATATTCACATTTGTTTTTGGCACGATTCTTCTGGGGGGATTTCTTTTTCTTATTTTATTTTTGTATTACAAAGGGGGAGAAATTGTTTTCAAAACTTTTAACGTGAATAAGCCAATATTTGGATCTTAAGTGGTGTTGCCAATGCATTCATCAAGGGGGAGATTGTGAGACCTATGTGTGCTGAATACATTGGCTTGTACTAAATACATTGGCTTTGATGATAAAAGTTCAGAAATTCTGCTAAAACACCTTCTTAGCAAGGTCTGACTCTAGCTCCAAGCTTCTGCTAGGTCCGACTTGTTTTGCTAGGTCCGACTTATGTTGGTTAGCTCCGGCATATCTTTGATAGCTCCGGCATGTCTTTGTTAAGCTCCGATATGTTTTGCTAGGTCCGACTTATGTTGGTTAGCTCCGACATGTTTTTCTAGGTCTGGCGCTAGGTTGTACTAGCTTTGGTTAGCTCCGGCGCTAGATTGTACTAGCTTTGGTAAGCTCCAGCGCTAGGTTGTACCAGCTTTGGTAAGCTCCAGCGCTAGGTTGTACTAGCTTTTGTAAGCTCCGGTTCAAGCTCTGTTTAGCTTTGGCAAGATTCGAAGCTTGATCGCAATGTTCCTGCTTTTACTGTGAAATATTTCAAACTTGCTTTACATTGTTGGAAAGATTGCTTAGTATTCATTTGCTAAGTTTTTGGTGCATTTTGGTTGATATGTCTTATATCATTTTGCTATGGTTTACAACATGCTTATGTGAGGTGCTCACGTAAGATGTTGTAGTTTCAGAACTAACGTGAGTCAAGTCAAGAACTTATGCTCGAAAGTATTGGTTATATATTCATGTGCCGGTGTTGCTTTAGTTCAAGACATGACTGGTGACGGGATCCATTGAACTAACCTTAGGAAGAAGGTGAGGTTCAACAACCAAGTTCGGGAGGAATTGTGGTTGAGTTGATCGGGAGGTCGCGCAGCATGTATGAATCAAGAACAATGCATATGAAGGTATTGTGGACGTTGTTCGAAGATATTTGCACGTATGCAAGGAGTGCATTGACGTGGCTACATGGTTTTGTGGCATTATGAAGAGATGTGGACGTAAAGAATTGGTCAGAAAGGTCCAACCGACTAGGTTATGGACTCAGGTTGCGGCTGAGTTGTGTTTGACTCATATATGGAAAGTTTTGAGGTGGTTATGATAGGATTTCGTGTGGGTCACGAATTTGAGTTGTTTTAGGAATGTGGGATACGTTCCTAAGGTGTTTGGAAGTCTTAAGATTGCTTCTATCTTCGTATATAAGAGTCTTGAGCAGTTATGGAAATTTTTGATTCGTGAACGAAGTAGGATTAGAGTCCTGATTTGAGTTAAGTTGGCTTTCGAGCTGGTTATATAAGTAAGGGAGGCCAGAGCTCATGGTGCACAACTTTGGGGGATGTTCCTCTTGTGTTCTATTGAATAAAATTTGTAATTGAAAGGAACTTTTGTGCCTTGTTCGTCTGACTTGTTTTCTTCAAGTCTTTCTCGTCGAGTTTTCAGCACAGCACTACCTTTCTTCGGTGGTTTATCATAACTCGAGTTTTATAGATCCAATTGACGTGATTTTTTGGGTTGTCTTCACAACTTGACTATCTATCATATGTCAAAATTTCCTGGTCATTGGATTTGTGGTTTTTGATCTACATGAGTTTCTTTGCAGTATTACAGATTTGTTTTTTCCTCGGGTAGGACATATTGACCTTTGTTCGATCTTTCGATCGTAACTTGAGTTTCTCTTGATGGATTTGAGTGATTCTTATTGTTTCATCTTCGTGACTTGATTTTCTCTGATTTATATCATTTTTTTCACGGTGAAACACGTTTATATTAGTCTCACACACAATTTCTTTAACAGATCATTTTTTGCCAAAGGGGTTGGGATTTAATTGTTTCTGCTGCGTAAGATTTTTTAAATGTACTATTAACCCCCCCCTCAGGTAGCTTTTCACGTGCTCTTTGATCCTACAAAGAACTGCCCCTTCAAGTACTTGAAGTTGTTCCCCTCCGGCAAATGGGATGACTGGAAGAAGGATTGGGTCATCATCGCAATGGAGGAGCACGAGAGACTGGAGCTGCCCCAGGGACTCCCCAACGTCGACACCGATGCCTGGAATGTAGTTCCAAAGCTGTGGATGCATTCAAGTCTGTCCTGGCTAGAATCCAAGAATGTGTGGAGGGTGGAATGACCCCCCAGATGATCTTTGGAAATTTCTCGGTGAATAGGTGGGCTCTACTGAAGACAAGGGAGAGGCCCGCATGGGCTTTCAATAGTGTGATAAATCACGACCAGATTGAAACCGATTTGAACTCCAACTTGGATGACGAAGCTTTGATGCTCCATCTCAAGAAACTTCACCACGGGTCCATCCTCGATGACGCCTTGACTCCGTCAGGTGCTTTCCTGCCTCTGAACATGATTCCAGAGTTCAGCAGGGAGCTCTGGAGGAAAACGCCGGAACTAGATGACCTCGGTGAAGTGGAGAAGTGCAAGACCTCCAGGGTTGTAATTCTCAGAGCTTCCGAGGGGTTGGTCGCCTCTACCCCGAGCCAAAGGGTTGACGTAGGCAAGGGCAAGGGCAAGGATCCAGCTGAATCTTCCAGCCGGTAGAGGAGTTGAGGCACGCTGATGGGAGATCTGTTAGGTCTGATCCATCTACAACTGCCCCTTGTCCCCGTCGAGGGAGATCTTTGAAGGCGACACCTCCTCCGGTGCAGACGTCCTCAAGAGGTGCTAGCTCCGGACAGTCAGCCCCGGTCCTAGTGCTAGCTATGGGCTCCAGGTCTGGTAGTCCTTCCCAGCCAAGGAAGGCCTCGGTTGGGGTAACACCGACGACGGATATAGGCTCCTAGCAACATTCTGGAGCTCCTGCTACGCCAAGCACAGAGGCTTCGGCTCAGAGTGCCCAGTGAAGAACTTCAAGTGCCAATTGGAGCGGTAGCTTTCCAAGGTAAGCTTTGTTTTTTCACCATGATTTGCTATTCTTTGTTTGTCATGTTTTTAACCTTCGATCCTTCAACTATAGGGCATCAAAGATGGGGGCTAAATCTATGGCCTCTGTTGCAGTGGCTGAAGCGGTGCGGGTGGAAGCTTCAGCTCCGACCCCCGTGCCTCCCCAAGTGGTGGCTGAGGTCACAGCAGCTCTGACGTCAGCTGTCGTGGATCTAGATCCCAAATCGACGCCAGCGACTCCCATGATAGCGCCGGACCACGGGGGAGACATACGTGTAGATGCTCCAGCAGCGGCGGCACCAGTGACTGAAGCTCTGGCACAGGATGCGGAGATGGTGGAAGCTCTGATATTGGAGCCGGAGGTAACCGAGGCTTCGGTCCCTATATCGGAGGTTGTTGCAGAGCCGGCGGGTGAACCGGTGGTGCCAGAAGCTCCAGCCTTCGAGCCGGAAGTCGTTGATGCCCCGACAGTTCAGTCGGTTGTGCTTGAAGTTCTGGCCCCTATGCTGGAGATAGTTGAAGCTCCGGCTGCTGAGCCAGAGATGGTTGAAGCTCCGGTAGCTGAGCCGGAGGTGGCTGATGTACCTGCGCTTGAGCCGACGGTGGAAGTGTCTTTGAACAAAACTATAACGACTGCTCTGGAGGTAATTGCTCCGGAGGTGTCCATACTCGAGCTGAAACACCCTAAAGAAGCGGCGGTAGGCTCTCCACGCGCAGAGCCAGCAGTTGAAGACCCTGCGATGGGACCTTCGGCGTCAGCCCTGAAGGTAGAAGTTCCCCCAACGGAATCTTCCTCAGTAGCGGTCGAGGAGCTCCCGGAGGGTGGACCTAGTGATGTAGAAGCTCAGGGAACCACACTTGTGGTGTGGGACCCTATTTTTGTTCTTGAAGACCCTCTGGAGCCGGCAGCGAAGACTCCAGCTAGCCCAGAGCCTATTCCCTTGGCATTGTCTATTGATAATGCCTGCTCGAGCCTCCGCCATGTACAACTAGCTCGCCTTCGACCATGACAGTAAGGTCCTCGAAGAAGAGCACCACACCTTGAGGCGTTAGCGCAACAGGCTCCACTTCCATACCAAGCTTGCGGAGACGAGGCTTGCTGATCAGAAGGAGTGGGTCAATAAGGAGAAGGCTCGGATGGAATATTAGGGCAAGTTGCTGGAGGAAAAGGAGGCCGCAATCAGGACCCTCGATGCTAATTCTCGGGAGATTCTCGAGCATGCCAAGGAAAGGAATAATGTTGCTGATGAACGTCACAATAGACTCACTACATTAAACAAGATTCTCGTGAAGCGCCGAGCTGACCTCGATGTGAGGGAACAAAAACTCTTGGAACAGCAGGAGGATATTTTGAAAAGAGAGGAGGAGCTCGCCCAAAAGCTAACTCTGGCAGAGAAAAATTTGGTAGATCGCACTAAGGATCTTGATCTGTGGAGCAAGGAAGAGGAGGAGAAGTACTAGAAACTGGGGCCGGAGCTCTCAAAAAGAGAAGCTGATATTGCCACCATAGAGGAGAAAGCGCGGGGCAGGGAGAAAGCCTGGCCAACCGGCGGAACCGCATCCACCTCTGGGAGACGGAGCTTGCAGATCGCGAAATGCAAATAGGTGAGAGTATTGAGCAACATGCCAAAGTGGTCGAGCACCTCGCTCGCGAAGGTTCAGAGCTTACAGCCGCCAAAAGGTCACTGGAGGAGCTGCAAAATTTGAGGGTGACTGAGTCTCAGTAGGTGTGGGACTTCTTGGGCGAGGCAATGATGCTTTGATGCCGCTGGGCTTTAGTCCAGTGCGTCCGGACAATCCAGATCTGGAGCTGGACCAAGCACTAGTGGGACTCAGCTCTGCTAGCGGCAAACTCGATGCGATGGGTTACGTCATCGTGGACCAACTTGAGATAAAGGAGAAATATTTTGCAAAGAACGTCATACAATATTCGCTGACTTATTACAAGAGCCGAGACCCCAAATTCTATCTGGATCTAGTGCTTGCAGGACCCATTGCTGAAGAAGAAGACGCCGCCAAGGCCAGCGATCAGGAGGTTGCCCAGAAGGTTGCCACATATTTCCGTAGAACCTAGGACCTTTCTCTTTTGCTCCCGCTTGAAATTGTCCAATTTTGTAATCTCCAATCTTCAAATGAATGAAATTCAATCTTCCTAAAATAAATGAATCCCATTTTTGTTTGTCTTCAATATACTGTGTTTATCTTGTTGGCCCCCTGGTAGAAGTGCACAATTTGATTGCAAGCATGTACCAAAAGGTTTTGACAGTATCTTCATGACTTCAGCAATTCGAACTTGTAGCCAGTATGTTTTGCTTTCAGGTCCGAGCTTTACCTCCGACACTTCCAGAGACCCTTTGTTACATCGACGATGGGCCCTCTGGGATTTATCGGAGCTTGATAGGTCTGATGGCGCCCAATGTCAACGCATGAAACGTCGACAGCGGGCCCCCTGGGGCTGTCGGAGCTAGGTAGGTCCGACGACATCCACTGTCAACGCGTAGAACGTCGACAACAGGCCGCCCTTGGGATGATTTTTCCACCATCTTCACTTTTATCATCTTTAGTCTTTCACATCGATGACTGGCCCCCATGGGAGATGTCGGAACTTGTTAGCTTCGACAGCGCTCACACTCAACGCTTGAAACATTGACGGCGGGCCCCCTTGGGGGATGTCGGAGCTTGGTAGCTCCGACATTGTCCACCATCGCCATGAGTTTTTGATTTTTCTTGCACATTAAAGACAAGAAAAAAGAGTAAAATTCATCCTCTCATCTATAACTCGTTTGCGACTTACTATTCTTATTTGGATTTTTAGTCCCGAGGAATTCAATATGATAACAAGCACATTTATGTAATCTTTCGAGATTTGAATGCTTTCTGGAGCCGCCCTACTGAGGCCTGCCAGAATGTAGGTAGAGTGGCGTACTTAGGGTGCTGGACCAGGCTAAGTCAATCGCACACTCCAGACCTATGTTGGCTTGGCGTTCAGGCGAGTAGACCATGCAACAATGCTAAAATCCAAAGAGACCATCAACATAACTTGTACAACATATGAATAACTTTGACAACAACTCAAAAGAATTGCACAACTTCATTATAGGCAAGAAGAGAAGGATAAATAAAAGATAATGAGCCTGTACAAAATTATTGCACGTGGAGTCTGTTTTCACATAATAATGTTCTTCATTATAGGTCTGAATTACATGGGAAACAAGGACACACTTAGGGTACGGAACCTGGATAAGTGTGCTATAAATCTTATACTAACACAGGGTAGGTAGCCACACTTTTAGTTGTGACTGTTTCAAGTGTTACTTGAACTTCTCGGACCCTCCCGGAGGGGTCCGGATGTTCTCCTGGGGAACCTACCCGACTCTGTGTATGCACTCTATAATTTACATTGCATGTAATTACAGACTCACCTCTATTATACTAGGCATAAAACTTACGGATGTGCTCGATGTTCCAAGGATTAGGGAGCAGGGTCCCATCCTCAGTTGCCAAGCGAACGCATCCAGGACGAGATACTTTGATCACTCGGAAGGGACCTTCCCAGCTGGCGGAAAGTTTGTTCATCCCTTCACGAGTTAGTATTCTCTGCAGCACTAGATCACCTTCCTCGAGCTATCGGTTGCGCACATGCCTTTGATGGTAGCGTTAGAGTGCCTGGCGATAACGTGCATTTCGAACAGCTGCTTGGTGTCTTCCCTCATCAACGAGGTCAAGGTCTTCACGCCGGAGCTGGTCCTGCGTGGATTCGTCGAACGTCCGGACCCGGAGTGACCCCAAGGTGATCTCAGGAGGAAGGACTGCTTCAGCTCTATACACCAGGAAGAAGGGTGTCTCTCCAGTTGACCGGTTAGGCGTTGTCCTGTTAGCCCACAAGGTGGACGGAAGCTCCTCAATCCAGTTGGCTCCATGCTTTTTTAGACGCTCATATGTGCGCGTCTTGTGTCCTTTTAAGATTTCTGCATTTGCTCTCTCGGCTTGGCCATTACTTGTCAGGTGAGCTACTAAGGCGTAGCTGACTTGAATGTCGAGGTCTTCGCAATATTCTTGGAATGCAGCACTTGTACATTGGGATCCATTGTCAATTATGACTTTGTTCGGAACTCCAAATCTGCATACGATGGACTTCAAGAACTTGATAGCTGATTGCTTGTTGACTGTCACAACTGGAGTTGCTTCCGGCCATTTTGTGAACTTGTCTATGGAGACGTACAGGTACCTATAACCTCCGACGGCTTTTGGTAAAGGTCCCAAAATGTCCATCCCCTACACAGCGAATGGCCATGTAGGAGGTATCATTTGTAGTGGCTGAGCCAGTGTGTGAATTTGCTTTGCGTGGAACTGGCACGCTTCACACTTTTTCACTAGCTCGACTGCATCCTGAAGTGTTGTAGGCCAATAAAAGTCATGCCAAAAGGCTTTACCGACCAACGTGCGAGAAGACGTGTGGTTCCCACACTCGCCTCCATGGATTTCTACAAGGAGCTTGCGACCTTCTTCTCTTTCAATGCACCGCATTAGGATGCCATTGGCACTGCGCCAGTAGAGATCCCCTTCTACCAGCGTGTATCTTTTAACCAACCTGACGATCCGGTCAGCGGATACACCGTCTTCAGGAAGGATGTTGTCTTTCAAGTAGCTCTGAATCTCCAAGATCCATGCATCGGAGCTAGCTTGAGCTTTTGAGTCTTGCGTGTTGGGTTGCTCGGAGCTCCCTGCAACACCTGCGACCCTTGGTGGATGCCATGGTAACAGGGCCACCAGGACCGCTAGCTTCGAGGTGCTGGTTCTGCCCCCTTCGCTCAGTTCGGCAGACTGAGTTGTTGGTCTTGACAACCTCCGGACGAAGATTCCGTCGGGAGCCGGAGCTTCGGTTGAGTCCTTCGTCGAGAGTTTGTCGACTTTAGCATTGTGGAGATGCTGAACATGGCGGAGATCCAAGACTTCGAAGTCCTTCTGGAGCCTCTGGACTTCAAGGAGATATGCAGCTAGTTGGGGGTTGTTGCAGCAGCATTCACCTTTGACTTGTTTTATGATGAGCTGCGAATCACCCTTCACCAACAACTGCTTGACACTATAGGATAGTGCCACCTTGAGCCCGTAGATGAGAGCTTCATACTCCGCTATGTTGTTGGTCGCCTTGAAGTCAAGGTGAATCATGTATTTGACCTTCTCCCCGGTTGGAGCGAGGAGAACGATTCGAGCTCCGGCCCCCTGTTTCTGCACGGAGCCGTCGAAGTAAAGAGTCCAGTGAGGCTCGGTGAAGACCAGGACCTTAGGTTCCGGCTTCTGCTCACTGGGGCCCCTAGGATTTGATGGATAGGGACTCCACTCCGCTACAAAGTCCGCCAAAGCCTGACTCTTGATTGCTTGTCGCGGCACGAATTCAAGATCAAACTCGGCTAGCTTCACTGCCAACTTTGCGATATTCCCTGTAGAATTAGGGTTATGCAATATGGCTTGCAATAGATAAGAGGTTACCACTGAAATTTTGTGGGCTTGGAAGTAATGACGAAGCTTCTTAGAGGCGATAAGGACTGCGTAGAGAATCTTATGCACCTCAAGGTATCGAGACTTGGCGTTGTGTAGTACTTCACTTTTGAAGTACACTGGGCACTTGACTGTCCGGACCCTCCTTGAGGGGCCCGGAGCTTCTTCTTCATCAACCCGAAACCTGCTAGAGGGGTACATACCTTCTTGTTGAGCTTCCCGGACCCTCCTGGAGGGGTCCAAAACTTTTCTTATTCAACCCAAACCCTTCTGGAGGGGTCCGAATCATCTTGATCAACCATGAACCCCTGCGGATGAGAGAGGTTGATCCTCTAGCATTCTGCCTTGAGGATCCGTGCCTAGAGGATGGGACCCAGACTCACCTTCAGGTAGCTTCGGACCCTCCTGAAGGGGTCTGGACTTCTGAATTGGGTATGGCTCCGGTCTCTTCGCGACCAGGACCATACTGACAACTTCAGTAGTTTCCGAAATATAAAGCAGAAGGGGCTCACCAGGACTCGGAGCTGCCAGGATTTGTAGTGTGGTGAGGAGCTGCTTCAGCTCTTGAAATGTATTTTCTGCTTCGTCGGAAAAATGGAATGGCCCGAACTTCCTCAACATCTTGAAGAAGGAGAGCGCCCGCTGTGCCAGTCTCGAGATGAACCAGGTGAGCGTAGCTAGACATCCAATTAGCTTATAGATGTCCTTGATGCAAGTTGGGGGCTGCATATCTTCAATATCTTTGATATTGCCAGTTTTGCCTCAGTTCCCCGGTGAGTCACCAAGAATCCAAGGAGTTTCCCAGAGGTAACCCCGAAGATGCACTTGTCTGGGTTCAGCTTGGTGCACGTGATGCGAAGCTTGTCGAAGTCGGCTTGCAGGTTGTCAAGGAGTGACTCCTTGTTCTTTACCTTTACGAGGATGTCGTCGACGTACACCTCCACCAAGTCTCTGATTAGCTCTCCAAAAATTTTGTGCATAGCTCGCACAAAGGTTGAAGCAGGGTTTTTAAGACCAAATGGCATGGCAGTATAATAGCACTATCCATCTACTGTAATGAAGTCAGTATGCTCTTCATCTTCTCTAGACATTTGGATTTGATGGTATCCGGAGTATGCATCTAGGAAACACAATAGCTCACACCCGGAGGTGGAGTCCACTATCTGATCTATTCTAGGCAGTGGAAATGGATCTTTTGGACATGCCTTATTCAAGGTGGTGTAGTCAATACACATCCGAAGCTTCCCACCGGCCTTGGGTACAACAACTGGGTTTGCCAGCCATTTTGGATGATGAGCCTCCCGGATGAAACCAGCTTCGAGCAACTTCTTGATCTCTTGTCGGATGAAGTTTTGCCGCTTGACTGATTGCTTCCAAGGCTTCTGGTGTACATGTCGTGGGTCGGGATAAATCTTCAGGTTGTGCTCAATCACCTCTCTTGGGATCCCAGACATTTGTGACGGTTGCCAGGCAAAGATGTCAATATTAGCCTGGAGGAAAGTGATGAGAGCGAGTTCCTATTTGTTGTCAAGACCTCCCGATATACGGGTGGTCTGGGCAGCATCAGAACCAATTTGGACGACTTTGACGGGAACGTCGGTGTCGCCGCTTGGTTGCACACGTGGTGCAAAAGTTGAGCCTCGATGACAAGTGATCGGAGGTTGAGCAATGAGCTTTTTGCCACAGGTTCCCTCTTGCGCTGTTGCAAGCGCGTGGAGTTCTTCCAACGCAGTGAGTCTTGCAGTACGATCTCCACAGACCCAAAGAACACCCAAAGGTGTTGACATCTTCAATGCCAGGTAACCGTAGTGAGTTGTGGCCATGAACCTGTACAGGTCAGGCCTACCCAGGATGGCGTTGTAGGGCAGACTGATGTGAGCTACATCGAAGACCAGCTTCTCAGTCCTGTACTTGGGGTCCTAGAAGCCTAGCTCCATTTCAGTTGGAGCTTCGTCGACTTTTTTCTTTCCTTCCCGCTGATGGAAGGGAGCTTCTTCTCGGCGCTTGTTGTAGTGCTTGACAAGGTTCTGGACCTCTCGGCAGTCTTCCAGACTATGCTTGTCCATTTTGTAAATCGTACACCATATCTTTGAGTTGTCGCCGTCTTCTGACGAAGGTCGAGGTCACTTTTCAGGGTGTGGTCCCCAGCCACCCAGAGCTGCAGCTGCTGCAGCAGTAGGCGTACCGGCCGACAGCTTCTTCTTACCATTGGACTTTTTCTTTTTCTTGGCACCACCAGAGGTAGTGGATTCAGTTTTGTAGGACTTTTTGTTAGCCTCCAGAGCTGGCTTTGAGTGCATTTCCTGGCCCTCTACGGCCCGGGCGCACTTGTCAGCAGGGCTGAACAACTCTGTGACGCTGGTAACCTCCTTCGTTGCCAACTTCTCCAACATCTTTTTATCTCTGACACCCTGTCTAAATGCCACGATGACAGATGTGTTGGAGATGGAGGGGATGGTATTGCGTACCTGATAAAATCATTGGATGAAGAACCGCAATGACTCTCTGATGTTTGCTTCACAGCAAACAGGTCTAGTTCGGTGCTTGGTCGGGTGTAGGAACTCCCGAAGTTGGCAGTGAACTATTGGCATAGCTCCGTCTAACTTTTGATGGAATCGGGCAGGAGACTCATGAACGAGGACCTAGCAATCCCAATCAGAGCCCTTGGAAAGTAGTTGTCCATCACGGCCTCATTGCCACCCGCTGCTAGAATGGTGGTGGAGTATATTTGGAGGAATTCGGCGGGGTTGACAGTCCCGTCGAATGTCTCCAGCAGATGAGGCCAGAACCTCTGGGGCCAGCGAACCATGCGCAAGTGCATGGTCAGGGCTGAACATCCGCCCCCCACTCCCGAAGGAGGAGTGTTTTCGCGTGCCTCTCACCTATCACGAGCACACTCGATATGGACGCGGCTGTTCTGCTATCTGTAGCGGCGGTCAAGTTCTGACCGCAGGTCGTGTGTCGAGAGCCTCGACACAGTGTGGGTACGACGTGCCCCGGCGGGAAGCGAAGTCACCTGTTGGGACACAGCACGTCTCCTGTGCTGTAAAGTTTGTGGACCAAGTCTTCCTGACAAGATCCGATGTTGTGAAGGTGCCCGCCTAGAAGGAAGAGGACCTTGGTTGCTGATGCCATCAGCTGCAGCGGAAACACGATCTTCAACATCAGCCCTCCACTGCTCCATCGCATCCTGGGGTGCTCCTGGAGGTGGTGGACATTGAAGGAGAGTATGTGCAGCAATTAGCGCATGCTCAGGGTTATTGTTCGTTGATGCTGTGATCGACACGAGTACCCCATCCTACTGTATAGCATTGTTTTTCGGAACAGATGGTGGTGGTGATGGCATGACGCCCGCCGAGACAACGGCGGCCGCTGGCTGTTGAATGTTGGAGGGATTCCCTCCAGCACACTGCTTAGCATTATTGCTGTTGGATGATCCTGCGGTGGAGTTCACCATCTTGAGAACTCAGGTGCCCCTACCTGGCGCGCCAAATGTCGAAGCGTACGAATGACACTTCCCCTGATACTACGAAATTGTAGCTCGCGGAGGTTCTTTGATCGGTTTGGGCGCGCGGAGATTCTAGACAAGATGATGACTCAGAGGATTTACGTGGTTCAGGCCGCCAAAGTGTAATACCCTACTACACGGGGTGTGTGTTGTTGTATTAGGGATCCACTAGTGCTTGCGTGCGTACCCCCCTCCTCCATGGATCGTGCGGCTCAGCCTTTTATAGTCTAAGGGTTCTCCGTTACATCACTTTTTGCATGACCCGACATGTGGCCCTGGCGTAGTTAATAGCCTAATACATGATTGTCGAGTATTAAATGTGGTTAATAGTGTGATAATGTGCCTTAATGATGGTGTTACCCCTATTAACAGTCTATTGATCGTGTGTCATTAATATAGCATTAATGACACGCCATCAGGTCTTGTAACCGTCCCTCGAAGATCTGAGTCGTTGGAGATCTGTCAGTATTCCCGTTGGTGTCGTAGGTCTGGAGGCTCGACACGTGACAGCTCTGGAGCTTCCCCTCGCGGGGAGGAAGGTCCAGAGCCGCTACACACGTAGCGGCACCGGAGCTTCCCTCTACTAGGGGTTAGATCCGGAGTCACTGCCCACGTGTCAAGCACTAAGGAGTTTAGCTTCGGTCTTATATTACACATGGTAGTGCTGGAGCTACCCATATGAAGGAGGCGAGTCCAGTGTCGCGTAACACGTGTGTCGAGGTGTTTAAACCGACACCTCCCCCGGACCTACATGGGTGTAGTCCGCAGAGGTTCAATGAATATTCGAGGGGCTAGTCCTAACAAGATCAAGCTCAGAGAATGATTAACACGAGGGATTTACGTGGTTCGGGCCACCTGAGCGTAATACCCTATTCCACGGTGGTTTTTCTGTGTTGTATTGCTTGGGTGTGAGAGAGCTTTTCTTTGTTCGTGGCTGCTCGATCCTTTTATAGTTCAAGGTCGAGCAGCTTACAAGTGGGACCCAAAGCCTGATAGGTGGCCTTGGGAGTACCAAATCCACCCTAAGATCCAGGAGTAAATGTTATCCCTGACAACGGCTTCAATGTGCCGCCTGTCCATACCCTGCTGCAGGGCTACCTTTGGCTCGTCATCATGGTCGGTCGTGTCTTGTCTGTCTTTTCGATGCCTTCTATTGGCCCATCGTACGTAGTAGTTCGGCTCTGACCAGTCATGATAAGACCGGCCACTGTCCACTTGACTTACAAGTGCGAGCTCCCACCTACCTAGGGAACATGTGCGTCCTTCCTAGCTTCGATGTACCGAGCACGCCTCCCGTTATTGCTCCTTCCGCGGCAAGGCTCTGGCTCAGCGCTGCCTATCACGTGGCAGCTCCCGGACCCTCCCTCAGTGGGAGGTCCAGGTCCGGGAGGTTGGGTCCGGAGCTATCGGGAGCGTAGCAGCATCAGACCCTCTTCTCATGAGGGGAGGTCCGGGGTCGCCGACCTAGTGAGCACGCCGGACCTTCCCTTTGCAATGTGATGGACCCAGAGCTGCAGGCCTCGTGGCGGCACTGGACCATCTCTCAATGGGAGGTGCTACTGCTCCGCTTGTCGCGTCGCACCTTGGGCCCATGGCAGGCCTCACCCCTGTGGGTGGTGGGGCCCAGTATGCATTTATCCCTGTACCCAGGGATACCCGGTTTTCCAGGCACCGACAGTGGCCCCCGGGCCCATCTTGGGGAGAAACTTCCTTCTAAAGGCAGTTATACCCGTGGTGGGGTCATTGTGAATCTTCGTGCTGCAGCTTTAAGGTGTTCCCTTCAATGCGGCAGACAAAATCTTTGTCTGCGGATACTGCCCCATCAACTGGCACCGGTTCCTGAAATTCGTTTTGGCTCCGCGCGCCCATTAAGTTTCTACACTTAAATTTTGAATTCTCACCTACGAAAGCAGCTACCTTTAGGCGGCCACTCGATACTTCCGCCGATTCAGGCTCTTGACCCACCAGTCATACGTGGGTTTGTTGGATCAAAGAGCACATGAAAAGCTACCAGAGGGGGGTGAATGGTAGATTTAAAAATCTTACACAGCGGAAATAATTAAACCCCAAATCCCTTCAGCAGAAAAACAATCTGTTAAAGAAATCGTGTGTGAGACTAATCTAAACGTGTTTCACCATGACAAAAGTGATAGATATCAGAGAGAATCAAGTCACGAAGACAACACAACAAGAATCACTCAAGTCTGTCGAGAAAAACTCAAGTTATGATCGAAAGATCAAACAAAGGTCAATCTGCCCTACCCGAGAAAAAATACAGTTCTGGAACGCTGCAAAGAAACTCGTGTGGATCATAGACCACAAATCCAATGACCGTGAAATTTTTACAGATGATAGATAATCAAGTTGTGAAGACAACCCAAAAAGAATCACGTCAACTGGATCTTTAAAACTCTAGTTATGATAAAACCACTGACGAAAGGTAGTGCTGTCCAGAAACTCGACGAGTAAAACTTGTCTGGAACAAGTCGGATGAAAAAGGCACAAAAGTTCCTTCAAACTACGAATTTTATTCAATAGAACACAAGAGGAACAGCCCCAAAGTCGTGCACCACGAGCTCTGGGCTCCCTTGCTTATATAACCAGCTCGAAAGCTAACTCAACTCAAATCAGGAACCTAGTCCTACTCTGTTCACGAATCGTAACTTTCCATAACTGCTTAGGATTCTTCTATACGCAGATAGAAGCAATCTTAAGACTTCCAAAAACCTTAGGAACGTATCCATATTCCTAAACAACTCAAATTCGTGACCCACACAAAATCCTATCATAACCAACTCAAATCTTTCCATATTTGAGTCAAACCCGACTCAGCCGCAGCCTGAGTCCATAACCTAGTCGGTTGGACCTTTCCGACAAACTCTTTACGTCCACATCTCTTCATCACGTCTAGGAACCATGTAGCCACGTCCATGCACTCCTTGCACACGTGCAAACATTTTCCAATGACGTCCACGATACCTTCATATGCATTGTTCTTGATTCAATCATGTTGCGCAACCTCCTGATCAGCTCAACCACAATTCCTCCTGAATTTGGTTGTTGGAACCTCATCTCCTCCCTGAGACTAGTCCAATGGATCCCATCACCAGCCATGTCTTGAACTCAAGCAACACCTGCACATGAGTAAATAACCAATCCATACGAGCCCAAGTCCTCGACTTGACTCAAGTTAGTTCCGAACACAACACCTTATGTGAGAACCTCACATAAGCATGTTGCAAAACCACAGTAACACGATATTATCCATATCAACCAAAACGCACCAAAGACTTAGCAAATGAATACTAAGCAATCTTTCCAGAGATGTAAAGCAAGTACGAAACATTGCAAATGGAAAACAGAAGCATTGCGGTAAAGCACTGGACCTTGCCAAAGCTAACCAGAGCTTGAGCCGGAGCTTACCAAAGCTAGTACAACCTAGCGTCGGAGCTTACCAAAACAAGTCGAAACTAGTAAACCCAAAAGCCGGAGCTAGAAAAATCAACTCGGAGCTTAGCAAAAACACGCTGGAGCTAACAAAAACTTGTCGGACCTTAATAAAAAGGTGTTTTGGTGATATTCACTACAAGCCAATGTATTCAGCACACATAGGTCTTACAGGGTTACCCCAGTATCCTGGTGCCTTGGGTTTCCTTCCAAGTGTTGTAGATCCATTCTTAAGGGGGAGAGTGGCACAAGTCACATACTCTTCACTCCTCCACTCGCACCCGCACTTGAGCCCTTAAAGCCTTCCCACTTCCTTCGACTTTGAGCCCTAGTCCTCTGCTAATCCAACCTCTTCCTCCCCCATCTTGTCGCCATGGAGTTGGGTCTGCCTGCTAGCAAGATCAAGACTGAGAAAGGGTTGAAGAAGTTTTGGGCTTACATCGGTTGGTCCCATGAGTCCTTCAACAGTAGGATCCGCATCGGCGAGCTTCCTTTCGAGAAGAAGAACGCCAGCGACATGGTCTTCTTTCAGGGGTACGCCATGGCCAGCCTGCTTCCCCCTTCTCATCCTTCCTGGTGACCCTGCTGGAGTTCTACGGAATCCAGCTACACCTCCTCGGGCCCCACTCCATTCTGCTGGTTGTTATCTTCTCCCACTTCTGCGAGATGTGGGTGGGGGTACAGCCCAGTCTGGAGCTTTTCCGAAATGTCTTCACCCTGCAGACGACTGGGAAGGTGAATGAGTTGATTGGGATGTACTACTTCGTGAAGCGGAAGCGGTCCCCTTTCAAGTACTTGGAAGAAGGAGTGGGTGGTCATCACTATGGACTAGCACGAGAGGCTGGAGCTGCCAGAGAGCCTCCTGAACGTGGACATGGACCTTTGGAACGAGATCACGGAGCTGCCACCGGTGTACGGACCCATTGTGGCAAGGATCGAAGGATGCATAGATGGTGGAGTGACTCCCCATGTGGTCTTCGGGAACTTCCTGAGGGACAGGTGGGTGCCACTGAAGTTCAGGGAACAGATGGCGTGGACATTCACTCCGCGGGATGCTGACACCCAAGTGAAAGATGAAGTGTTGAAGGACCTTCTTAAGAAGTTCCAAAGCAAGCCCAGCATCTCGCATGGGTCCCTGGCGCCTCCAACGTCCTTCCCACCTTTGAACACAGTTCCTGAGTTCCGCCGGGAGCTCCGGAAGCTGATGCCGAGGTTGGATGACATTGGGATCGCGACGAGGGTGGCTCCTCTGGCAACCAGTGCTCGGTGAACCTCCAGGGGGTCAACCCCAGTCCTCCTTAGCCCAGGGGGTGGAGCCGTCAGTTCCGACAAGGGCAGGGCTTCGGCGGCACCCTCCAGTCGCAAGAGGAAACTAGTGCGGGGTGACAGGAGTCACGTCGGTGCCTCCGGGGAGCAACCCCATCCGGCTCCAGGACCTCCAGCGGGCGCCAGTTCCAGGGGGCCACCTCCCGCCACGGCGCCAAGTACGGGATCGAGCTCTGGAGGTCCCCTTAAAACAAGGGCTTCTCCGGCCAGGGAGGCTCCAGCTCTGGCTCCTATCCAAGCCTTTGAGAGACCTAAGGCTCCGGCCACATCGGGCCCTTCGGGCTCCGGCTCAGGTCCTGCCCAGAAGCAGCTCCGCCTCCATGGGACTTGGGGCTTCCCAAGGTAAGCAGCCGAGCTTCTTGCTTCAATTCCACTTCTGGCCAAGGTCACCCTTTCAATGCTTCCAACTTGATTGTGCAACACTTCCAAGCAAGGTGGGCCGACCGCCACACCTCCGGCATCTCGGGAGGTTGTGCAGGTAGGTGCTCCAGCCTCTACTCCTGCACCGTCCCAGACGACTGCGGAGGCTCCGGCCGACATGAGGGCGGCTCCCATCCCGAGTGCAACTGCATTTGAATCAAGGGTCCCGACCGTTGATGCGGAGCAGGTTGGGGCTCCGGAGGCTGGGGCTCTGGTGCTGGAGCTAGTGGCCCCCGAGGCCTCGACGAAGGTGCCAAGTGTCGGCCCAACTCAGGAGTCAGCGGGGGCTCCGCCCCTGGTGTCGGGAGCCACCAAGGCATCGGATACCGAGGCACCGGCCCTGGCGCCCTTGCCGTATCAAGTGCCAGTGGAGACTCCACCCCTAGTGCTGGGGGCCACCGAGGGATCGGCTCCCGCGCCATCTTCCGAGGAGGTTCCAACGCCCCAGCCGTATGTAGCTGAGGAGCTGGCCCCGACGCCAGACACGGAAGTGGCTCCGGTCGGGGTGCCAAGAGTGATCGAAGAGCCGGTCCCCACGCCAATTAATGCGGATGTTGGGGTGGCCATCCCGATGGTCGTCGAAGTACCCGCTACCACTCCATTGCCTCAGTCAGCAGCGTCTAGTGTCCCAGCGATGGTGCTTAATGCCGCGGATCCTCCGGGCACATGTCCCGCTTCTCAAGCGTCGGGGACTGAGCCAGGAGCACCGAGGGCCGGACCGGGAGCGTCTGCGGTTGCTGTGGAGAGTCTGGCAGGGACCCCAGGCGCCTCGACCCCACAGGTGCGACCGCCTTCAGGGGATAGCCCCTCCCGGGTGATGGCAGGCATCTTAGTGGAGACGGGGGAAGGGACGCCCCTATATGGTCCAACACCCCTTCCCTTAGAGCTGGCCATCGACAACGCTCGCTCCAGTTTTCAGCAGGTCGCCGTGTCCTTCGAGCACAACCTTAAGGCTCTGGAGGAGGAGCGTAGGAGGTGAATGTGGCCTAAAGGGGGGGGGGGTGAATAGGCCTTTTTGAATTTTGTCGGAACCTGCAACACTTAGTCACCAGATCAAAACTTGAGATATCGGACTAGTCCAGTAAAGTGCAGACCAGTCCGGTGTGTACTGACTAGGTTGATTAAGTTTGATCGATTACTTTGATTCTACGATGTATGCAGCGGAAATATACAGTTAATTTAAGTGTTGCAAGATGATGTACTAGGATATATCATAATTCAATCTTATACTTAGTGATTCAATGTAAAGTAAGCAATATTGATTCAAACCCTAGATTGTTGTAATGAATAAGAACAATGAAGACAAAGCAAGACACAAGTGATTTATCCCGTGGTTCGGCTCCCACAGAGCCAACCTACATCCATGTTGAGGAGTCCACAAAAGGACCAGGTCTTCTCCAACCCTACCCTCGTCGGATCACCACGAAGGCCAATCCTCTTTCACTTATCACAAAGGGGTGAATAACCGAATTCAAAGGGGCCTTCTCACACGTTGAGGGCTCCCCTAGATTACAACACGAAATACCACCAAGAACACACTCAAAAGATTACAATGAAATCACAAGAGTGTGTTAGAGAATCAAACCAAGAGCTCAATGAGTGTTGAATGTGTCTCTCCAATGATCTAGAGTGTATCCTCAAAGGATTGATCTTTATTGCGCTTAATTTCGTGGAGAGATGTGTTTTTGAGTGGGAGGTGTGACGGCGCTAGGGTTCGAGAGAGTTTAAAGTTGGGTCGTGCACCTCTATTTATATGGGGTTTCTAGAAATGACCGTTAGGGTTTAGAAAGATCGGACTAGTCCGTGGTGGACACCAGACTAGTCCGATGTGCTGTGTGTAGCAAACCCTAAGTGTACCGAAATATCGGACTAGTCCGGCTAGGAGCGGACTTGTCCGATTTCATTTCTGGAAATCTTCGGACTAGTCCAATGGACATCGGACTTGTCTGCGCAGTGAAACCCTAAGTGGTTATGAGGACAAGTCCGCACTTGGAGGACTTGTCCGATTTAGGTCAGAGAGTTTTTCGGACTAGTCCGTGCTAATATCGAACTTGTCCGATTTAGATCAGAACGATAGCGGACTAGTCCGATGGTGATCGGACTTTTCCGATTTTGTGGAGCTTGTGAAATGTTTTTAGGACTAGTCCACACTGTGAAGGACTAGTCCGATTCTAGTCAGAGAGATATCGGACTAGCCCGATGGATATCAGACTTGTCCGATCTTGTGCAGAGAGGATATTGGACTAGTCCGGTGACATTCGGACTAGTCCGGTCCTGTATAAATTTGTGCAATGTGTGTGTTTAATTGTGATTGAGATCTTGGGGTGTGTTTCCTTAACACACTCCATAAACAATGATCTACTATTCTTCTTCCTTGAGCTCATTTCCACTTTGCTCCTCATTCTCCCTTCTTTTTGGCACTTTGCTTATTTTGCTATTAAAACCTGTGCTCATCCCAACAAAGAGGTTAGGATCTCATTAGCTTGTCATAAATCATCCAAAACTCACAAGGGATTCCTAGATGCACTTTCAATCTCCCCCTTTTTGGTGATTGCTGACAACCAATTGAGATTTCACAAAATGTGATAAAAAATTGAGATTTTCATAAAGCATGCACATATGAGTCTAAAATACATCAAGCAATGAAAACATAATCCATATGTGCATTCTTTATGGTGGGATGCATAACTAAGTACATTGAAACAATGAGAATGACATAATTGACATTAATCAACCAAAACCAAGCATATATGTCATTCTAGGAGCAACAACACAGTTTTCAATGATTACTTCTCAAGTAGATCAGAATAATGCATCACAGGACCATAATTAACTTAAGAACATGGTTAAAGCTTTACAACTTGCAAAATAGTCAAAAAGCAAAAAAGAGAGATCTCTCCTCGCATCCTACAGCTAAGACTAAGACTTCAGACTCCCCCTCAATCTCTCCCCCTTTGGAATCAAGACACCAAAAGAAGGAGAGGAGGGTCCTAAAGTCTTCACTCCTTGCTATCGGTCCTCTCGTCGTCTTCATCGTCGTCTTCGGGCTGATGAGGAGGAGGAGGAGGTGCAGAGCCACTCGAGCCCCCAATGCCAAAGTAGGAAAGCTCGGAGGGGGTCAAGGGCCCGAGCTCGGTGATGTCAGGATCGGAGTCCTCAGAAATCACTGGAGATCCAATGGGGTCGATCTCCAGCTTTTGGCAAATTTGCTTCACATTTGCCTTGACATACTTCATGTCTTCCTTTCTCTTCTTGTTCAGCTTGTGGGCCCTCACTTCGGCCTTTTTGCAAGAAGCAAATATAGCATCCAAGTACTTGAAGATCCCACTAGCAGATCCCCTTTGAGGGGCTGCTCTACTGGCAGGGGCAGCTCTTGCATCTTCACTTCTTGCTGGAGCCTCAGGACTGGAGGCCGGCGAGGGAGTAGCCTGGACATTTGCTTGTTGAGGCTTCTGAGGCCTCAATGGTGTGTGCTCTACATCCTTGACAAACTCGATCCCTGTGACTTTCTCAATCATGAATATGAGATAAGGGGCATAGCCACATGATCGGTTGGGAGTACTAGAGATGTTGACCATATCGTTCCAAATGTAGTCAGCCACATCAAACTGACGATCCTTGCTTATCACTCTCATAAGGGTTCGAAGATAACCCTGCACACTCCTAGCATCTCCAACCTTGGGAGCAATCGTCTTCCTCAAGACTCTATTCAGGACCACAAAGAAGGGCTTCATGTTCTTTGTGGAGGGAGGGTTGAACTTTGAGTTTGGCTCAAAAAAGAATTTCATCCTTTCCTTCTCGATGACACCAACATTGTGGATGATCACATTGTCATTGCTCGAGGTGTCAAGATGCAACATCATTGCAAATTCCTCATATGTGATAGTGTTCTTGGATCCATGAGTCATCCAAGTCACCCTTTCTTCTTCATCGCTTGCAAAGTGACAAGTGGCATAGAACTGGGCCACCACTTCATCATTCCAATTGTACTTGAAGGCAAAGAGGTCCTTCAATCCATGTCTTTTAGCTGCCGCAATCACTTCATCAAATGCGGAGCATCTCTTCTTCTCAAGGTGTGCTCAGTCAATCCACTGACTACGCACCACCGGTGTCTTCATCTGCAGGTATACAGCCCTGTAATAGTTAGCATGAAAATTGCTCCAGAATCTTCCATCTGCAACTTGCTTTGGATGATTGTAGCAATCCACACCGCGGAACTTGGCCGTTGAGTCACTACCCTTTCCATTAAACTTCTCTTCAATGGGGTCTCGGACCCCTTCCCTCAGAGCATGCAACTTCAACGGGCCAATTGGACCCATTGCTATTCCTTTGCACTTGCCCTTGTCTAGACGGGCACTTGTCCAGCTAGGGCCACCACCAGCGGTAGCCCTAGAAGCTGGCACCTTGGAGGCCGGCTTCTTTGCTAGCACTTTCCTCCTAGCATGTGGAGGAGACGGAGCTGGCTCGGAAGGACGCTCTTGGCGTTTCTTGCCAAGGCTCGTCGAGGGTTGAGGTGCCACCTCATGATCCATCTCAGCCTCAAAGTCAGAAATCTCATCATTCGTGCTCGACATGTGTGACGCCCGGTTCCAACAAATGAACCAAGCTAACGCATATGTGTGCCCAGGATGTTCAACACACATACACGAGTGCATTCACAAAAGAGTATACAGAAAATTACCACAAGACAAGATTAATTAACCAAATTTTATTACACAAACCATATTATCCTCGAATACAAGCTCTAATGAATATTGATGACAAGTTCAACGAATGCAGCAGAAATAAACTAATTAAGCAACTAAGCAAACTAAACAGCTAGGCAGCATAAGCAATAGGGTATAGCGCAGCTCCAATCAACACCACAGGCAAGCTGACGGTAGACACGACCTAGAATTCCGCATTATCACCATTAAACTCCCAATCCTGACCTGCAACTGTGGGGGGGGGATTGCAAGAGTGAGTACATGTTGTACTCAGCAAGTGTGGAAAGTATGACATGTGGCTGATTCAAATAATGAATATAATAATGGCAAAGTGCTGAAAAGTACATTAAAACATTTGAAAAACAATATATTACATGTATATGAATCAAACCCATCATAATCATAAGTAATATTATAATACCAGTATACAATTCACCATCCTCATCAATAATTCCATATTTCACTATTTGCCAATACCCATATTCAATACCAGAAATTAATCCATAACCATAATACTAACCATAAGCATCCCAAATACCATCCCAATACCGAGTACCCTCTAATCATGGAAGTTGTCCAGGTGCTCATAATCGGGAGCACAGCTATCATGATAGTTTTAGTCACACTCTACAGAGTTTGTACCACTTTACCCACGTGTTCGTGATTTCATCACCTTTCGATGACTAGAACCTCTATTATGCCGTCTCACACTTCCGTCGGTGTGTGGCCAAGAGATCACAAAATAGCCTTTACAAAAAGATTACTAGCCTATTTAGACCCTACTGAGGTTTCACCGGTGGTGATGTCTCCTACAGAGCACATCTTCAACCAAGGGCCCCCTCTTGAGCCATTCGGATCCTAGGGTAGTCCCACCAATTACCAACAAACCCAATCCGACTACCCCTTCCCCGAGCATCCCTAATGGTCCAAATAGCACTAGCAAAGCCCTAATTAATCAGCTATGTCGCAACCCATACTTGGCCTCATGGTGGCACTGTAGTCCAAGCTTATTCTCGCATGAACCGGTCCTTAGATCTAAAGCAAGCAAACCACCATAACATCCAACCCATCCACATACCAGGCTTGCTTAGATCACCCATTACCATACCGTATCGACCAGTTCACATTAACCAGAATATCATTAACACATAATTAAATGTGTAGTGTTGTTTTCCCATCCCAGTTAATTAGGCAAAGCAAAAGGTAAAAAGCCCTTCCCGACTCTCTACCATAAATTCCAGGTGACAAGGGTGGTTTAACAAATCTAGTAAACTTCCTACCATAGGATTCCCATCAAATTGAAACAAGCATGCAATTTTACAAACAAAACATTTATTTTAAAACAGGATCAATATGCTTTAAGGACACTTGCCTTGCTCTTGCTGTTGATTAGGGTCAAAGCCTTCAAACTATTGGTGTTGTAGATCCTCCGTGCCACTCTCTAGCGAAAATCCGTCTAATCCACACAATAAACATACAAGACAAGAAACATAATCAAAGAGTGCACAAATATTACTCAATATGACATGACATGCATGATTAATGCAAATGCAAGGTAGAACTTGTCAATAAATTGCTTTTAATGATCAATAACTAGTTCTAATAGCTTTTAACAAGTTTATACAGGTTTGGAGTTGATTAGATCAAATTTTAGAATCAATTCAACCCAATTTAACCAGGAAGATTGGACTAGTCCGCTTGGGACCGGACAAGTCCGCATTCTGCGAGATCAGCAGATTAGGGTTTTCTAGATCGACGTAAATTCGAAGATTAGGGGTTGAATTCACGTAAGGAAAAGAGAATATAAGGTATACCAGGTGTTTAGGACTCCAATGGATCAAGAAACTAGGAGGTAGCACTTGGATCTTGGTGATCAAGGGTTGGGGATGAACTTGGAGATGAATTGGTGTTGAAGAACGAAAGATTGGTGGAGATATTGATCCTCTTTCGTTTCCTCCTCTTCTTCTTCTTGCTTGGGATCTTCTCCTCCCTCCTTGGTGGTGGCTCTCCACGAACTAGGGTTTGGGTGGGGTGGAAAAGTGGCAAATAGATGTCAAGCCAAGAGGTGGTGTTGTTTATATAGAGGTGGAGGCTAGGGTTAGATGGATTTCGAGTTTGAGAGGAGTAGAGGCCGGTTTAGAGTCCCTCATGGGCTCTAAAAGAGTTAGGCACGACGTACCTAAGCCACTTAACGTGAAACCCAAGAAACAAGTCGTAAAACAAAAGATAAATTCAGAGTCACGAAATATCGGACAAGTCCGGAAAGGACCGGACTAGTCTGAAGTCGTCCAGAGAAAAAATCGAACAAGTCTGGCCAAAAATCGGACAAGTCTGACTTTAGTCAGAGAGGAAAACAGACAAGTCCGCTGGAACACTGGACTAGTCCGGAAAAGTCCAGGGACTCAGCAAATTTTCAAGGATTCGTGGAATATCGGACTAGTCCGCACAAAATCGGACAAGTCCAAAGGTTTCCAGAGGCAAAATCGGACTAGTCCGCAGCAAAAATGGACAAGTCCGTTTTTAGTCAGAGAGAAATCAGACTAGTCCTCAGTAAAATTGGACTAGTCTGCACTTTCCTGCGTTTTAAGTGTGGTTTTGTTCCAAATCAATTTTAAATGCTCCAAATCAATTTTAAACTCGTTCCTCTTGTTGTGGGCTAATGTTAAACATGTCTATGAGTGCATGCAAGGCATGATGCATGAAAATGAGGGTGTTACAAACCTAACCCCCTTAAAATGAATCTCGTCCTCGAGATTCGACACGGAAGAGAAGAGATAGGGAAATTTCTTCTTGAGATCATCCTCCAATTCCCACGTCGCTTCCTTTTTGTGTGGTGCTTCCATTGAACTTTACACCATCTAATAACCTTGTTCCTTGTGACCCTCTCCTTAGTTTCAAAGATTTTGACCGGTTGTTCGGCATAAGTCAAATCTTCCTCTAGTTCCAATTCTTCCATTGGCACTTGTTCTTCCGGTACTCTCAAACACTTCTTGAGCTGGGAAACATGAAAGACATCATGGACATCCAAAAGATGAGCTGGCATCTCCAACTTATACGCTACTTCTCCTCTTTTGTCCAAAATCTTGAGTGGTCCAATATAAAGAGGTGCTAGCTTTCCCCTTATGTTAAACCTCTTATGACCTCTAATTGGTGACACCTTGAGGTAAACAAAATCTCCTATTTCAAAGGCTAATTTCCTTCTCCTATTGTCTGCATAGCCCTTTTGCCTTGATTGGGCAGCCCTCAAGTTTTCACGAATTATTTGGACTTGCTTTTCGGCTTCTTGCAACACATCCGGACCAAATACTTGAGTTTCTCCTGCCTCATTCCAGAACAAAGGTGTCCTACACTTCCTCCCATAAAGTGCTTCATATGGTGACATCTTCAAGCTTGCTTGGTAACTATTGTTGTATGAGAATTCCGCATATGGCAAGCTCTTGTCCCAACTTTTCCCATGCTTCAAAGCACAAGCTCTTAACATGTCCTCCAAAATCTGATTGGTCCTCTGAGTTTGTCCATCCGTTTGAGGATGATATGCTGAACTAAAATTCAACCTCGTTCCTAAAGCTTCATGCAATTTTTGCCAAAATCTGGAGGTAAATTGAGAACCTCTATATGAAACTATCTTCTTAGGGACTCCATGTCGACACACAATATGCTCCATGTATATTTCGGCCAATTGTGCAGCTGTATATTTGGTCTTCACAGGGACAAAATGTGCTGACTTGGTTAAGCGATCTACAATTACCCAAATTGAGTCATACCCAGACTGAGTACGTGGTAACCCAACTATGAAGTCCATACCAATTTCTTCCCACTTCCATTCCGGAATCTTCAATGGTTGCAATAATCCAGCTGGCCTTTGATGTTCCACCTTGACTCGTTGACACACATCACACAATGCCACATATTCAGCTATGTCCTTTTTCATGCTATCCCACCAATAGCAAGTCTTCAAGTCTTTGTACATCTTTGTACAACCAGGGTGAATCGAGTATGGCGAGTCATGTGCCTCCTTTAATATTGTCTCCCGAATATGCTTTACATTAGGCACAACGATTCTCTTTCCAAGCCATAAGGTACCATGTTCGTCCTCATCAAATCTGAATTCTCTCCCTCCTTCGGTCCTGTCCTTGATTTCCTTAATCTCTTCATCTACAGTTTGTGCCTCTCAAATTTATTGCTCTAAGGTTGGGTTTAACTCCATAATCTCCATCTCATTTACAAATCCGAGGTTCAACCTTTCAAACTCCTTACATAACTCGGATGGTAACTCTCGAACTGTGAGTTGATGACTTACTCCTTTTCTACTCAAAGCATCGGCCACTACATTGGCTTTTCCCGGATGATAGTTGATCCCCAAATCATAATCTTTGATGAGCTCCAACCATCTCCGTTGCCTCAAGTTCAGATCCATTTGTGTGAAAATATACTTCAAACTCTTATGATCCGTATAAATTTCACACCTATTTCTAAGGATGTAGTGTCTCCAAATTTTCAATGCATGTACCACGGCTGCAAGTTCTAAATCATGTGTTGGGTAATTCTGCTCATGTTTCTTCAGTTGTCTCGAAGCATATGCAACCACTTGACCTTCTTGCATCAATACACATCTAAGTCCTTGTCTCGATGCATCGCAATAAATATCAAAACTCTTGCTCACATCTGGCAGTACCAAAACTTGGGTTGTTGTTAACCTCTTCTTCAACTCCTCAAAACTATTTTGACAAGCTTGAGTCCATTGGAAAGCCTTTCCCTTCATTAGCAACTCAGTCATAGGCTTGGCTATTTTGGAAAAGTCCTTGATGAACCTACGGTAATATCCAGCCATCCCAAGAAAACTCCTTATTTCCTTGACATTTTGCGGCGGTTTCCATTTCAACACGTCTCTCACTTTTCCGGGGTCAACCGATACTCCTCCTCCTGAGATGATATGACCCAAAAACGACACCTCTCTCAACCAAAACTGACACTTGTTGAACTTGGCTTACAATTGATGCTCCCTCAATTTCTGCAACGTAAGCCTCAAGTGTTCCTCATGTTCCTTCTCATCCTTCGAGTAGATCATAATATCATCAATAAACACCACAACGAACTTATCCAAGTACTCCATGAACACCTTATTCATGAGGTACATAAAGTAGGCAGGTGCATTTGTCAATCCAAAAGACATCACGGTGTACTCATAAGATCAATACCGTGTTCTAAAAGCTGTTTTGGGTATGTCCGATGGTCTAATCTTCATTTGGAAATATCCTGACCTCAAATCAATCTTAGAGAAGTCACAAGCACCCTTCATCTGATCAAACAAGTCTTCTATGTGTGGCATGGTGTACTTGTTCTTGATTGTTACCTCGTTGAGAGCTCGGTAATCCACACACATCCTTTGGGTTCCATCCTTCTTGTCCACAAACAGCACGGGCGCTCCCCAAGGTGAAGAACTAGGGCGAATAAAACATTTCTCTAGTTGCTCTTGAATTTGTTTCTTGAGCTCTACTAATTCCATAGGAGGCATCCTATACGACCTCTTAGCTATAGGCGCAGTTCCAGGTATTAAATCAATAACAAACTCAATATCTCGATCAGGTGGCATACCTGGCAACTCGTCCGGAAAAACATCCAAAAATTCGCACACCACCGGAATCTCCTTAATTGCGGCACCGTCCACATGATTCAACTCCACTTGCTTCGGTGCGATTTGAGATGCTTCAAATTCTACGGTGATCCCTTCCTCATTGGTCAACTTCACCGTCTTCATGGCACACTCAATAACTCCATTGTGCTTTCTCAACCAATCCATACCAAGTATAATGTCCAATCCTTGAGAATCCAAAACAATGAGGTTGGCGGAGAAGTCCACCCCCCTTATTCTAAGGCTTGCCTTTGGACATACTATATTTGTCCTCATCTCTCCTCCAGAAGACTTAAACAATAGAGTAAACTTCATATGAGAGATAGGCAAACTATACTTGGCAACATATTTTGATGCAATGAATGAATGTGATGCTCCAGAATCAAATAACATAGTCGCGGGGTTGGAGTTTGCGAGAAACATACCAATGACCACGTCATCCGCTTGTTGAGCATCCTCCGTAGAGACATGGTTCACATTGCCACGAGCAAAATTCTGCTGTCCATGGTTCCCTTGTGGCTGTCCTCCATTGGGTCTTGGGTTTTTACTAGGCGCATTGCTTCCTTGACCAAGGCCTAACTTAGGACATTGATGCGCAAAGTGTCCAGCTTCTCCACAAGTATAACACTTCTTAACTCCACCAGAATTATTGGGACGAGCTTGGTTTTGAGCACTTGCAGCAGGAAAGTGAGCGCGGGGTGCATAAGGCATTGGAGGCCTAGGTGCTTGCATGACAGGGCGCTGCTGCACAAACTGAGTTGGGCGCGGTGCATAACCAGGGCGCTGAGCAGGCGCAGAAGGGCTGAAGTAAGGTGCATTGGGCGGCGCAAAGCGAGGGCGCACATTACTTCCTTGTTGCTGTCCTTGATATGGCGCCTTCCTCTCGTTGTCTTGTTCCATCTCACGAATCTTGTTTTCAACCACAATTGCTTTGTCCACAAGCTTCTGAAAGTTGGCATAATCACAGTTGAGTAGTTGCACTTGGATCTCATTGTTCAAGCCCCTCATGAACAAGTATTGTTTCCGGCTGTCCCGACTCACATCCTCAGGTGCATACCTTGAGAGTTGAGTGAACTTGTTGAGATATTCACTCACACTCGATCTTCCTTGCCTTAAATTCTCAAATTCTTGCCTCTTCAAGATCATAACACCCTCGGGCACATAATGAGAACGGAAATTCTCCTTGAATTCCGCCCAAGTAATTATCTCTTGGTTCTCATGAGCATTGCAATAAGCATCCCACCAATCAGCAGCTGCTCCAACTAGTTGATGAGAAGCAAACAAGCCCTTCTCCCGGTCACTGCATTGGAAAATAGCTAGCTTCTTCTCCACAGACTTTAGCCAATCATCTGCATCCATAGGGTCAGCAGCTTGAGCAAAGGTTGGTGGCCTAGTCCTCATAAACTCTCCCAACCGGTTATGAGGAGGCGGGGGTGGCGGTGGAGGCATGTGGGGCTGATAGTTGATGTTGTCGGCCTGCAGCTGTCCCATAGTTTGTATCATGGTCTGCATGAGCTGGTTTTGCATAGCCAATAGCTGCTCAATGTTGATACCTCCCTGAGTAGATCCTTGTCCAATATTGTTCTGAGGCACTCCATTGTTCTCCTCCTCATCATTGCCTTCCCTCTGGTTGCGAGTCCTCACCATCTGAAGAAAAGCAATAGATAAGAATTAGGAAACCGTTCCCAACTATATGCATCAAGCGATATGAAACTAAACAACTAGCTATACTAGCCTAGGTGGACATGGCAATGCTAAGGCATCCCAAAATCCTCTATTAAGCACACAAGCAAACAATATATATAGCAAACAGCACTCCAACCAAAAACACATCGATTCTTGAGTGCTCCTATGTGCTCTAAAGTGTCCATTCTATATAGGTTGCATCCTACGGTCAAACCTGGCTCTGATACCAATCTGTGACGCCCGGTTCTGAAAAATGAACCAAGCTAACGCATATGTGTGCCCGGGATGTTCAACACACATACACGAGTGCATTCACAAAAGAGTATACAGAAAATTACCACAAGACAAGATTAATAACCAAATTTTATTACACAAACCCTATTATCCTCAAATACAAGCTCTAATAAATATTAATGACAAGTTCAACTAATGCAGCGAAAATAAACTAATTAAGCAACTAAGCAAACTAAACAGCTAGGCAGCATAAGCAATAGGGCATAGCGCAGCTCCAATCAACACCACAGGCAAGCTGACAGTAGACACGGCCTAGAATTCCGCATTATCACCATTAAACTCCCAATCCTGACCTGCAACTGTGGGGGGGGGGGGGGTTGCAAGAGTGAGTACATGTCGTACTCAGCAAGTGCGGAAAGTATGACATGTGGTTGATTCAAATGACAAATATAATAATGGAAAAGTGCTGAAAAGTACATTAAAACATTTGAAAAGCAATATATTACATGTATATGAATCAAACCCATCATAATCATAAGTAATATCATAATACCAGTATACAATTTACCATCCTCATCAATAATTCTAGATTTCACCATATGCCAATACCCATATTCAATACCAGAAATTAATCCATAACCATAATACCAACCATAACCATCCCAAATACCATCCCAATACCGAGTACCCTCTAATCATGGAAGTTTCTCAGGTGCTCATAACCGGGAGCACGGCTATCATGATAGTTTTAGACACACTCTACAGAGTTTGTACCACTTTACCCACTGGTCCCTAGATCTAAAGCAAGCAAACCACCATAACATCCAACCTATCCACATACCAGGCTTGCTTAGATCACCCATTACCATACCGTATCGACCAGTTCACATTAACCAGAATATCATTAATACAAAATTAAATGTGTAGTGCTGTTTTCCCATCCCAATTAATTAAGCGAAGCAAAAGGTAAAAAGCCCTTCCCGACTCTCTACCATAAATTCCAGGTGACAAAGGTGGTTTAACAAATCTAGTAAACTTCCTACCATAGGATTCCCATCAAATTGACACAAGCATGCAGTTTTACAAACAAAACATTTATTTTAAAACAGGATCAATATGCTTCAAGGACACTTGCCTTGCTCTTGCTGTTCATTAGGGTCAAAGCCTTCAAACTGTTGGTGTTGTAAATCCTCCGCGGCACTCTCTAGCGCAGATCCGTCTAATCCACACAATAAACATACAAGACAAGAAACACAATCAAAGAGTGCACAAATATGACTCAATATGACATGACATGCATGATTAATGCAAATGCAAGGTAGAACTTGTCAATAGATCGCTTTTAATGATCAATAACTAGTTCTAATAGCTTTTAACAAGTTTATACAGGTTTGGAGTTGATTAGATCAAATTTTAGAATCAATTTAACCAGGAAGATCGAACAAGTCCGCTTGGGACCGGACAAGTCCGCATTCTGCGAGATCAGTAGATTAGGGTTTTCTAGATCGATGTAAATTCGGAGATTAGGGGTTGACTTCACGTAAGGAAAAGAGAATAGAAGGTATACCAGGTGTTTAGGACTCCAATGAATCAAGAAACTTGGAGGTAGCACTTGGATCTTGGTGATCTAGGGTTGGGGATGAACTTGGAGATGAATTGGTGTTGAAGAACGGAAGCTTGGTGGAGATCTTGATCCTCTTTCGTTTCCTCCTCTTCTTCTTCTTGCTTGGGATCTTCTCCTCCCTCCTTGGTGGTGGCTCTCCACGAACTAGGGTTTGGGTGGGGTGGAAAAGTGGCAAATAGATGTCAAGCCAAGAGGTGGTGTTGTTTATATAGAGGTGAAGGCTAGGGTTAGATGGATTTCGAGTTTGAGAGGAGTGGAGGCCGGTTTAGAGTCCCTCATGGGATCTAAAAGAGTTAGGCACGACGGCCCTAAGCCCACTTAACGTGAAACCCAAGAAACAAGTCGTAAAACAAAAGATCAATTCGGAGTCACAAAATATCGGACAAGTCCGGAAAGGACCGGACTAGTCCGAAGTCATCCAGAGAGAAAATCGGACAAGTCTGGCCAAAAATCGGAAAAGTCCGACTTTAGTCAGGGAGGAAAACGGACAAGTCCGCTGGAACACCGGACTAGTCCGGAAAAGTCCAGGGACTTAGAAAATTTTCAAGGATTCTTGGAATATCGGACTAGTCCGCACAAAATCGGACAAGTCCGAAGGTTTACAGAGGCAAAATCAGACTAGTCCGCAGCAAAAACGGACAAGTCTATTTTTAGTCAGAGAGAAATCGGACTAGTCCTCAGTAAAATTGGACTAGTCCGCACTTTCCTGCGTTTTAAGTGCGGTTTTGTTCCAAATCAATTTTAAATGCTCCAAATCAATTTTAAACTCGTTCCTCTTGTTGTGGGCTAATGTTAAACATGTATATGAGTGCATGCAAGGCATGATGCATGAAAATGAGGGTGTTACAACATGTCCTGAGAATGAGTTGAGCAAGACGTGAATGATAATGGATGATACATGGCATGGGTGAGAAAGAATAACAAGGAATTGCATTGAGGAATTGACAGGTTAGGTTTTGAGTTCAGAAAAATCGGACTTGTCCGGTGTACAGGCATGGACTAGTTTGGGGGACCGGACTTGTCCGTGGATGGACCGGACTAGTCCGGTATTCATTCTCAAAAACCTAAGCAACTAGACAAATGGTGATTCCTAATGCACAACTAGCTTAGCATAAACGTAATACATCAAGGAGGCATGTATATAGTGAAATATGCTAGGCTATTCGATCCACAATGAAGAAATTTGGGATTTCTAGGGTTTGAGTGAAAATTACCAAGGAATTCACTTGATTCTCGAAGAAGGAGGTGTTGAAGTCCGGACTTGTCCGATAACTTCAATCTTTGAGGGAGGAAGCTTGATTTCCACCCAAATGCAGAGCTTTTTGGTGGAGGGGATGCAAAATCGCCTTGGGGGCTCGAGTTTGAGAGAGAGAACTTGTGAGGCAAGAGTGGAGGTGAAGAAATTAGGGTTTGGCGGCGGCTGGGGTTATGGACACAAAAAATCGGACAAGTCCGGAGACGATCGGACTAGTCCGAACTTTTCCAGAGGCTATATCGGACTAGTCCGTTGTCTACTGGACTAGTCCGGCCTAACCGGCACACTGCGAACTAGTCTGCATGGGCGGACAAGTCCGGGTAACCACGGACTAGTCCATGGTCACCAGGCAAGAATTTCTTAGCCCATTCATATATATTTGAAGGTACATATTTAGAAAATAGGGAGGCAAATCAAATCAAATAATCTTGATGAATATGATCAGTAAGCATACAACAATCAAGCAATGATCATAATTCACCAAGATCTAATAATTACCATAGTTTTTGGAAGAAAATTGAGAGATGATTTTCACAATCCAATCAACATATTTTGAAGAATTCATACAGGTATGCAACATTTCAAGCCACACTCCGAGCATCAAGGATATTTAGCTCATTTCGGAGTTCACAAAAGCGCTTTTCATCAAGTGGCTTGGTGAATATGTCGGCCAATTGCTTTTGGGTGTTGACATGGGAAATTGATATATCTCCTTTCATGGAGTGGTCTCTCAAGAAGTGATGCCTTATGTCTATGTGTTTGGTTCTAGAGTGCTCAACAGGATTATGGACAATTTTAATAGCACTCTCATTGTCACAAAGGAGTGGAATACGGTTCATATTGTAACCGTAATTCCTTAGAGTTTGTCGCATCCAAAGGAGTTTGCACAACAACTCACGGCTGCAACATACTCCGCTTCGTCTATGGATAAGGCAATGGAATTTTATTTCTTGGAGGACCAAGAAACTAAAGATCTCCCTAGGAATTGGCATGTACCAGAGGTACTTTTTCTATCTACTTTGCATCTGGCATAATCTGCATTGGAGTAACCAATGAGATTGAATTTGGAGCCTTTTGGATACCAAGGACCAAGGTTGTGTGTATGAACTAAATATCTCAAGATTCTATTTACGGATGTCAAATGACACTCCTTAGGATTGGCTTGAAATCTTGCACACAAACATACACTCAACATAATGTCTGGCCTAGATGCACATAATAGAGTAGAAATCCAATCATGGAGCGATATACCTTTTGGTCGACACTAGGTCCATCTTCATTGAGATCCAAGTGTCCATTTGTTGCCATGGGAGTCTTTATAGGCTTCGCCTTGTCCATACCAAACTTCTTGAGTATGTCTTGCGTGTACTTGGTTTGGCTTATGAACGTACCTTCCTTTTGTTGCCGTAGCAATTTAAATACATGGTCGGGAAACTCTTCATCTTCAAACCTGAGGGGTTGCTCCACATACACCTCCTCCCTGATTGATCCGTTGAGGAAGGCGCTTTTCACATCCATTTGATAGAGCTTGAAATCATAGTGAGTAGCATATGCAAGTAATATTCTAATAGATTCAAGTCTAGCTACGGGAGCAAAGGTCTCATCGAAATCCAAACCTTCGACTTGTGAATACTCTTTGGCCAAAAGTCGTGCCTTGTTCCTTGTCACCACCCCGTTTTCATCTTGTTTGTTGCGGAAGACCCACTTGGTGCCAACAATGTTCGCATTGGGTCTTGCCACGAGTTCCCACGCCTCGTTCCGCTTGAAGTTGTTCAATTCTTCCTGAATTGTCACCACCTAGTCCGGATCTTTGAATGCATCCTCAACCCTGCGCGGTTCCAAAAAGGATACAAACGAATAGTGCTCACAAAAGTTAGTTATGCGAGATCTAGTGGTTACTCCCTTTTGGATGTCACCGATGATATTGTCGATTGGGTGATCCCTTTGGATGCATTGGTGTACTCTTGGGTGTGGCACTTGAGGCATTGTATCTCCATGATCATCTTCTTCTCCCCCTAAATGGTTGCCTTCGTTGACTTGTCGATTATCTTCATATTCTTGTGGTTGATCTTGTGTGGAAGCTCCCCCTTGATCGTTGACCTCCTCTTGTGGTTCATCTTCCTCATACACGTGTAGAGGTGACTCTAGTGATTGAACTTCACCTAAGGCCATTCTTTTCAATGCTTGACAAGGAGCTTCTTCTTTACCTAGAACACATGGATCAACTTGCTCCTTTTAGGAGCCATTAGTTTCATCGAACACTACGTCATGTGCTACTTGAACAAGTCTGGAGGTCTTGTTGAAGACACGATAGGCGTAAGTGTTTGAATCATAACCAAGCAAGAAACCATCATCGGACTTTGAAGCGAACTTTGAAGTCCTGGGCTTCTTGTTTAAAATATAACATGGAGAACCGAAAACTCGAAAATATGAAATATTAGGCTTGTTACCGGTGAGTAGCTCATAGGATGTCTTCTTGAGTAGTCGATGAAGATAAAGTCGATTTACGGCATGGCAAGCGGTGTTAATCGCTTCTGCCCAAAATCGATCCGAGGTCATGTACTCATCGAGCATTGTTCTTGCCATCTCTATGAGAGTTCGGTTCTTTCTTTCGGCAACTCCATTTTGTTGAGGGGAGTACGGAGCTGAAAACTCGTGCTTTATGCCTTCTTCATCAAGGTACTCCTCCACTTGTGTGTTCTTGAACTCCGTGCCGTTGTCGCTTTGAATGTTCTTGATTGTCAATGAGAATTCGTTTTGAGCTCGCTTGAAGAACTTCTTGAGTATTCCTTGTGTTTCTGACTTATCATGCAAAAAGAAAACCCAAGTGAAGCGAGAAAAATCATCAACAACTACTAAACCATATTTGTTACCACCGATGCTTATGTAGGCAATCTGACCAAACAAGTCCATGTGAAGTAGCTCGAGTGGTCTTGTTGTAGTCATGACGTTCTTGGCGGGTGAGGTGCTCCAACTTGCTTCCCAGCTTGGCACGCGCTACAAGGCCTATCTTTCTCAAACACAACATCCTTTAAACCTCGGATGTGATCGCCATTGAGGAGTTTTTGAAGGTTCCTCATACCAACATGCACTAGCCGTCTATGCCACAGCCAACCCATGTTGGTTTTTGCAATCAAGCATATGTCAAGTTCAACTTTATCCTTGTTGAAGTCAACAAGATAGAGCTTTCCCTTTAACGTACCCTTGAATGCAATGGAACCATCACTCCTCCAAGAAACGGTCGCACCCTCGTTAGTGAACAAGCAATTATAACCCTTATCACATAATTGAGATATGGACAGCAGGTTATAATCCAAGGAATCAACATGTAATACATGAGAAAGTGTGTGCTTAGATGATATGGAAATTTTACCGGTACCGAGCACCTTCCCTTGACTATTATCTCCAAAATAGATGCCCTCATTTGGATCCTCATTCTCTTCATATTCAATGAACATTCTTCTTTCTCCGGTCATATGCTTGGTCCAGCCACTGTCTAACACCCATTTAGATCCACCGGGGGAATAGGCCTGCAAAAACAATTTATGCCTTGGTTTTAGGTACCCAAGGTTGCTTGGGTCCTCGGAGGTTAGTCACAAGAGATTTGGGCACCCACACATGAGACTTGGTGTTCTCATGGTGTGGCCCAACATAATGAGCATAAATTTCGCCAAAATTATTTCTCATTAAGACATACGATGCATTGAAAGTTCTAAACAATAACTGATGTTGTTTATGTACAGGACTAGTCTGGGAGGCTGGACTTATCTGGAGGACCGGACTAGTCCATTGTTCATGGGTGTTTAATGTTTTAATCTGGGACTTTCCAGTTTGAGAGGGTGTTCCCTTTACAAAGGTAATCCTCTCCTTGTTATTCTTATGGCTTCTAGCATGTTGCTTTTCACCATAAGAGTAACCAATGCCATATTTGACATTTGGAGGTCTTTTGACCAAGTATGCACTGCGTGCATATTTGATCTTCTCCTTGTCAAATATGCCACTGTCGGTACCCTAGAAATCGTACACCCCTTGAGGTTATAAAGATCTCAAAGGAAAATCATCTACTTGGTTTGAAGACCCTCGAAGGCCCACATGTCAGACATAACCGGACCCGCTTCTCCAACATGGTTAATCCCTGGGTCGCCACGTGTACTACCAAACCGGAGCTACCGCCCACAAGGGGGAAGCTCCGGGCCATGTACCGAAACGGCACCTCCGGACTTAGCCCCAGACCGAGAGAAGCTCCGGACCTGACACGTGTCGGGTAGCCCCGGAGCTACCTGTTTCCATAGTATGCTTCGGAGCTGCCACGTGTCCAACCGTCGGATCTTCAGCCTCTAACCTCCGGAAGACCCCACAACGGCTCCAGATCTTCAAAGGGGAATCAAGGACTTCAAGACCCGATTAAGTGTCATTAATACCATATTAATGACACTTAAACAGACAATCTTAACACCAATAACGGTGCTGTCAAAGCCCGTTACAGGGACATTAAGAGCAATTAAATGTGTTAAATAAGTGTCAATACTAGTAACCGCCGGGGCCATATGTCGGGCCAGGCTAACTTGTAACGGCCTGTCCTTGTACTATAAAAGGACAGGCCGACGACACGTTCAAGGGGCCAGAGACACACACACGCCATTGACGCTCAACACAAGCTCAAACAGCTAATACAACACCAACACACCCGTGGAGTAGGGTATTACGCTCAGGCGGCCCGAACCACATAAACTCTTGTGTCTCCTGTGTTAATTCCTACTCACCTTCTTGAATCTCTGCGCGCCCATACCGAACATCAAACTCCCCTATCACTTTAGCAGTGTAGGGAGATCTGCCGGTTCCAAATCACTGACAGTTGGCGCGCCAGGTAGGGGCGCCTGAGATTTCGAGAATGGTGAACTCAGCTGCTGGATCATCCAACGGTCAACCTGCTATTCAGGCTGTTGGAGGCAATCCCTCCAATAGGCAGCCACTAGCAGGAGCCTCAGCACCAGCAGGAGTCACACTCCCACCACCATCGTCTCCTCCAGCAAATCGTGTTGGGCAGCGTGATGGTGCGCCGGCGTCAATCACTGCGTCAGCAAATCATGACAACCCGGAACACGTGCTTCATGCAGCGCATGCTCTTCTCCAACGCCCACCACCTCCGGATGCATCCCGGGATGCACTGGAGCAGTGGAGGGCCGATGTGGAGCATTTGGTTGCAGCAGCAGCCGAACGCCTCAGCAACCAGGGTCCTCCTCCTTCAGGACGAGCCCCGTCGCAGCGGCGGACTTTGTCTGGTAGACTTGGTCCGCATGTCTCCAATAGCAGGAGACGTGCTGCGTCACAACAAGTGACGTCATTGCCCTCCGGGGCACGACGTACTCACACGGTATCCAGGCTTTCGACTCATGACCTCCGGGCGGAGCTTGATCGCCTATACCGCCAGCAGGATGGCTGAGTCCATATTGAGCGTGCCCGTGAAAGACAGGAAGCTCAGGACCTTTCTACTCCTGAAGGAGTAGGAGGAGGCTGTTCAGCCTTGGCCATGCACCTGCGCATGGTTAGATGGCCACAGAAGTTTCGGCCTCACCTACCGGAAAAATTCGATGGGACTGTCAATCCCGCCGAATTTCTTCAGATATACTCCACTGCAATCTTGGCAGCTGGAGGAAACGAGGTTGTGATGGCCAATTACTTTCCAGTGGCCTTAACTGGGACTGCCAGGTCCTAGTTTATGATCCTTCCACCCAACTCTATCAACAGTTGGGAGGAGCTGTGCCATCAGTTCACTGCCAACTTCGGGAGTTCATACACCCGACCAGGCACTAAACTAGACCTTTTTGCGGTCATGCAAAAAGGGGGAGAATCCTTGCGGTCATTCATCTAGAGGTTCTCTCAGGTACGAAACACTATCCCTTCTATCTCTAGCGCCTCTGTCATTGTGGCATTCAGACAGGGCGTACGGGACAAGAAGATGTTGGAGAAACTCGCGATCAAGGAGATCACCAGTGTCACGGAACTCTTCAGCTTGGCTGACAAATGTGCCCGAGCTGCGGAGGGCCGTGAGATGCACTCCAAACCAACCTCGGAGGGTCACAAGAAATCCTCCAAAGAAGAAGCCGCTACCTCCGGGGGTGGCAAGAAGAAAAAGAAGACCAACAGCAAGAAGAAGTCGTCGGCCGATACATCCAACGTTGCAGCTGCTGCAGCTCCGGGTGGCCAGGGGCCACGCCCCGAGAAGCGACCTCGACCGTCTTCTGAAGACGGTGGCAAACCCAAAGTGTGGTGTCCCATTCACAAAACGGGCAGCCACAGTTTGGAAGACTGCCGGGAGGTCCAAAACCTTGCCGAGCGCTACAACAAGTGCTGGGAGGAATCTCCTTTCCGACAGAGGGAAGGAAAGCAAAAGGTCGACGAAGCTCCGGCAGAAGAGGAGTTGGGTTTCCAGGATCCCAAAAAGGTCCTGAAGGCCGTCTACACCTCCGTCGACGATGATTCTGACGTCTCTAACAACGAGCGTCGGAAGACCATGAACACCATTTTTGGTGGATCATGGGATATCACCTCCCGTCGCGTCATCAAGACTATGTGTCGAGATATGGCCGCTGTAGCTCCTACAGTCAGGCCAGAACCTCACCGAAAGGGGATGGACATAGCTATCACTTTTGATGCTTCGGATTGTCCCCGGAGCATGGTTGGAGCAGGACAGTTACCCTTGATGGTATCTCCTACCATCAACAACATCCAGCTCCACCACGTCATGGTAGACGGAGGTTCGGGGCTTAACCTCATCAGCTTCGAAGCTTTCACTAAGCTTCAGCTCCGACCTTCGGATCTCCACCCCTCTCGACCTTTCTCCGGAGTAGGTCCGGGCGCCATCACCCCACTCGGAGCTATTACTCTCCCTGTTACCTTCGGGACACAGGAGAAGTACCGCACCGAGAAGTTGGTCTTCGACGTCGCGCAGATCAACTTACCCTTCAATGCCATCTTGGGTAGATCTGCCCTGTACAAATTCATGGCGGCTGCTCATTATGGCTATCTAGTGTTGAAGATGCCAACGCCAGTAGGCGTTCTCCGGATCCGCGGAGATCGCACTGCCGGAGTAACTGCACTGGAAGAGCTCCATGCGCTCACCATGGCGCAAGAGGAGGACTCCAGGCAGGAGCAAGCTCCAAAACCCCCGAGCATTCGCCAACGAGGCTCGGCTTCTGCACCTCGAGTGCAGCCAAGCAGCGACACCGACATTCCCGTCAAAGTCGTCCAAATTGGTTCCAATGCCGCTCAGACCACCCGTATATCAGGAGGATTGAACGACAAATAGGAACTCGCGCTCATCACTTTCCTCCGGGCTAACGTCGACATGTTTGCTTGGCAACCATCACAAATGCCTGGGATCCCCAGGGAAGTGATTGAGCATAATCTGAAGATCTACCCCGATGCTTGACCTGTGCATCAGAAGCCTCAGAAGCAATTCGTAGAGCGACAGAACTTCATTCGACAAGAATTAAAGAAGTTGCTCGAAGCCGGATTCATCCGAGAAGTCTTCCATCCAAAATGGCTGGCAAACCCAGTCGTTGTGCCCAAGGCCGGCGGGAAGCTTCGGATGTGTATCGACTACACCACACTAAATAAGGCATGTCCAAAAGATCCATTCCCACTACCTAGAATAGATTAGATAGTGGATTCCACCTCCGGGTGTGAATTACTGTGTTTCCTAGATGCATATTCCGGATATCATCAAATCAGGATGTCTAGGGAAGATGAAGAGCATACTTCATTCATCACAGTAGATGGATTGTATTGTTACACAGCCATGCCCTTTGGTCTCAAGAATGCAGCTTCAACTTTTGTACGAGCTATGTACAAAACTTTTGAAGAACTTATTATAGACATAGTGGAAGTGTACGTCGATGACACCATGGTCAAGGTCAGGAACAAGGAGTCACTCCTTGACACCTTGCAGGCTGTCTTCGACAAGCTGCGGGCCACCCGCACAAAGCTAAACCCAGACAAGTGTGTCTTCGGGGTTAGCTCCGGAAAACTTCTTGGTTTCCTGGTAAGTCACCGGGGCATAGAAGCTAATCTGGCGAAGATTAAGGCCATTGAAGACATGCGGCCACCAACCCGCATCAAAGACGTCCAAAAATTGACTGGATGTCTAGCAGCCCTCAGCCGGTTCATTTCAAGACTGGCGGAACAGACACTCCCCTTCTTCAAGCTGTTGAGGAAGTCCGGGCCGTTTCAATGGTCCGAAGAAGCAGAGAAGGCATTCCAGGAACTGAAACAGTTCCTCACCACCCTACCAATTCTGGTAGCTCCAAAGCCTGGTGAGCCTTTGTTGCTTTATATTTCAGCTACTGACGAAGTCGTCAGTATGGTTCTGGTTGCGGAGAGACCAGAACTACCCCACACTCAGGAATCCAGGTCCCTTCGGGAGGGTCCAGAGGTTCCTGAAAGCGAGTCTGGGTCCCAGCTCCCAGACCCGAATCCACAAGAAGTCGCTTTAGGAGACCTAGACCCCTCCGGGAGGGTCTAGGTCATTTATGAAGAAGCTCCGGGTTCCTCCAGCCAGAACCCAGAGGTCCCCAAAGAAAATCCGGACTCCTCCGAGAGGATCCGGGTCAGTGAAGAGGAAGCTCCTGACCCCTCCAGGAGGGTCCGGACCATTCAGCGCCCAGTGTACTTCAATAGTGAAGTACTACATGATGCCAAAACTCGATACCTAGAGGTGCATAAGCTGCTCTATGCAGTTCTTATTGCCTCTAGAAAGCTTCACCATTACTTCCAAGCTCACAAAATCTCAGTGGTGACCTCCTATCCACTTCTAGCAATCTTGCATAATCCCAATTCAACTGGGAATATTGCAAAGTGGGCTGCGGAATTGGCTGAATTTGATCTTGAATTTATTTCAAGACAAGCAGTCAAGAGTCAAGCATTGGCAGATTTTGTGGCAGAATGGACTCCCTCTCCATCAAACCCTGGAGGCTCCAATGAGCAGAAGATGGAGCATCAAGCTCCCACTTTCACCGAGCCTCACTGGACTCTCTACTTCGATGGCTCCATGCAGAAGCAGGGGGCAGAGCTGGAATCCTTCTCCTTGCACCGACTGGGGAGAAGGTGAAATACATGGTACACCTTGACTTCAAGGCAACCAACAACGTGGCAGAGTATGAATCACTCATCTACGGACTAAAGGTGGCACTGTCATATGGTGTCAAGCAATTGCTGGTCAAGGGAGATTCACAGCTCATCATTAAGCAGGTGAAGGGTGAATGCTCCTGCAATAATCTCCAGTTAGCTGCTTACCTCCTTGAAGTTCAGTGGCTTCAGAAGGATTTCGAAGTCCTAGATCTCCACCATGTTCAGCGTGCTCACAATGCTGAAGCCGATGAACTCTCGACGAAAGCGTCAACCGGAGCTCCGGCTCCTGACGGAACTTTTGTCCGGAGATTGTCGAAACCCACAGCTCAGCCTGCCGAACTGAGCGAAGGGGGCGAGATCAGCATCCCGAAGCTGACGGTCCCGATGGCCCTGTTACCATGGCAGCCATCAAGGGTCGTAGGTGCTGCCGGAAGCTCCGAGCAACCCAGCACGCAAGACTCAAATGCTCAAGTTAGTTCCGATGCATGGATCTCGGAGATCCGGAACTACTTGAAACACAACATCCTTCCTGATGATGATGTATCCGCTGATCAGGTAGTTAGATTGGCTAAAAGATACACGTTGGTAGAAGGGGATCTCTACCGGCGTGGTGCCAACGGCATCCTAATGCGGTGCATCACAAGGGAAGAAGGTTGTGAGCTCCTCGCAGAAATCAATGGAGGCGAGTGTGGGAACCACGCGTCTTCCCGCACGTTGGTTGGTAAAGCCTTTCGGCATGGCTTCTACTGGCCTACAGCACTCCAGGGTGCAACTGAGCTGGTGAAGAAATGTGAAGCATGCCAATTTCATGCAAAGCAAATTCACACACCAGCTCAGCCCTTACAAATGATACCTCCTACATGGCCCTTCGCTGTGTGGGGGATGGACATCTTGGGACCTTTCCCAAGATCCGTCGGAGGTTACAAGTTCCTGTACGTCGCCATTGACAAGTTCACCAAGTGGCCGGAAGCAACTCCAGTTGTGACAATCAACAAGCAATCTGCTATCAACTTTCTACAGTCCATTGTATGCAGATTTGGAGTCCCAAACAAAATCATCACTAATGGGACCCAATTCACAAGCTCCGCATTCCAAGGATATTGCAAAGACCTCGGCATACAGGTTTGCTACGCCTTCGTAGCTCACCCAGCCAGCAATGGCCAAGCCAAGAGAGCAAATGCTGAAATCCTTAAAGGACTTAGAATGCGCACCTATGAGCGCTTGAAAAAACATGGAGTCAACTGGATCGAAGAGCTTCTGCCCGCTCTATGGGCCAACAGGACATCTTCAAACCAGTCAACCGGAGAGACACCCTTCTTTCTGGTGTACGGAGCTGAAGAAATCCTTCCTCCGGAAATCACCTTGGGTTCACTCCGGGTCCGGACCTTCGATGAAGCCACGCAGGACCAGCTCCGAAGTGAAGACCTAGACCTCCTTGAGGAGGGAAGGTGCCAAGCAGCTGTTCGGAATGCCCGATATCGTCAAGCCCTACGGCGTTATCACCAGCGGCATGTACACAACCGACAGCTCGAGGAAGGCGATCTGGTGCTACGAAGAATACAATCCAGAGAAGGGTTAAACAAACTCTCCCCCGACTGGGAGGGGCCCTTCCGAGTGATTAAAGTATCCCGTCCCGAAAGCGTTCGCTTGGCTACCGAGGATGGGACACCTCTCCCAAATCCTTGGAACATCGAGCACCTCCGTAAGTTCTACACTTAATACCACGGAGGTGAGTCTTGAGTAACTTGAGATGTATGTTATAGAGTCATTGTACAGAGTCGAGTAGTTCCTCTGGGAGAGCAGCCGGACCTTTCCCGAAAGGTCCGCAAAGTTCATGCAACACTTGTCACAGTCTTCGGACTAAAAGTGTGGCTAACTACCCTGGGTCAAACAAGAAATGAAACACGCTTAGCCTGGTTCCGTACCCTAAGAGTGTACTTGTTTCCCCTGTACCTCGGACCTATAATGAAAGACATCTTCATGTGAAATAGACTCCACGTGCATTTATTTTGTACAGGCTCAATATTTTTATTTTTCTCTTTCTTGTCTATAACAAAGACGTGCAATTCTTAAGAAATTTTAGTTCAATCGGTTTATATACGATTCGAGTTGTATTGTCAATTCTTTTGGATTCAAATATTGTTCATGGCCAACTCGCCTGAAAACCTCCAAGCCAATCTAGGGCTGGAGTGTGCTATCGACTTAGCCTGGTCAAGCACGCTAAGTACGCCACTCTACCTACACTCCGTCAGGCCGAAGTAAGGCGGGTTCGTGTACAGTTGGATCTAGAAGAAAAGACAACACATTCGGTTGTATTTAGAATCGCGTTTGACTTAAAATCTTCTTGAGAGTCATAAGCCGCGACGAAGTTATAGACAAGAAACAAATTTTACTATTTTTCTTGGCTTAAGTGTGCAGGAAAAATAAAATCTACGTTGATGGAGAAAAGCCGGAGCTAACTAAGCTCCGACTCCCCTAAGGGGGCCAGCCGTCGACGCTGAATAAAAGGTGGTGAGAAGACCCCGTAAATGGAGTCTGCTGCCAACAAACTGAGTGTTGGAAAAGGTCACTGCCAGAGCTACTAAGCTCCGACACCCCGGAGGATTAACTATCGATGCTCTATGCGTTGATAGAGACTATTGCCGGAGCTACTAAGCTCCAGCGATAGACAATGTTGGAGCTTCTAAGCTCCAACAACCTCAGGGGGCCTTCACTATCGAAGACTTCGAACCTAAATTCTACAAGTTCGGAGCAAAAGAGTCTTCAACAATGCACAATATCCTCTTGGTACATGTTCACAATCAAATTGTGTACATCTACCAGGGGGCCAAGTGAAGATAAAAGTGAGTGTTGAAGACAAAAATTGAAATTCACAAAAATTTTGGGGATTTCATTTATCTGGAGACAAGGGATTACATCTGGAGACAAGAGATTACAAAATTGAGGAAGAAGAAGAGAAAATACAAGTGAGAACTACAGAGATGGTCCTAGAACCTATGGAAGAATTGGGCGACCTTCTGGGCAACCTCCGATACGCTGGCTCGGGTAGCTTTGCCTTCTCCCTTGACAGGACCTTCAAGCACCGGGTCCAGAGGAAATTGAGAGTTCCGGCTGGTGTAGCACGTCAGCACGTACTCTGCGACGTTCTTCGCCAGGGATTGCCCCTCAACCTCCAGTTGGTCCGCGATGACATCGCCCACCTTGGAGAGCTTGCTACCTGCTGCGCTCAATGCCTGCAGCGCTAGGCCCGGCTCCGGATCATCCGGGCGCACGGGGCTGAAACCCATCGGTGTTAGTGCATCATTGGCCTTGCTCAAGAACTCCCAAATCTGTAGGGAGTCCTCAGCCCTAAAGCCCTTCATTTCTTCCAAGGATCTCCTGGCCGCTATCAGTTCGGAATTCTCACAGGTGAGGCGCTCAACCTCTTTGGTATTTTGCTGAATCTTTTCAGCAACCCGCCTTTCGAGTTTTCCGAGCTCCTCCTCCCGGAGGTGGATCTTGTTCCGGCGGTCAACCAGGTCCTTCTCTCTACCCCTCACTTTCTTCTCTCTGGCAGTAAGGGCACACTCTTGTTCATAGAGTTCCTGCCCTCGCACCCAGACCTTCTCCTCTACCTCTTGGCAGCGCTCTTCCAATTTCTTGGCGCACTCCTCGAGGCCCTTGTCAGCCAGAGCCACCTTCTCGGTGAGCTCCTCCTCCCTCCTTAGGACGTCATCCAACAACTCTAGGAGTTTCTGCTCTTCATCTTCGAGCAATTTCTCCCTCTCTTCAAGTGCCTCTCGACGCTTGATGAGTGCAGTGTTAATGGCCTCAAGCTGTTTGTGGCGTGCATCGGCCGCATTATTGGCAGCTTTGGCCTGATCGTAGATCTCCCGGGATTGAGCGTCGAGGGCACGAGTCATACTCTCCCTGTCATCCAGTAACTTGCCCCAGTACTCTAGGCGGATCTTCTCCCGCTTAATCCATTCCTTGTCATCCGCTAGCCTCGACTGCGCCAGCTTGGTCTCGAAGTAGAGCCGATTACGCCACCGCCTAAGGGTTTGGCGCTCCTCTTCAAGAGCCTTGCTGTCGTGGAAGAAGGCCAGTTGGACTTGACGTAGACTGGAACACGCGTTGTCAATAGACAGCGACAACGGGATGGGTTCCGGACCTGCTGGGGTCTCCTCCGCTGGTTCCAGCGGGTCTTCGGATACAAAAATTGGGTCCCACTCTACAAGAGTAGTCCCCTGGGTCTCCATAGCACTAGGGCCGTCCTCCGGGATGGCCTCAGTCGCCATCGAGGAAGGCCCCGCCGCCAAATCTTCGTTCACCGCCTCAGGCTGGGGGCCAGCAACTTCGCTGGGGCACTCCGGCTCGGCCGCAGGTACCTCCGACGTCGTCGCTTCCGAAGCAGGAGCCGCTACTGGCTCCGGCCTGGGCACCTCTTCCGATGGGAGCTCAAACTCCGTCACCTCTTCAACAACCGACTCAGGAGCCGGAATATCTTCAACATCAACCGGCCCTGTGACCGGAGCTCCAACAGTGACCGGCTCAACAGCCGGTGCTTCGGAGGTAGCCGGCCCAACTGCCGGAATTACCTTAGTTTCCGGCGCACATGCCGGAGCTTCAATCACCTCCGGCTCAACCATCGGGGCTTCGACAATTTCCAGCTCAGAGGCCGGGATTACTGCTTCCTCCGGCTCAACAGCCGGAGCTTCCATCATCGCAGCTCCAGAACCCGGAGCTTCAACCTCCGGGACAGGTGCCGCTGGCGCATCTTCACTCCCGTGGTCCGGCGCTACCACGGGAACTTCTGGGGATGAGTCGAGGTCCATGACCACGATAGCCGGCGCCGAAGTTGTCGCAGCTTCGGCCACCACTTGGGGCGGCACTGAGACAGGAGCAGAAGCTCCCGCTCTCATGGCTTCAGCCACTGTGGCCGAGGGTGGAGCCTCACTCCCCTTCCTGGAGACGCTGCAGATGATGAACAGAGAAAATTAAAAAATGGTTGCTACAATTAAAACAACTATCCAAGGTAGAAATCAAAAGTTACCTTGGGAGACTTCCACACTAGCTTGCGCGGAACCTTTTGCCCGGGCGTTCCGGGCTAGCCATAGCCGGCGTGGAAGCTCCGGAAGGCCCCCCAGAACTCGTCGCGGCCACGGGTGTTTCCCGGGTCGAGGCTCCCCTTGATCGGGAAGAACCCCCGGGCTTGGAGGCCTCCACCGGCCCAGGAGCTGGAGTTGCACGCCCGGAGCTAACACCCCTGGAGGACCCCACTGCGGGAACAGCCGCGCTCCAAGAGGACCCCACCACGGGAACAGTCGCGTTCCGGGATGACCCCACTACGGGAACAGTCGCCGCAGCTGCAGAGAACCTTCCCCTCTGGGGAGAAGGAGCCGACGCAGAAGTAGCGGGCCCGACGGACCTTTCGTCGGCGTACTGCAACTTCCTCTTCCGACTCACTGGTTCATCTGCCAGCTCCTTGCCCTTGCCGACGACTTCTCCCCTCGGCTTAGGAGCAGAGCCGGAGCCATCCTTGGGTACTCCGGGGATCGCTACCCCGGAAGTTGGTCTTCTCTCGACGACACCAAGGTCGTCAAGCATGGGCATCTTCCGCCGGAGCTCCCTGCTAAACTCCACCTCCACATTCAGAGGAAGAAAAGCTGATGGTGGAGTCAAGTCGTCGCCTTCGACGTCGATGCCGTGCTGAAACTTCTTGAGGTGGAACTCCAAGGTTTTTCCCACCATGTTGGACTTCAACCCGGTCTCGACCCGGTCGTCGTCCATAACGCTGTTGAGGGCCCAAGCGAGTTTCTCCCTCTTCTTCAGCGGTGCCCACCTATTGACCAGGAAGTTACAAAACACCGCTTGAGGGGTTAATCCCCCCTCCACGAAGTGGCGAATCCTGGTCAGAACAGGGTCGAAGGCATCCGCCAGCACCGGAGCTTCACTCCAGATTGTTGTGTCAATGTTGGGGAGGCCTTCGGGCAACTCCAGCTTCTCATGCTCCTCGACCTGGATGACTATCCAATCCTTCTTCCAGTCATCCCACTTCCGAGAGGGGAACGACCGAAGGTACTTGAATGGGCACTTCTTGCACTTCACGAAGTAGTAGAAGCCAAGGTACTCATTGCTCCTACCGGTGGTGTGGACAGTGAAGAAGGTCCGGAAGAGCTCGATGCAGGGGGGGATGCCCACCCACATCTCACAGAAGTGGACGAAGATAGACACGAGGAGAATGGAGTGAGGGCCAAGGTGGTATAACTGCAGACCATAGAAGTCTAGCTGCATCAAGAAAAAGGAAGAAAAAGGTGGGATCAACCCCACCATGGCGTACGAGGAGAAGTACACCATTTCGACGGCGTGCTCCTTCTCGAATGGGAGCTCTTCTGCGCGGACCGAATGGTTGAAGAAGTCCGAGGACCACCCCATGAGGGCCCAGACCTTCTTCAGGTCGCCCTCGGTCTTCAAGCGACTCTCGCGGAGACCCAACTCCATCGCGGCACAGCTAGGCAAGAGAAGAAAAGCGAAGCACAAGTTGGGAGTTTGATCGCAAGAACAGATGAGAGGCGTAAAGAACTCCCGACGGTGCGCACTTTCCTTCTTAAGTAAGCCCTCGCAACGCTTGGATGGAAACCGCAAGGAAGTCGAAGGTACCACCCAAAAATTCCACCCAGCCGATGACAAGCGGGCCCGGGACCACCCCGACGATCAAGTCGAGGTTCTTACCCAGGTGAACGGTTGTCATCAAGAGGCGGGAAGCCCAAAGGCGGCGGCCTGACAAGGCGCGCAGAACCGATACGGTTTTCGTATCGAGAACTGGCGACCTTCAATTGTGTGAGATCCGCACGCCAAAGATCTCATCTGCCGCACGCGGGATACGCCACGCGGCGAGGATTTAATTCCATGTCCTTGCCAACGGCACCCTCAAAGACCCTTGAAGACTTAGTTCAAAGGTCGCGAGGATGGACCCACCTTCGATGGAATGACTTCCCCGGAGGTAGGTCCAGGGGGCCATTGTCGGTACCCTAGAAACCGTACACCCCTTGAGGTTATAAAGATCTCAAAGAAAAATCATCTACTTGGTTTGAAGACCCTCGAAGTCCCACATGTCAGACATAACTGGACCCGCTTCTCCAACATGGTTAATCCCTGGGTCGCCACGTGTACTACCAAACCGGAGCTACCGCCCACAAGGGGGAAGCTCCGGGCCATGTACCGAAATGGCACCTCCGGACTTAGCCCCAGACCGAGAGAAGCTCCGGACCTGACACGTGTCGGGTAGCCCCGGAGCTACCTGTTTCCATAGTATGCTCTAGAGCTGCCACGTGTCCAACCGTCGGATCTTCAGCCTCTAACCTCCGGAAGACCCCACAACGGCTCCGGATCTTCAAAGGGGAATCAAGGACTTCAAGACCCGATTAAGTGTCATTAATACCATATTAATGACACTTAAACGGACGATCTTAACACCAATAACGGTGCTGTCAAAGCCCGTTACAGGGTCATTAAGAGCAATTAAATGTGTTAAATAAGTGTCAATACTAGTAACCGCCGGGGCCACATGTCGGGCCAGGCTAACTTGTAACGGCATGTCCTTGTACTATAAAAGGACAGGCTGACGACACGTTCAAGGGGCTAGAGACACAGACACTCCATTGACGCTCAACACAAGCTCAAACAGCTAATACAACACCAACACACCCGTGGAGTAGGGTTTTACGCTCAGGCGGCCCGAACCACGTAAACTCTTGTGTCTCCTGTGTTAATTCCTACTCACCTTCTTGAATCTCCGCGCGCTCATACCGAACATCAAACTCCCCTATCACTTTAGCAGTGTAGGGAGATCTGCCGGTTCCAAATCACCGACAAAAGCTAATAGCCGTGTTCATCCACTTGCTGTGGGGAGCCGAGCTTGGCACCGGGGCCACTGCCGCCGTCGCAGGACTTTCACTGCATTTCTAGACACAGGGTCCGAGACGCCCCCGTAGATGACGTAGAGGAGCTTTCGGCGCTCCTGATCACTGCTAGTGTCCGAGTCAGCACCCGCGAACACCACTTTCACTGCTCTATGGGGCTCCTAGTACCCCATATCATCGTCCTTCTTTTCCGCGGGGTCAACCATCTGCTTATCCTCCCTCTGGCGGGGGGGTTCGCTCTCCTGACTCCGTTGCTTCTGCTGTTGCTCATGGAAACGCTCCGCAGGTTTCTTGACTTTCCGGCACTCGCTCGCACTATGACCATTGGTCTGGTGCACCGGGCATCTGAAGTCAGCATCATCCCTTTCGGGGGACGGGCACGGACGCTTATCCTGACGCGAGCTCTGGGCTCTGCTAGGTGTCGCGGCTGCCACCATGGGAACTTTGGGCCTCGGCTTACTCATGCCGCGATCCCCGTTCTTCCTCTTGCCCCCTCCTCTGACAGCAGCCTCCGCTTTAGACGGTACGGGATCCCTGCTTTCCGAGGAGGTTCGGGCGTGCCAGTTACGCCCATCTGCAGCCTTGGCACATCTGTCCGCTAGGGCAAACAGCTCGGAGACATCGCGCACGTCATGCGTGGCAAGCTTCTCGAGCATCTTCTTTTCCCTCACACCCTGTCTAAACGCAACTATGACAGATTCATTCGAGATGTGGAGGATGGTATTTCGTACATGGGAGAATCGCTGGATGAAGGCCCGCCACGGTTCTCCCGATCGCTGTCTAACAGCGTGAAGGTCGAGCTCCATGTCAGGATGCTCATATGAACTTCCAAAGTTCGCTACGAACTGCCGGCATAGCTCCTCCCAGGAGGTAATGGATCACGGGGGCAGGTTCATGAGCCATGACTGGGCGGGGCCGGCCAGAACCACGGAGAAGTAGTTGACCATGATGACCTCGTCACCTCCAGCGGCCATAATTGAGGTGGAGTAGATCTGTAAGAACTCACTCGGGTTGACGCTCTGATCATACTTCTCCGGCGTGTGTGGCCGGAACTTGTGGGGCCAAACCACTCTTTGCAGGTGGGGAGCTAAGGTTGCACAACCACCACCTGTACTCGCGGGTGGCAAGTTTGGCGCTGCGTGGCCATAATGAGCTGGATGCGCTGCGTATGTCGGTGTTGGGGTATTGCGGCCAGCGCTTGGTGCGGCGGGGGCACACCATACGCTTGCGGTGGAGGAGGAGCAACATACGCTTGGTGCGGGGGAGGTGTCATGTACACCTGGTGCTGCTCGGGAGGCGCCGCATACGCCTGACGCGGTGGACGAGCATCGTGCACCTGGGCCCCAGCACTCGGCAGGCTGTAATCAGCTTCGAGGTTGCGGCGTCGCTCCCGTTGTCGCTCGATGACGACCTGGCAGTCCTCATCGGCTCTGCAGCGACGCTGCAACCTCGTCCGCAGGTCCGCCGATGAAAGCCTAGTTGAACGGTTGTCGGCGGTCCGCCGGTCGACAGTAGGCGTGCGTGATAATGAAACAAATGTTGTTGCCGCTTGCCTTCCGCCCTATGGAGTCGCCTGGAGCGCGGCGATGACCAGATGGTCGACGTCGTTTACCCACTGGTGGGTTGCCCCCTAAGGAGCTCCTACAGTTGGTGCGTTGCGGAGCAACTCCCGCATAGCTAGAAGCGCGCTCTCTGGGCTTTCTGCCGGTGGTGTTGGGACGGCTGTCGCTGCAGGAGTCTGTCGTGCCCCATGATGCTGACCTGCAGTCGATGGGGTGGCCGTTAGGCGACGTGACGGCCCAGATCTTCCTGCTCTGGAGCGGGACCCATCTCTGGGGTGAGATGAAGCTTGGTCCTCATGCACCACCTGCTGACGGGGCTATGGCCTGGAGGAACTGGCATTGGAACGAGTGTTTATCAAACTACTGGTGAAGATTCTTGCAGGAGAAAGCCCCCTTCCTGGCGCGCCAAATGTCAAGGTGTCTAAACCGACACCTCCCCCGGACCTACACTAGTCCGCGGAGGTTCAATGAATATTCGAGGGGCTAGTCCTAACAAGATCAAGATGAGAGAATGATGAATACGAGGGACTTACGTGGTTCGGGCCACATGAGCGTAATACCCTACTCCACGGTGGTTTTTTGTGTTGTATTGCTTGGGTCTAAGAGAGCTTGTCTTCATCCGTGGCTGCTCGATCCTTTTATAGTTCAAGGTCGAGCAACTTACAAGTGGGACCCAGAGCCTGACAGGTGGCCCTAGGAGTACCAAATCCACCCTAAGATCCGGGAGTAAATGCTATCTCTGACAACGGCTTCAATGTGTGGTCTGTCCATACCCTGCTGCAGGGCTACCTATAGCCCCTCATCATGGTCGGTCGTGTCTTGTCGAGGCCTTCTATTGGCCCGCCGTACGTAGCAGTTCGGCTCTGACCAGTCATGACAAGACCGGTCACTGTCCACTTGACTTACGAGTGCGAGCTCCTGCCTACCTAGGGAACATGCGTGTCCTTCCTAGCTTCGGCGTACCGAGCATGCCTTCATTTATTGATCCTTACGCAGGAAGGCTCTGGCTCAACGCTGCCTGACATGTGGCAGCTCCCGGACCCTCCTTTCGTGGAAGGTCCAGGCTGGGAGGTTAGGTCCGGAGCTGCTGGGAGCGTAGCAGCATCAGACCCTCTCCTCATGAGCGGAGGTTCGGGGTCGCCGACCTAGTGAGCACGCCGGACCTTCTCTTTGCAACGTGACGGATCCAGAGTTGTAGGCCTCGTGGCGGCACTGGACCATCTCTCAATGGGAGGTGTTACTGCTTTGCTTGTCGCGTGGCACCCTAGGCCCATGGCAGGCCTCGCCCCTCTGGACGGTGAGGCCCAGTATGCATTTATCAGTACCCAGGGATACCCGGTTCGCCAGGCACCGATAATGTGGGGCCTACAAAGATCTTTAACTTTAACAGGTAGAACTCTCTTATACTTCTTACGATATTGTATGGTGTTGTACTTGGTAGTAGCTAACGGAGCTTCCATACGGACAGTGCTGGTGCGCGCGATCGCTTCGGTTACCGGCAACGCAGGCCCCCGGTTTGGGCTGGTTACCAGCTTATCGTGGCGGCAGTTTTGGAATCGTTTTCTTTTCGTAGGTAGCTGATGCGTACGAGGAGGAAAGGGAGATGCCATGATCATTTGGCGCTGACGCTCGATGGTCCGTCAGGTGGCCTACGGAGTTGTCCAAATCATCGTGCTTACTCTGATGTAAGTATCTCTATCTTTTCTTCCCCAGTCAGAAACGGATGAGCTGTGGCTGTTAAGAAATTCCTTCGTGCTTGCGTGCATCGATGGTAGAGTAATGTGTGCGGTGGCCAAGGGGACACTCCAACAGGACGGAGCGTTGAACGATTATTGACTCTGGGCAATGGCCATCAGAGTAACGTACTGAGGACTATCATGGGGAATTGCTATTGTGCAAGGATCCCCTGCCCCTGGGACGGAGCGCTGAACGACTCCTGACTCCTGATTTCCTTCACAAAGCACAAATTTCATAGAATTCAACCAACTGAAGAAAGGTACCAAAGTGTGAAATGCTATAAATACAGGTAATATTCTTTAAGACCAATTTATAATTAATCTTAACAAATTGTTGAGAATAGTGTCTATGATTAAAAAAAATACTATCTCGGTCCTCGAAAATTTGTCAGTTTTAGTTTATTGAACTACAAGGTGACAAACTTTGAAGATGGAGTGAGTAGAATTTAGAGACTGCATACAACAAAATTTATTAGAAGATCGTAAATTCAATATTACTGAAGAAATGTACAAAATTTACACGGCGAAACGTGACGCCACAACTGTTTTCAGCATGAACATGTGATCTGCGAAGTGCATCTGTGCAGCAAAAAATCTTGTCATCTCTAAGCCTAAAATTAAGCTCTCGTGTACACAAAACGCAAACCTGGAACGCCATCACAGGATGAGCGAGAGAGAGCCACCACCCAGCCCACCCCCACCCACGCCGGCGGCCACTTCGGCGCCGGCGCCCACGGCCAACCCCGTCCCGTCTGAGCGAGAACCACCATCTAGCCCGCCTCCACCCTCGCCGTCCGCCACTCCGGCACCGGCGCCCAGCACCAATCCCATCCCAATCGCTGAAGAGTCGCTCTCCCTTTCCGGTTCGTCTCGCAGCCTGGCCTGCACTCCTTTCTCGCCCCTGCAAAGTCCAGATCTGGCGGACGTGGATCTTCAGGATGAAGATGACATTGCCTACTCTCTGCTGCCGATCTTACGGGATAGTTTCTCCGAGTCGGACGATGACGGGAAGCGCTCGTCCTCAGCTATCAAAACTTTGTTCCTGCCGGCTCGGTCGCGCCTGTTCAAAGGAGACGGTCCAAATGTTGACGCTGCGGCCTCTCCTTCTCTCCTGAGCCCAGTAATGGCACCCGTGCCTCTTATCTCCGGTGATCAGGACCACAGAGCAGCTGGTCTGGATATGGGTGTTTCGGAGTTTCAAAGCTCCGCTTCGTTGCGGGAGGAAGCCCGTGTGGTGCCAAATGGGCCGGGCCCATCGGGCGGCCCGAGGCCCGGCACTAAAAAGCCCGTTCCGAGCACGGGCCCGGCCTGAAGGGAATCATGTTGGGCCGGCCTGGGCTCAATAGTCGTGCTGTGCTTGGACCGCCATCCCAGCACGGCGTGCCGGCCCGAGCCCGGCACGAAAAATCGACCGGCCCGATACTAGTCCGAATATGTGAACTGTTGATTTTTAAATAGATAAATTCCAACTGTTGGATCAGCGTCCTCATATAAATATACAGCTGCCACTTAACCCTAGCCCCTCCCCACCCGCGCCGCCCCTGTCCCCCATCCCTACCGTGCCGCCCCCGTCCCCTATCCCTACCGTGCCGCCCTCGTCCCCTATCGCTAGCGCGCCGCCCCGCGCCCCATCATTCCTCCGGTCACGCTCCCGCGCCCAAGGCGCCGCGCTCTTGCCGTCCCGCACCCGAGGCGCCAGCTCGCCGCTCGGCGCTCACCTCCCGATCGCGCTCCCGCCGTCCCGCGCCCGAGGCGCCGCTTGCCGCTTGCCTGCCGGTCGTGCGACCGCGCCCTTGCCGCTTGCCTGCCGGTCGTGCGACCGCGGCCGTCCTCGCCGGCCGCGCTACCTGCCGCCGTGTCATCGGGCCACCATGTGATGGGAGCCCGCCGTGCCGTCGGGTCGGCCCGGCACGAAAAAACGGCCTTTGTGCCGTGCCTGGGTCACGTGGTGGGCACGACGGCATAGCACGTAAGGCAGATCGGGCCCTTCGTGTCGGGCAGCCCATTTAGCAAACTATAGCTATGACTGCTCCCATTCAGCTACAACTGCCTGGCTTGTCGAAAAAGAAAGGAGCATTAAAGCTCCTCCGGAGGACCAGTCCTCTCGCCTCCTCAGTGGACCTCGTCGGAGCCTCCCAGGCTAAGGTCATGGGAGCGGCTGGCCCTACTAGCGCTGTCGTCGCAGCAGCTTGTGCTCTCCCCCGAGCTGGTCAAAGAGATGGCCCAAGCTCAGTGCTGCCATCAGCGTCATCTCCACGCCCTCTGCTGCCAACAGCTTGCCCTCCGGAGCATGCAAAGCTCCGGTCAGATATCTGGATTCCAGGGCGTAATAACCCCTGCGGGTCTTCCGGCGAGAGCAACGCGGCGACGCATTCAATTCTGGCGGACGGCTCACGCGAATGGCAGCACGTCACTTACAAGAAACGATGGCGCAGAGTCATCCACCCCGTCTCGAAGGAGTATGGGCGCGCTGCCGTACCTGGCAAACCTTTGAAGTGGCGTCTTGGCCGCGGCTCGGTTTGGTCGCGCCTTAACTAAGGCGAAGCTCACCAGAATCCATCGCCTCTCTCGGCACGTTCGTCTCAAGATGGGCAACCGAGGCTGTCCAGAGGTAGAAAGGAGCACACTGGCGTTCTCCTCCTAGCCTCTCAAGCTGACCAGCTGCATACATTCACTGCGGTGCGGAGCCGGAAGATGTCGCCCGAGCTCTTTAAATCCATCTTCCAGGGTCGCTGTTTTCGCTGCCTATCCACCAGACACCGCATTGCACACTGCCGAGAGCCAAGGTGCTGTGTCTCCTGTGTTGGTTCCGGACACTTCGCTAGAGCTTGTCCCAATCCGCCTGAGAAGAAGACTGCCTGCGCCGAGTCTTCACTCAAGGTCGGCCTTCCCGGAAAGGCCAAACCTGACCCAATCTCCACCACCACCCTCCTCGTACGCGGAGGCTGTCGCCAGGACAGCTTTGCCGATGCAGGATCGCTTCTTTCCAGGGTTTCCCAGGACCGGCCTGCCTTTGGCAGGACCACGGTCATCGCCGGGGGAGCAATGGTTGCTGAATTCAACAGGCTGAGCAACCGGGCGGTTGTTCTGACCGCCAGGGATCGTGAGTTTCGCCTTGGCTCTCTGGAGTTGGCCACCACGATCAGTGCGCATCTGCGCATTCCGCGCAGCAATGTCACATCTCCTGCCATTGTCCAGAGGATTTCCTTGTGCGCTTTGACTACAACGAGCAGGCTGAGGCGGCTCTGAGTTTCGCATTCGCCCGTGGCGGCTGGTGTCCCGCCCGGTCACCTGGTACTACCACGTCGATTTTCTTGGAAAATCTCCCCCTCCATGCCTGGTCGGAAGCTGGTGTTCGGCAAGTTGTTGGTGATCATGTTCTCTTCGACCGTATGGACGAGCTGTCCTATACGCAAGAGTGTTAAGAAATGACATGTATTTGTTAGAAAACAAGAGATCAAATAACTACTAAATCATCTCGAATTACATGGAGAAATCTGATTACAACATGAATACCAAGTGCTATCTCTCAAGTAGCACAAGAACATCAATAATACTTTCTCCTCCATCTTTGTTGTTGCTTGATGATGCGGCCATCTAGCCAACAAGGCGAGGCCGCAAGAAGAACGACGACGAGAGGCGTTTCCCCTTGTTCTTCTCTTAGTATCTTGATCGGATTCTGAGTGGATTAGGGTGTTCAAGTGTGTATGAGTGTATGCCCTTAAGCCTTTATTGATGACACACTTGACCCTCTTCTTATAGTTGACCAAGAGACACAAGAGGGGGCCTCCCACCCTTAGGAATTATTGAGTCTCCCGATCAGAGACTCAAAATTCGGTGGGTTGTGTCCTTTCAATTAGAACACATGTCAATTTCGAGTTCAAACTGACAGTTACTGAAAAATCGGACTAGTCCGTATATGGTCCGAACTAGTCTGGTTACCCTTACTGGACAATATCGGACTAGTCCTCTAAGGGTCCGGACTAGTCCGGTTACCCTTACTGGACAAAACCGGACTAGTCCGGTCTTTACCGGACAATTCCGGTACTTTCCAACATTCTCCCCCTTGAACTCGAATCTGAAACTTACCAACTTACTTAATACTAAACTTACTGTCCATTTTCTCATGCTTGATATATAGGGCACGACGCATCACAACAACCATTTACGTATTGTTGGACTCGAAGACCACAATACATCTCACACTTGAAAATGAACCTTACTCTTACTTGGCCCCTAAATATCCAGTGATCATAGGCTCTCCCTTAAACCCATGCCGGCTACGTGTTCACTGAACACGCTGGGTGGAAGACCTTTTGTTAGCGGATCCGCAAGCATACGCTTGGTACTTATATGCTCAAGACTTATGGTATGATCCTGGATTCGATCTTTCACAACATAAAACTTAATGTCGATGTGTTTGGCAGCACCACTCGACTTATTGTTGTGAGAGTAAAATACTGCGGGCTCATTATCGCAGTATAACTTAAGTGGTTTTTCAATGCTGTCGACCACTCTAAGACCGGGTAAAAATTTCTTAAGCCAAACAGCCTGCCCGGTGGCCTCATAACATGCAACAAACTCGGCATGCATTGTGGACGATGCAGTGACGGTTTGTTTGGAGCTTTTCCACGAAATGGCTCCATTCACGAGGGTGAATATATAACCTGACGTGGATTTCTTAGTATCCACACAACCTGCGAAATCTGAATCTGAATATCCCACTACTTCAAGTGGGTCTGACTTACTATACGTTAACATGAGGCCTTTTGTGCCTTGCACATATCTTAATGCTTTCTTAACTGCCTTCCAGTGATCAATCCCTGGATTGGTCTGATATCTGCCAAGCATTCCGGTCACATAAGCTAAGTCAGGGCGAGTACAGACTTGAACATACATAAGGCTTCCGACAGCAGAAGCATATGGAACCGACTTCATTTGATCGATCTCATATTGGTTCCTGGGACACTGAAAGTTCCCAAACTTATCGCCCTTCAATCGGAGCAGGCGAAGGCTTACTCTTATGCATACTGTACTTTCTCAGTACATTCTCTAAGTATGCTTTTTGTGATAAGCCTAATACCCCCTTATTTCTATCTCGGTGAATTTCTATGCCCAATACATAGGATGCTTCACTAAGATCTTTCATATCAAAATTAGAGGACAAAAACTTCTTATTTTCTGATAGTAGATTGACATCACTACTTGCAAGTAGTATATTATCTACATAAAGCACGAGGAAAATAAATTTCCCGCTCTTAAACTTAGCATAAATGCAATTGCCCTCCTCATTTTCTTTAAACCCAAACTTTCTTACTGTTTCATCGAACTTGAGATACCACTGTCTTGATGCTTGTTTAAGTCCATAAATGGACTTCCTTAAGTGGCATCCCATATGTTCCTTACCCTTAATAACAAAACCTTTTGGTTGTGTCATATAGACGTTCTCATATAGATCACCATTGAGAAACGCCGTCTTTACATCCATCTGATGTAATTCTAAATTATAATGTGCAACTAATGTCATAATGATTCTGAACGAATCCTTACTTGAGACAGGTGAAAATGTCTCATTATAATCAATCCCTTCTCTTTGAGTGAAGCCTTTTGCAACAAGTCTGGCCTTAAACTTATCAATATTCCCTTTGGAGTCACGTTTAATTTTGTAGACCCATTTACAGCCTACTGTTTTGGCTCCATTAGGAATCTCAACTAAATCCCAGACTTTGTTTGTTTCCATAGACCTCATTTCATCCTCCATGGCTTTACGCCATTCAGATGATTGAGGACTTCTCATAGCTTCTTCAAATGTGGTGGGATCACCCTCCATTTGAATTGCCTCACTCAAATAGATCTCATAATCGTCTGGAATGACCGATTTTCTTTCTCGTTGAGATCTTCTTAATTGCACATTATCCTCATTTTGAGGCTGTTGTTGCTCTTCATTATTAGTGACAACGGGCTGAAAATGCTCAACCTCTCTTAATAATTCCGTTGTCAATGGAGAACTAACAATAGGTGTTGAATCATTACCAATAGGCACTGATGATTCAACAGCAGTAGGTAATGAGAAATATGGTTCTTGAATCATAGGAGTGGGTACATAAACCCGCTTCTCTTCAAGATTAATTTCTCGTCTTACCGTACTACCCCTGATCATGACATCCTCTAAAAAGACGGCATGCCTTGTTTCTACAAACTTAGTATATCGTTCTGGACAATAGAAACGATATCCCTTACTCTTTTTTGCATAGCCAATAAAATGGCAACTTATTGTCTTAGAATCCAACTTACCAATGTTTGGGTTAAACAATTTTGCCTCAGCGGGACATCCCTATATATGCATATAACTTAATGAGGGCTTATGTCCTGTCCACAACTCATACGGTGTTTTGGGCACCGACTTAGTAGGAACCCGATTTAGCACATGAATGACGGTTTTTAATACCTCCATCCATAAGCTAACCGGCAAATCTGATTGACTTAACATGGATCTAACCATATCCATTAGCGTACGGTTGCGCCGTTCCGCTACTCCATTTTGCTGAGACTCGCCCGGTGTGGAATACTGGGCGACTATGCCGTTTTCCTGTAGGAACCGAGCAAACGGTCCAGGAACTTGGCCATACGGGGTATGACGACCGTAGTACTCACCACCACGATCGGATCTTACCACTTTAATCTTAATATTGTGCTGATTTTCAACTTCAACCTTAAATATCTTAAATTTATCCAACGCTTCAGAGCGTTCTTTAATTGAATAAATATAGCCATAGCGAGAATAGTCATCCGTGAAGGTTATGAATGAATCAAAACCATCAACAGATACTATGGGGAATGGACCACAAATGACCGTATGGATTAATTCCAAAATTCCCGCACTGCGTATGGCACCTTTCTTAATTTTCTTAACAAACTTTCCCTTAATGCAGTCTATGCATTCTTCTGAATCCGAAAAATCCAAATAGGGAAGAATCGATTGTGAAATCAATTGTTCAATTCTCTCCCTCGAAATATGGCCCAAGCGACAATGCCATAATTTCGAAGACATTTCGGAATCGATTATCTTACGCTTACCCTGATGTGAGGAAAACTGATTGTCGCTTACAACATTAACATCATCATGCATAGATAATAAGTATAGCATGCCTTGTCTTATGGCAACACCAACCATCTTATTATCATACTTAATTACACATCTGTCTTTGCCAAACTGGCAAACATAACCATCATCATCTAAGCATGACACTGAGATGAGATTTCTACTTAAAGAGGGTACATATAACACATCCTGAAGTGTAAGTACAAAGCCATTTCTTAATACTAATGGATAATCTCCAATGGCTTTCACTTCAGCTTCATGGCCATCAGTAACTTTGATGGCTCTTTCCCCTCTTTTTAGGGTCCTCCTCATATTTAACCCCTGCAACGAATTGCAAACGTGCACAATGGCACCTGAGTCAATCCACCAAGAAGATGGTGTATAATCTAAAAGTAGGGATTCATCAACAAAGGTCACAAAGTCATTACCATTTTTGCAACACCATTTAAGGAAGCCAATGCAATCCTTCTGATGGTGACCTTTGTCTAAACAAAAATGGCACTGATCTTTATCCACTTTCACATCCTTATTGTAAGGATGGCTTTGTGGAAACTTACCCTTATCTTTATCATGGTGAGATGAACCATGATACTTAAAAGATTGCTTAGAATAATAATTCTTCTTAGCCTTACCTTTTCCCTTCACGTAATTAATAGCATCATAACCGTGAAGGGACTTAATCCTCTCTTCCTCCTGAACACACATAGCTATGAGTTTTTCTATGTTCCATAGTTCAGGTTGAGAGTTGTAGTTGATGACAAAAGTCTCAAATTCCTTAGGAAGTGAGGCAATGATGAGATGCACAATGAACTCATCTTTAATCCCCAAATCCATAGGCTTAAGCTTTGCAGCCATATTTGTCATCCTTAAGATGTGCTCACGCACACCACCTCCATGATATTTTTCAGTAACAAGCCTCTTGATAAGAGTGCTTGCAGTGGCCTTAGAAGAACCAGTAAACTGATTCTCTATCCTTTGGAGGTACTCAACAGCAGTTTCACATTCAGGGATTGCTCCCTGAATGGCCTCAGTGATAGTGCCCTTAATTACCATCAAACATTTCCAGTTTGATTTCTTCCACTTATAACAATCAATGTCATAAGCCAATAACTCATTAGTATATTCCTTTGTCCTCACGGCAAAGGCTTCCTGAGTTTCATCAGCATTTCTTACTGGTTCAACCAGTGCAACCGGATATGGAGTAGTGAGAGCCAAGTCTATCTCAGAGACTGCCAAAGCAATCTCCAACTTCTCTCGCCATCTCCCATAATTGCTTCCATTGAGTGGATCAATAGAAGCGATGAAACTCAGTGCTGAATTAGCATTGGAGGAACCTTCATAATCAAAAAACCAAAATCAAGAAGAATGCATAGATGTTAACTACAAGAAAATGATGAGTTTTATCTTTCACTTTGGTTACTCGACCAAAACTCAACATTTGAGAATAACTAAAAATCAACATAGTAATTTATCTTTCGCTTTGGTTACTCGACCAAATTACTATGTTCTTACAAAAAGAATGTCATTAATGCCTTTCGCTTTGGTTACTCAGCCAATAATGACATTGAAACTGAATATTGAAGAACAACTGAAATACATAGTAATTTATCTTTTGCTTTGGTTACTCGACCAAATTACTATGTACTTAGAAAGGATAATGTCATTAATGTCTTTCGCTTTGGTTACTCGGCCAATAATGACATTAATAAAACTTAAAATCATGATAATTCTATTTTTCACTTTGGTTACTCAATAGAATTTCATGCAACTTAAATTGACATAGCAATTTATCTTTCGCTTTGGTTACTCGACCAAATTGCTATGACAATAAACTTAATTCACAGCGGAAGCTTAATTTAATAAGCAAACTTAATTGTATAGCACGGACTAGTCCGCACATGGCCGGACTAGTCCGAACTCTTACAGTATGGTTTTCAGACTAGTCCGGTCCATACGCCGGACAAGTCCGGTCCCATCAAAACATTTGATCCGTTCTTTATTGAACTTTTCGAGTTTGGTCTGTACTATTCCGGACTAGTACGACCAACCCCGGAAAAGTTTCATATAAAAAACTGGAAAAAATGTCAAAATACCCAAAAGGGAATCTTAATCTTACCATCTTACCAAATCAACTTAATTTTCACAATGTATTTCAATCCAAAGTGCTTAATTGGTTTTCAATTAGATGAACGCGTCAAAACGCCCTAATCCGAAAACCTAACCACTTAACTGTGGCACACCGGACTAGTCCGACCCTTAGACCGGACAAGTTCGGACCTTCAAAACTTTCAGCGAAAAACTTCGATCAAAACTTAATTCGAAGTGATTAGTGGTCTAAACGGCTCTGATACCATTGTTAGAAAACAAGAGGGAGCCCAAAGATCAAATAGCCACTAAATCATCTCGAATTACATGGAGAAATCTGATTACAACATGAACACCAAGTGCTATCTCTCAAATAGCACAAGAACATCAATAATACCTTCTCCTCCATCTTTGTTGTTGCTTGACGATGCGGCCATCTAGCCAACAAGGCGAGGCCGCAAGAAGAACGACGATGAGAGGTGTTTCCCCTTGTTCTTCTCTTGGTATCTTGATCGGATTCTGAGTGGATTAGGGTGTTTAAGTGTGTATGAGTGTATGCCCTTAAGCCTTTATTGATCACACACTTGACCCTCTTCTTATAGTTGAACAAGAGACATAAGAGGGGGCCTCCCACCCTTAGGAATTATTGAGTCTCCCGATCAGAGACTCAAAATTCGGTGGGTTGTGTCCTTTCAATTAGAATACATGTCAATTTCGAGTTCAAATTGACAGTTACTGAAAAATCGGACTAGTCCGTATAGGGTCCGAACTAGTCCGGTTACCCTTACTAGACAATATCGGACTAGTCCTCTAAGGGTCCGGACTAGTCCGGTTACCCTTACTGGACAAAACCGGACTAGTCCGGTCTTTACCGGACAAGTCCGGTACTTCCCAACAGTATTAGACTGTAACCAACCACGTACTGTAACCTCGTCAATAGAGTCTAGCGATCGTGACACACGTTGAGATTATGGAGGTTGTGCTGATCCGATGATTACGGATCATGGACGTATGGAACACTTGTATAAATAGAGACTGATCCCCAGAGAATAAAGTGCGATGGTTTACAGAATTCACTTTACATCTGAATTTTATCATGGCATCAAGAGCCTTCGATCCCTCCGCTAGCTCTGGCACGTCTGCTAACACCACGCCATTGCTTCCAGCACCATCGCCGTCCATAGGACATGCCCTGAGCATCAAGCTCACACAAGAAATATTTCTCCTCTGGAAGACACAGATTCTTCCATACCTGAACAGCCATGCGCTTCTCGGGTACGTGGATGGTTCTATTCCTCGACCACCACAGACTGTCGTCATTTCGGCGAATCCTGAGATAGGAGAAAGAAGAAGGAGTGCACCCAATCCAGACTTTGTTTCCTGGTACTATCAGGACCAAATGGTTCTGAGTATCATCACCTCCTCTGTTTCTGAAGAAGTTCTCTCGCTGCTCGTCAACGTCACCGATAGCTACACTGCATGGCGCACGTTGGAGAACAGCTTCGCAGCGAGCTCACGTGCACAGATCATGCAGATCCGGATGCAGCTCTCCACGACGAGGAAGGGCAACTTGACGGTTGCAGCCTACTACCGTAAGATGAAGACTCTCGCTGACACACTTGGAGCGGTTGGCAAACCGCTTGATGATGAAGAGTTGATCGCCTACCTCATGAGGGGCCTCAACGCCGAGTATGACTCTCTGGTAACAAGTATTACCACCCGAGGTGATCTCTACACTCTTAGTGACGTTTACACTCACATGTTGAGTTATGAGATGCAACTAGAGAACAATGGTGTGGAGTTTCAGGCTTCGGCCAATGCCGTCAATAGAAATTCAGGGAACAGGGGAGGCCGAGGTGGTCGTACTGGCAACCGTGGCCGCACAAATGCAGGTCGTTCAGCACAAGGCCGCAAATTTCAGAACAACCAAGGCTCATCAGGAAACACCAGGGAGATCTGCCAGATATGTAACAAGCCCAACCACAATGCAGCAAATTGTTGGCATCGCTATGACCAGAATTATCAGTCTGAAGAGATGACCAAGGTAGCAGCCACTGCATCTCATGGATATACAGTGGATCCTGACTGGTATGTGGATTCAGGTGCAACTGATCACATTACCAGTGATTTGGAGAGGCTTACGACCAGAGAACGCTATGGAGGAGCAGATCAGGTTCAGGCTGCAAATGGTTCAGGTATGACTATTTCACACATTGGCAGTTCTTGTATTACTGGCTCAAAACATCCTTTAGTGCTAAACCGAGTATTACATGTTCCTGACATAAATAAAAACTTGATATCTGTTAGGAAACTGACCATTGACAATGATGCCTTTATTGAGTTTTACCCCATCTCTTTTCTTGTTAAGGACCGAGCTACGAAGACCACGCTGCTAGAAGGAAGATGTAAAAACGGGTTGTACACTCTTCCAGTTAGACCGCCCAGACAAGCTTTTTCAACCTCAAGAATTTCTCAAGACCAATGGCAGCAAAGGCTTGGACATCCATCCATGTCTGTTACTCGTAGGATTTTACAAAATAATTCTATTGATGTAACTCCAAACTTGTCTGTTTCACAAGTTTGCAGCGTCTGTCAGTATGGCAAAGCACATCAGCTTCCATTTAGTAGTTCCAATTCTGAATCTTCTGCTCCCTTGCAAATAATCCATACTGATGTGTGGGGCCCAGCTGTACCATCAGTAAACAAATCAAAATACTATGTTTCCTTTCTTGATGATTACAACAAACATGTTTGGATATATTTTCTTAAATCAAAGTCTCAAGTTGAGTCTGTTTTTCTGTCGTTTCAGAAGCAGACTGAAAATCTTCTGAATGCAAAAATTCAGAATGTTCAGTCTAACTGGGGTGTGAGTACCATAGGCTACATCAATATTTCAAGAAAACAGGAATCAATCATAGAATATCTTGCCCTCACTCTCATCAGCAAAACGGTCCTATTGAAAGAAAACACAGGCATTTGGTTGAAACTAGTCTCACATTACTTGCACAAGCCAACATGCCACTTAGGTTTTGGGATGAGGCTTTCCAAGTTGCATGTTACTTGATTAACCGAATGCCAAGCCCCACAATAAACCAATCAACTCCTATCTATAAATTGTTTGAAACTAAACCAGACTACTCCATTCTTAGAATTTTTGGCTGTGCATGCTATCCAAACTTGAGACCATACAACAATAGAAAACTTCAGTTTAGAAGCAAACAATGTGTTTTCATTGGGTACAACTTATACCACAAAGGGTACAAGTGTTTTGATCCCTGCACTGGTAGAGTCTACATATCTCGAGATGTGATCTTTGATGAGCACCTCTTTCCCTTTGCACACAGAGCTGAAAATGTACCAGTAAGGAACACTAATCATCCAACCATCCTTCCAATAGCTCCAAATCCAACACTGTACACTGAACATAATCTCATCAGGCTTAAAACCAGTCAAATACTTCCTGAGCCAGCAAACAATGAATTGCAAATGGGTGATAGTCAACCTGCACTAATCCCTGACAATAATGTTTCCTCCAATAGTACAATCTCTGCAGGTCATGAAAGCTTAAACCAAACTGAAGAGACAAGTCAGAACAATAGTGGACATCTTGTCACTGCTTCTCAAGATCAAGGAGAAGACAGTCATCCTGGTGCTGATCAGGTAGTGAATGAGGAAGAGCAACATCATTAAATGCGAACCAGACTCAAAAACAACATTCTGAAGCCCAAGGAATTCAAAGATGGAACCATCAGATATTTTGGATCCAGAGGGTTCACTGCAAGCACTGAAAGAACAGATAACTGAACCAGTGAGTTGGAAAGAAGCTTTGAAGAATCCCAAATGGAAAGCTGCCATTGATGAAGAGTACAATGCACTCATCAAAAATCATACATGGGACTTGGTTCCACCCCACACGAGCATGAACTTAATCGACAACAAGTGGGTCTTCAAAGTCAAGAAAAAGCCTGATGGCTCAGTTGACAGACTCAAGGCTCGGTTAGTAGCCAAGGGGTTCAAGCAACAACATGAAGTGGATTATTTTGAAACTTACGCACTAGTGATCAAGCCCACAACCGTGAGAACTATACTAACAATTGCAGTCTCCAGAGGGTGGCATATGCATCAAGTAGACATTCAGAATGCATTCCTTCACGGGTACTTGAATGAAACAGTTTACATGAAGCAACCATCAGGCTATAATGATGAAACACAACCACCAAGCTATGTGTGCAGATTAAGAAGGTCATTATATGGGCTGAAACAAGCTCCTCAAGCCTGGCACTCACGACTCACTAGTAAACTGCAGGAATTTGGATTTAAGTCATCAAGGGCAGAAAGCTCACTATTTGTCTTTAGTGAAAAAGGGGTCACTATATATATGCTGATATATGTGGATGACATTATCATAGTCAGTTCCACTACTGTAGCTTCAACCATACTAATACAACAACTGAAGAATGAATTTGCAGTAAAGGACCTTGGTGAGCTTAAGTATTTTCTTGGGATACAAATCAAGAAACAAGATGATGGAATATCTCTATGCCAAAAACAATATGCTCTGGACTTACTGAGAAGGGCCAGTATGGATAAATGTAAGCAAATCTCAACACCTATGTCAGCTTCTGAAAGACTGAGCAAAGAACATGGAGAGAAACTGACTGACAAAGAACAGTTCAGATACAAGAGCATTGTAGGAGGATTGCAGTATTTAACTATTACTCGCCCTGACCTTTCCTTTGCAGTTAACAAGGTGTGTCAATATATTCAGGAACCAACAGATGTGCACTGGGCTGCAGTTAAGAGAATTCTTCGGTATATACAAGGGACTGTCAACCTATCACTGAAACTCTGCAACTCATGAAACTTGGTGTTAATTGCCTTTTGAGACACTGATTGGTTTGGGTGCCTGGATGATCGACGATCAACAAGTGGATTTGCAGTGTTCCTAGGACCAAACCTGATATCTTGGAGCTCCAGGAAGCAAGCAACGATATCCAGATCGAGCACTGGGGCTGAATATAAAGCTATTGCAAATGTTGTAGCTGAGATTGTATGGATTCAGTCACTGCTGAAAGAATTGGGCGTCAGTCAATGGAAGTGAATGTGGGCCTAGAGGGGGGGGGGTGAATAGGTCTTTTTGAAAATTGTCGGATCCTGCAACACTTAACAACCAGCTGAATACCAGAGATATCGGACTAGTCCGGTAAAGTGCGAACTAGTCCGGTATTCACGGACTAAGTTGGTTAGGTTTGAACAATTAGATTGATTCTACTATGTATGCAGCGGAAAAATAGAATCAAGTAAAGGTTTCAATGTTATATCTCAGATTATATCACAATTGAATCTTATGTTTGACAATTCAACGTAAGATGAGTAATGGTAATTAAAACCCTAGATTAGGTTGATGGACAAGAATGATGAACACTAAAACAAGACACAAGTGTTTATCCCGTGGTTCGGCTACCACAAAGGCAACCTACGTCCACGTTGAGGAGTCCACAAAAGGACCGGGTCTTCTCCAACCCTTCCCTCGTCGGATCGCCACGAAGGCCAATCCTCTTCCACTAATCACAAAGGGGTGAATAACCGGATTCAATGGGCCTTCTCACACGTTGAGAGCTCCCTTAGATTACAGCACAAATTTCCACCGAAAACACACTCAAAAAATTACAATTAAAAAGCAAGAGTGTGTTAGAGAATCAAACCAAGAGCTCAATGTGGTGATTCAAGTGTCTCTCCAATGATCTAGAGTGAATCCTCAAAGGATTGATCGTTGTTGCACTTAATTTCGCGGAGAGATGTGGTTTTTGAGGCTCTTGGAAGGTGTGACGGCGCTAGGGTTCGAGAGGTTGTAAAATTGGGCCGTGCACCTCAATTTATATGGGGTTTTTAAAAGTGATTGTTAGGGTTCAGAAAGTTCGGACTAGTCCGTGGTGGTCACCGGACTAGTCCGGTGTGCTGTGTGTAGCAAACCCTAAGTATCCCGAAATATCGGACTAGTCCGGCTGAAAACGGACTTGTCCGATTTCGCTACTGGAAATCTTCGGACTAGTCCGATAGTCATCGGACTTGTCCGGACATGTGAAACCCTAAGTGCATTGGATGACAAATCCGCACTTGGAGGACTTGTCTGATGTAGATCAGAGGGTTCTTCGGACTAATCCGTGAAAATATCGGACTTGTCCGATATGGATTAGAATGAATATCGGACTAATCCGGTTGTGATCGGACTTGTCCGATTTTTTGTGATTTGTGAAGTGTCTTGAGGACTAATCCGTACTAGAGAGGACTAGCCCGATTCTAGTCAGAAGAATATCGGACTAGTCCGACAGATATCGGTCTTGTCCGATCTGGTGCAGAGAGGTTATCGGACTAGTCCGGTTGTGATCGGACTAGTCCGGTCCTGTGTAACTCTGTGCAATGTGTGTGTTTAATTGTGATTGAGCTCTTGGGTTGAGTTTCCTTAACACACTCCATACACAATAATCTATTACTCTTCTTCCTTGAGCTCATCTCCACTTTGCTCCTCATCCTTCCTTCTTTTTGGAATTTTGCTCATTTTCCTATCATAGGCCTGCACTCATCTCAACAAATAGGTTAGGATCCCAATTGCTTGTCATAAATCATCCAAAACCCACAAGGGAGTCCTAGATGCACTTTCAATCTCCCCCTTTTTGGTGATTGATGACAACCAATTGAGATTTCACAAAATATGATAAAAATTGAGATTTTCATAAAGTATGCACATATGAGTCAAAAATACATCAAGCAGTGAAAGAATTATCCATATGTGCATTCTTTATGGTGGAATGCATAACTAAGTATATGGAGACATTGAGAATGACATAATTTACATCAATCAACCAAAACCAAGCATATATGTCATTCTAAGAGCAAAGTCACAGATTTCAACAAATACTTCTCAAATTGAACAACCATTGCATCACAGAACCATAATTAACTTGAGAACAAAGTTAAAACATTGCAAAACTCAAAAATAGACAAGAAGCATAAAAAGAGCTCTCTCCTCGCATCCTACAGCTAAAGCTAAGACTCCCCCTCAATCTCTCCCCCTTTAGCATCAAGACACCAAAAAGAAGGAGAGGAGGGTCCTAGGGTCTTCACTCTTCACTGTCGGTCCTCTCATCGTCATCTTCGTCATCTTCATCTTCAGCTTGATGAGGAGGAGAAGGAGGAGGAAAGGAGCCACTCGAGCCCCCAATGCCAAAGTAGGCAAGCTCGGAGGGGTTCAAGGGCGCAAGCTCAGTGAAGTCCGGGTCAGAGTCCTCAGAAATCACTGGAGATCCAATGGGGTCGATCTCCAGCTTCTGGCAGATTTGCTTCACATTGGCCTTTATGTACTTCATGTCCTCCTTTCTTTTCTGGTTGAGCTTGTGGGCCTTCACTTCGGCCTTCTTGCAGGAGGAGAATATGGCAGCCAGATATTTGAGGATCCCACTAGCTGATCCTCTCTGAGGGGCTTTCCTAGAAGTAGGGACAGCTCTAGCATCTTCTCTTGATCTTGCCGGTGCTTCGGGACTGGAGGCCGGCGGGGGAGCAGCCTGGACATTTGCTGGTTGAGGCTTCTGGGGCCTCAAAGGAGTGTGCTCCACATCCTTGACAAACTCAATCCCTGCGACTTTCTCAATCATAAACATGAGATAGGGAGCATAGCCACAGGACCTGTTGGGGGTGCAGGAGATGTTGACCATATCATTCCATATGTAGTCAAACACATCGAACTGTCTGTTCTTTCTTATGACCCTCATTAGGGTCCGGAGGTACCCTTGTACACTCCCTGCTGCATCCCCATCTTTAGGAGCAATGGTCTTCCTTAAGACTCTGTTCAGCACCACAAAGAATGGCTTCATGTTCTTTGTGGAAGGAGGGATGAACTTTGAATTGGGCTCATAGAGAAACTTCATCCTCTCCTTGTCAGTGACACCAACATTGTGGATGACCACATTATCATTGCTGGAGGTGTCAAGATGCAACATCCTTGCAAATTCTTCATAAGTGATAGTGTACTTGGATCCATGAGTCATCCAAGTCACTCTTTCCTCTTCATCGCTTGCAAAGTGGCAGGTGGCATAGAACTGAGCCACCACTTCGTCATTCCAATTGTAGTTGAAGGCAAAGAGGTCCTTCAAGCCATGTCTTTCAGCTGCTGCAATCACTTCATCAAAAGCAGAGCATCTTTTCTTCTCAAGATGTGCCCAGTCGATCCACTGACTGCGCACCACTGGTGTCTTCATCGGTAGATAAACTGATCTGTAGAAATCAGCATGGAAGTTGCACTAGAATCTTCCATCAGCTGCTTGCTTCGGTCGGCCATACCAATCGATGCTCCTGAATTTTGCCGCCGAGTCACTGCCCTTGCCATTGAACTTCTCTTCAGTAGGGTCCTGGACCCCTTACCTGGGAGCATGTAGCTTCAAAGGGCCAACTGGACCCGTCGCTATCCCTTTGCCCTTGCCTTTGGCTAGGCGGGCACTTGCCGAGCTAGGGCCACCACTGGCGGTATCCCTAGAAGCTGGCACCTTGGAGGCCGGCTTCTTCGCTAGTACTTTCCTCCGAACTTGAGGAGGGGAAGGAGCTGGCTCGGAGGGTCTTTCTTGGCGCTTCTTAACAAGACCCGTTGAGGTCCGAGGTGCCACCTCGTGGTCCATCTCAGCCTCAGAGTCAGAAATTTCATCGTTTGAGATCGACATGACCTGAGAATGAGTTGCAAGAATGATGATGAATGATACAAGGCATAGGTATGAGAGGGTAGCAAGGAATTGCATTAAGGAATTAAAGAATTAGGTTTTAAGTTTAGAAACATCGGACTTGTCTGGTGCACAGGCACGGACTAGTTCGGGGGACCGGACTTGTCTGTGCATGGATCGGACTAGTCCGGTGTTCATCCTCAAAAACCTAAGAGATTTGACAAAAGCTGATTCCTAATGCACAATAAGTCTAGCATACACGAGATACATAAAAGAGGCATGTATATAGTGAAAGATGCTAGGCTATTCGACCAAAAATGAAGAAAAACAACATTTATAGGGTTTGGGTGAAAATTACCAAAGAAATCGATTGAAGCTTGGAGATGGGGGTGTTGAAGGCCGGACAAGTCTGCTAGCTTCAATCCTCAAGAGGGCAAGCTTGATTTCTGCCCAAATGCGGAGATTTTTGATGGAGGGAGCAATAAATCACCTTGGGAGCTCGAGCGGAGGAGAGAGAACGCGTGAGCAAGAGTGGAGGAATAAGGGATTAGGGTTTGGCGGTGGCTTGGGTTATGGACACAAAAATTCGGACAAGTCTGGAGATGACCGGACTAGTCCGAACTCATCCAGAGAGCAACATCGGACTAGTCTGTGGAGTTATCACACTAGTCCGGCCTAACTGGCACTCTGCGGACTAGTCTGCATGGGCGGACTAGTCCGGGTAACCACAGACTAGTCCGTGGTCACCAGGAGAAATTTGCATAGCCCATTCATATATATTTGAATGTTCATAAATAAAGAATAGATAGGCAAACTAAATCAAATGATCTTGATGAATATGACCAGTAAGCATACAACAATCAAGCAATGATCATAATTCACCAAGATCTAGTAATTTACATAGTTTCGGAAAAAATTGAGAGAGAGGATTTTCATAATTCAATCAACATATTTTGAAGAATTCATACAGGTATGCAACTTTTCAAGCCACACTCCGAGCATCGAGGATATTTAGTTCATTTCGGAGTTCGCAAAAGCGCTTTTCATCAAGTGGCTTGGTGAATATGTCGGCTAATTGTTTTTGGGTATTGACATGTGAGATGGCTATATCTCCTTTCATGGAATGGTCTCTCAAAAAACGATGTCTTATGTCTATGTGTTTAGTTCTAGAGTGCTCAACTGGATTGTGGGCAATTTTAATGGCACTCTCGTTGTCACAAAGGAGAGGAATACGGTTCATATTGTAACCGTAATCCCTTAGAGTTTGTCGCATCCAAAGGAGTTGTGCACAACAGCTCCCGGCTGCAACATACTCCGCTTCGGCTGTGGATAAGGCAATGGAATTTTGTTTCTTGGAGGACGAAGAAACTAAGGATCTCCCTAGGAATTGGCATGTGCCGGAGGTGCTTTTTCTATCTACTTTGCACCCGGCATAATCTGCATTGGAGTAACCAATGTGATTGAATTTTGAGCCTTTTGGTACCAAAGACCAAGGTTGGGTGTATGAACTAAATATCTCAAGATCCTTTTTACGGCTGTCAAGTGACATTCCTTAGGGTTGGCTTGAAATCTTGCACACAAACATACACTCAACATAATGTCTGGCCCAGATGCACATAAATAGAGTAGAGATCCAATCATAGAGCGATATACCTTTTGGTTGATGCTAGGTCCATCTTCATTGATATCCAAGTGGCCATTTGTTGCCATGGTGGTCTTTATGGGCTTTGCCTTGTCCATGCCAAACTTCTTAAGTATGTCCTGCATGTACTTGGTTTGGCTTATGAATGTCCCTTCCTTTTGTTGCCGCACTTGGAATCCCAAGAAGTAATTTAATTATCCCATCATTGACATTTCAAACCTGTCTGTCATGATTTTGCTAAATTTCTCACAAAACGATTGATTAGTTGACCCAAAGATTATATCATCAACATAAATTTGGCAAATGAAAAGATCATTGTCTAAATTCTTTGTAAATAGAGTATAATCTACTTTGCCAATTTGAAAACCATTCTCAATTAAGAAATCTCTAAGACACTCATACCAAGCTCTAGGAGCTTGTTTGAGGCCGTAGAGAGCCTTACGCAATTTGAATACGTGGTTGGGGAACTCTTTGTCCTCAAACCTGGGTGGTTGCTCCACGTACACCTCTTCCTTGATCGGTCTGTTGAGGAAGACACTTTTCATATCCATTTGATACAGCTTGAAATCATGGTGAGTAGCATATGCAAGTAATATTCTAATAGATTCAAGTCTAGCTACTGGAGCAAAAGTCTCATCGAAATCCAAACCTTCGACTTGTGAATACCCTTTGGCCACAAGTCATGCCTTGTTCCTTGTCACCACCCCGTGTTCGTCTTGTTTGTTGCGGAAGACCCACTTGGTGCCGACGATGTTTGCATTGGGTCTTGCCACAAGTTCCCACACCTCATTCCGCTTGAAGTTGTTCAATTCTTCTTGCATTGCCACCGCCCAGTCTGTGTCCTTCAAGGCATCCTCAATCCTGCGTGGTTCCAAAAAGGATACAAACGAATAATGCTCACAAATGTTAGCTATGCGAGATCTAGTGGTTACTCCCTTTTGGATGTCATCGATGATGTTGTCGATTGGGTGATCCCTTTGAACGCATTGGTGTACTCTTGGATGTGACACTTGAGGAGTTGTGTCTTCATGATCGTCTGCTTCTCCCCCTAAGTGGTTGCCTTCGTTGACTTGTTGATCATCTTCGTACTCTTTTGGTTGATCTTGTGTTGAAGCTCCCCCTTGATTGTTGGTCTCCTCTTGTGGTTCATTTTCCTCATGTACGTGTGAAGGTGACTCTTGTGGTCGAACTTCGCCTAGAGCCATTCTTTTTAATGCTTGACAAGGAGCTTCTTCTTTACCTAATTCACATGTATCAACTTGCGCCTTTTGGGAGCCATTAGTCTCATCGGACACTACGTCACGTGCTATTTCAACAAGTCCGGAGGCCTTGTTGAAAACACGATAGGCGTAAGTGTTCGAATCATAACCAAGCAAGAAACCTTCATCAGACTTCGAAGCGAACTTTGAAGTCCTAGGCTTCTTGTTCAGGATATAACATGGAGAACCGAAAACTCGAAAATATGAAATGTTTGGTTTGTTACCGGTGAGTAGCTCATAGGAAGTCTTCTTGAGTAGTCGATGAAGATAAAGTCGATTTGCGGCGTGGCAAGCGGTGTTAATCGCTTCCGCCCAAAATCGATCCGAGGTCTTGTACTCATCGAGCATTGTTCTTGCCATCTCTATGAGTGTTCGGTTCTTCCTTTCGGCAACTCTGTTTTGTTGTGGCGAGTATGGCGCTGAAAATTCGTGCTTGATGCCCTCTTCATCAAGGTACTCCTCCACTTGTGTGTTCTTGAACTCCATGCTGTTGTCGCTTCGAATACTCTTGATTGTCAATGAGAATTCGTTTTGAGGTTGCTTGAAGAATTTCTTGAGTGTTCCTTGTGTTTCTGACTTATCATGCAAAAAGAAAACCCAAGTGAAGTGAGAAAAGTCATTAATAATTACTAAACCATATTTGTTACCGCCGATGCTTATGTAAGCAATTGGACCAAACAAGTCCATGTGAAGTAGTTCGAGCGGTCTTGTTGTAGTCATGACGTTCTTTGCGGGATGAGGTGCTCCAACTTGCTTCCCGGCTTGGCACGCGCTACAAGGCCTGTCTTTCTCAAAAACAACATTCTTCAAACTGGTGATGTGATCGCCCTTGAGGAGTTTTTGAAGATTCCTCATACCAACATGCGCTAGCCGTCTATGCCACAACCAACCCATGTTGGTTTTTGCAATCAAGCATGTCAAGTTCGGCTTTATCCTTGTTGAAGTCAACAAGGTAAAGCTTTCCCTTCAACATACCCTTGAATGCAATGGAACCATCACTCCTCCTAGAGACGGTCACACCCTCGTTAGTGAACAAGCAATTATAACCTTTGTCACATAGTTGAGATATGGACAGCAGGTTATAATCTAAGAATTCGACATGTAAAACATGAGAAAGTGTGTGTGTAGAAGATATTGCGATTTTACCGGTACCGAGTACCCTTCATTGACTATTATCTCCAAAGTAGATGCCTTCATTTGGGTCCTTATTCTCTTCATATTCCACGAACATTCTTCTTTCTCCGGTCATGTGATTGGTGCACCCACTGTCTAGCACCCATTTGGATCCACCGGAGGAATAGACCTGCAAAAACAAATTATGCTTTGGTTTTAGGTACTCAAGCTTGCTTGGGTCCTTGGAGGTTAGTTACAATACATTTGGGCACCCACACATGAGATTTGGTGTTCCCATGGCGTGGCCCAACATAATTAGCATAAACCTTGCCAAACTTATTTCTCATTGACACATAGGAGGCATCAAAGGTTCTGAAGAGTAATTGTTGTTGTTTGTATACAGGGCTAGTCTGGTAGGTCGAACTTGTCCGGACACTGACCGGACTAGTCCGGTGTTCCTGTGAGTTAAAGTTTTTACTTTTCTACTTACCAGATTGAGAGGGTCTTTCTTTCACAAAGGAAATCCTCTCCTTGTTATTCTTATGACTTCTAGCATGCTGCTTTTCACCATAAGAGTAACCAATGCCATATTTGACATTTGGAGGTCTTTGGACCAAGTATGCACGTGCATAGTTGATCTTCTCCTTGTCAAATATGCCACATTTGGTAGGAGGTTTTTCCTTTGTGGAGGTTGAATTCTCCTTCAAACTGGTGTCAATTTTACTACATGTGCATGTATGAGCAAAATCAGTTTTAGTGGGTTGAGAAGGTGAACTTGAAGAGGAGGGAGGTTCACTTAGCTTGAGTGACTCAATTTGCACTTCAAGGATCTTGTTGACCTTGGTCAGGTCAGCAAGTTGGTCCTTGATTGCAACATTTGAGTCAGTTAACTCCAAGCAAGCTTTCTTGCTTGAGGCTAACTCAAGCTCTAGTGAATTGCTCTTCTCCTTTTCAAGTTCTAGAAGTTTGTCAAGTTCGACATACTCCTCCTTTTGAGAGATAATCATGTCCTCTTTATGGTCAATTAACCTCTCCTTCTCAACAAGTTGATCAAGTAAAAACTTCATTTTTGATGCAGTTTTCCTATCTAGTCCACTAAGCATATCCTCATCATCACTATTTATTTCATCATCACTAGAGTAGGAATGCATGGAAGGGGTTTTGATGGTTACCTTGCGTTTACCTTCTTTTGCCATAAGGCACGTGCCATTTCCCTTCCTTGCGCCGAGTGTGGGGAAGAGTGTAGATTTCTTGGACGTGCTATCGATGGCTACGCTAGCCATCTCTTCTTCTTCGGATGATGAGGACTCATCGTTTGAGTCCCACTCCTTCCCAATGTGCGCTTGTTCGGCTTGCTTCTTCTTCTTGAAGAATTTCTTAGGTTGAGGCTTGGATTCTTTGGTCTTCTTCTTGTTCTCCTCATATGGGCAATCAACGATAAAGTGGTTATACTCACCACAATTGTAGCATGCCCGCCTCAACTTTGGTTTCGTTCTTTCCTTGTACTTTCCCTCACTTGATTTTGTTCCTTGTCTTTTCTTCATTATTCTCTTGAACTTTTTCATGAACAATATCATGTCCTCTTCATCTAGCTCACTGCTTTCGTCGTCACTGTCTTCCTCTAGTTGTGCTTCCCTTGCTTCTTTGTATAGAGGCTTGAGGGTGGACTTTAGAGCAACCCCTTTCTTCTTAGCCGAGGTGAGATCGACAATTTCCTTGACGTGCTTTGCTTGTCTTTCGATCATCTCAAAGTTGATGATTTTTCCAAGCAATTCATCTGGAGTCATCCTTTTGTATCCGGGGCTTTCTCTAATCATGGAGCATAGCGTGACATTGCGAGGCATAAAAGCTCTAAGGATGAGCTTTACCACCTCGTGGTCATTCCACTTCTTGCTCCCGTATGATCGAACTTTGTTGACAAGTGTCTTCAATCGATTGTACATATCTTGGGGTGACTCATCTTCCTCAATTGCGAATCTGCCTAGTTCACCTTCGATCATCTCAATCTTTGCTCCACGCACATGTCGGTCACCTTCATGTGCAGTTTGTAGTGTATCCCATATCTCCTTAGCAATTTTGAGTCCATCCACCTTGGAGAACTCGTCTCGACTGAGTGAGGAGGTGATTACAGCTGCGGCTTGTGCATTTCTATGAATGGCCTGCTCTTGGCTTGGGGTGAGCTCTTCGTCGTCGTCCAGAATATCTATCCCTGTGCATACAACATGCCATAGACTTGGGTTGAGGGAAATTAAATGCATTTTCATATTCTGCCTCCACATTGAGTAATCACTTCCATCGAAGTGTGGGGCTTTTCCAAGTGGGATAGATAAGTAATGATTATTATTAGAATTTAAACGATCATAATTAAAAGGATATCGGGAGTAGTCGGTGTGACTACTCCCCTTCTTCTTCTCTTCAACTTTCACTTTCCCTTTGGAAGGTGCCTTCTTTCTAAGGAGGGCCTTTAGCTCCAGTGTCTCCTCATCGTCGTCCTCGAAGTCTTGAATGGCTTCGAGGTACTTCTCCATCTTTTGAGCTTTGTCATTGTTAACCTCTTCTTGGATGTTGGTTTTGTGGATGTCCTTCATCTCCGACATGATCTCTTCGAGTGGTTAGACTCTTTCTTGAAGAACCTGCTCTGATACCAATTGAATGTCGGCCCAGAGGGGGGTGAATAGGCCTTTTTGAAAATTGTCGGATCCTGCAACACTTAACAACCAGTTCAATACCAGAGATATCGGACTAGTCCGGTAAAGTGTGGACTAGTCCGGTGTTCACGGACTAAGTTGGTTAGGTTTGAACAATTAGATTGATTCTACTATCTATGCAGCGGAAAAATAGAATCAAGTAAAGGTTTCAATGTTATATCTCAGATTATATCACAATTGAATCTTATGTTTGACAATTCAACGTAAGATGAGTAATGGTAATTGAAACCCTAGATTAGGTTGATGGACAAGAATGATGAACACTAAAAACAAGACACAAGTGTTTATCCCGTGGTTCGGCTACCACAAAGGCAACCTACGTCCACGTTGAGGAGTCCACAAAAGGACCGGGTCTTCTCCAACCCTTCCCTCGTCAGATCACCACAAAGGCCAATCCTCTTCCACTAATCACAAAGGGGTGAATAACCGGATTCAAGGGGCCTTCTCACACGTTGAGAGCTCCCTTAGATTACAGCACAAATTTCCATCGAAAACACACTCAAAATATTACAATTAAAACGCAGGAGTGTGTTAGAGAATCAAACCAAGAGCTCAATGTGGTGATTCAAGTGTCTCTCCAATGATCTAGAGTGAATCCTCAAAGGATTGATCGTTGTTGCACTTAATTTCGCGGAGAGATGTGGTTTTTGAGGCTCTTGGAAGGTGTGACGACGCTAGGGTTCGAGAGGTTGTAAAATTGGGCCGTGCACCTCTATTTATATGGGGTTTCTAAAAGTGACCGTTAGGGTTCAGAAAGTTCGGACTAGTCCGGTGTGCTGTGTGTAGCAAACCCTAAGTACCCCGAAATATCGGACTAGTCCGGCTGAAAATGGACTTTCCGATTTCGCTACTGGAAATCTTCGGACTAGTCTGATAGTCATCGGACTTGTCCGGACATGTGAAACCCTAAGTGCATTGGATGACAAGTCCGCATTTGGAGGACTTGTCCGATGTAGATCAGAGGGTTCTTCGGACTAGTCCGTGAAAATATCGGACTTGTCCGATATGGATCAGAATGAATATCAGACTAGTTCGGTTGTAATCAGACTTGTTCGATTTTGTGTGATTTGTGAAGTGTCTTGAGGACTAGTCCGTACTGGGGAGGACTAGTCCGACTCTAGTCAGAAGAATATCGGACTAGTCCGACAGATATCGGACTTGTCCGATCTGGTGCAGAGAGGTTATCGGACTAGTCCGGTTGTGATCGGACTAGTCCGGTCCTGTGTAACTCTGTGCAATGTGTGTGTTTAATTGTGATTGAGCTCTTGGGGTGAGTTTCCTTAACACACTCCATACACAATAATCTATTACTCTTCTTCCTTGAGCTCATCTCCACTTTGCTCCTCATCCTTCCTTCTTTTTGGAATTTTGCTCATTTTCCTATCATAGGCCTACACTCATCTCAACAAATAGGTTAGGATCCCAATTGCTTGTCATAAATCATCCAAAACCCACAAGGGAGTCCTAGATGCACTTTCAGGAAGCCTCCAAACCTATGGTGCGATAATATCGGGGCAACATACCTTACAACTAATCCTATGTTTCATGGGCGCACAAAACATATTGAAGTTGATTTTCACTTCGTCAGAGAGCAAGTGGCAAGAAAGACACTGTCAGTCAGGTTCATTTCATCAACAGATCAGCTAGCAAACATCTTCACCAAGGCATTGCCAAGATCATCATTCGCAGCCATCACTCGCAATCTAAACATGGTTTCCATAAGTTTAGATTGAGGGGGAGTGTTAAGAAATGACATGTATTAGACTGTAACCAACCACATACTGTAACTTCATCAATAGAGTCTAGCGATCGTGACACACGTTGAGATCATGGAGGTTGTGCTGATCCGATGATTACGGATCACGGACGTATGGAACACTTGTATAAATAGGGACTGATCCCCAGAGAATAAAGTGCGATGGTTTACAGAATTCACTTTACATCTGAATTTTATCAAAGAGAACACATAAATGTTTGGCTTTTGGGGTTGGATGACCAATTCGAGCCTCCTGCCATGCTCGAAGATGGTCTCCTTCTTCCCGAAAGCACCGGGCAACACGCCGCAGATGGATCACCCACCAGAGGGGCACATGGTGGAGGTCCTCATCCACCTCGCGCACTACTACGACCGGACGCTTGTCCAAAGTTCCTCTCCTAGCTCCGGCGCGAGCGGCCTGATGTCCCCGGGCTCTTCAGATTCGGCAGAACGCCCGTTCCCATTCTACCAGCCCTTCACCTGGACTCCATCGCGATGCCGACTTTGATGGACCTCCACGTCGTGACCGGCGGCGCGACATCAACGCCCAAGGGTGCCATGCGGACAACCCCCCGCGCATCGATACTCATGGCACAGTGCGAGTTGTTGCGCCTCGTCCTCGAGATGGCACCGGACGGCATCACGCGCCAGCTCTCGACGAGCGTCTGGGGTGCACCATCTCGCTCTCTCCACTTCATTACCGTAGGCGGGACCCTCCCAGCCGAGACGCTGGCGAGTGGGGCCGCCGTCGCTCTAGGTCCCCACTATCTCGTGGCATCTTGGGCAGGCCTCCTGCGGCGGACGGAGGCTGCCAGGGAGTTGTTGCGGTCTCGCAGGCTAGCCTGGCTATCTCCCCGGTCCTGGCGAGTCCAACAGAAACTTTTAGGGCTCGTCCAGCGATGCATGCTACGAGGGCGGTGGCCTCAAGGTCCGCTACACAACTTCATACCGAGCTGACAGCCGATCCGGTTGTGGCGAGCCTGGCGAGCATCAGCCTTGGCTCTCAGTCCCCATACAGGGACCAAGTTCGGCAAGCGCAAGACCCCATGCGCGATGAGGTTTCACATCTGGCCTTGGGTGCACGGCCAGTGCAACCTTGTAGCATGCGGGATCTGGCTTTGGGCCCAGCTGCACGCCTGTCGCTGGGGCCCAATGTTGATCCCCACCCTCCATCTGGCGGGCCCGGCTCTCCACCGCTACTTGGGGCGGGCCCGATGAAAAACTCTCTCAGCACAACTTGTGGTGGGGCGGCTAGGCGCAGTCAGTCGTCCGCTCCGCAGAGGGCGGGGCCGGAGGACGCCGGGCTTGGTGCACCTCCAACAGAGCCAGCGCTTCGGCCGAAGAAGGATGCTTCTGGGGTGGATCTGTTCTGCAGTCAGACTTTCCCATCTCTGCCCCCGGCCCTTTTGCCGGTCCCGCCACAACAGAGGATGACGACAACACCGCACGCCCGTGCTAGCTTAGTTTCAGCCGCCCAACGGAACGCCTTGGCTCTGTTTGGGTGACTTCAATTTGATTTACGAAGCTGATGACAAAAATAATTTGAACTTGAACAGACGGCTCATGGGGTTGTTGGATATGTGTCGAATATTGTGTACGAGTTGGTTACACTTAAGACTCTGAGTTGTATTAGCGGTGGGGTGTAGAGTTTGTGTTCGACTCTTGAATCGGCCTCCTTATAAATATAAGGGGAGGGCCGCTGTTGTAACCACGACGAAGAAAACATATTGGGGAGGTGAACCCGTAGTCATGCCCCGAGGATGTAGGCTTTAGCTGAACCTCGTTTACAAATATCGTGCCTCGCGTGTCATCTGTGATCTTGCATCGATGCCTCTGGAGATCCATCGTCGCTTCCGCTTGCCTATTTTTCTAACAAGTGTTAATCAGAGTCAAGGTTGGATCGGATCTAGAGGTGATGCTGAAGATCGTGAGCAGTCATGATGGTATGTTCCACACCGCGCAAAGCTCACACGATGTGTCCGGGAGGGACATGGTGCAAGGTGGAGCATGGCGGCGATCGACGACTCGATCGGTGGAGTTGAACACTTCGAGTGTGGTGGCTCGAAACGTTCAATGAGCTGCATCAATGGAGTTTCGTCCAGATGTGAAGACAGATTGATGGCGGTTGCAGGCTGCTGTTCGATAGGGGCCGATCAAACGTGATGGTCAAGTTCGACGGTGCGGCTGAAAGACATCGCGGATATGGGCGGTGACTTCGACTTGCGATCCAACTAATGCGCAATCAGTTTGATTGGAGGGGATGTTACAAGCTCAAGGTGGAGATGTTACATTGATGGTGTTAACCATGGTAGACTCAGTGATTTTTTTTGAGGTGACTTGTGGTTGCTTGATTACGATCAGGCATAATTTTTTCCGTAATCTACCTTGGCGGCGTGGCATGTGGCGTGGGACTCGACGAGCAGGAGGTAGCCTGCAGCACGAGTTGCATGTGGTTACGATGTCGCCAGTTGCGACGAGAGCAGAAGTTCGTGGAAGAAACACTTGAGGAAGGGCAGCCGAGTCATATACGAACTGGAGTTGGAGGAATGTGTTGCAGAAGGACCAGTATTGAAAACAGAGTCAGAGGGGTACGTTGGCATGCTCTGGAAATTAAGATACATGCATGCGTACGTATGTATTTGATGCATTGGAGACAACATGGGATCCACACATGTCTTTGATTAATCTGGCTGCATGCATGCGTGAGCATTTGGCATTGGAAACATTGTTGGGTCCACACATATGCCTGATTAATATGGACACGCATGGTGGTTGGATTTGTTTAATGTTCCCTTTGATCGGCCTTAACTAAGGCTACATGGACTCGGTGTCCTGCGATACTAAGACACGTGACATCTTGTGCGGCAAGAAAGGCAAGATGAGAAGAACTTTCATATCTAATCCACAACAAAGGATCAGCAGAATTTTTCCCGTATGAATACGGACTCGGTGTCGCGGCTTCTATATAATCAAATAGAGTCTACGAGAACAACGGATCAGAAGGCAAGAAAAAACAATCAGTTGTTCGGATTTTCAACAGAAGGTTACAACCAGTTGACGGCGAATAGCGGGCGGCAATCAAGTAGGCTGACTTCATCGTGTGCGAGCGACGTGATAGTCGAGGAGGCTTGAGAGCTACAGGCTGTGCACAATAGTGTACGGCGGAGGGGCACGTGTACGCGGCGACGCGTTCGGGCAGAACGCAAGAGTGTGCGATGATGTGCTTGTGCGTGCAGGAGGCACGCAGATTCGACGTGTGACACATTCAAAGGTTCTTTCGGTGATCTGTGGCAAGAGGACGGATGACACCGACGGGTACCAGATTTGATATGGTGAAGTTTGATGGCAGCGGCAACTTTGGCTTGTGGCAGATAAGGGTGAAAGATTTATTGGCGCAACAAAGTATTTTGTCCGTTCTGAAGACGAAAAAGCCAGTCAAGATGGAGGATGACGAGTGGGAGGAGAAACATATGCAAGCAGCTGCAACCATACGGCTGTGTCTGTCCGACAATGTCATGTACCATGTTATCATATTGACTACACCGAAGGAAATCTGGGATAAGCTGGAAAATCAGTTCATGTCGAAGACCTTGATGATCAAGTTGTATTTGAAGCAAAAATTATATGGTGTGAAGATGCAGGAAGAGTCTGATCTTGCAGAGAACATTAATATCTTCAATCAAAGGGTCACAGATCTAGATCAGCTGGATGTGAAAATTGATGATGAAGACAAGGCAATAATTATTTTGTGCTCGTGGCCACCATCTTATGAGCAAATTGTCACGACTCTGACATTCGGCAAGGATTCCATCAAGATTGAGGATGTTACTGCAGCGTTACTAGCTCAAGAGCAAAAGAGGAAGAACAATACAGTCGACGAACCTCAAGCTGAAGGTTTGCCGGCCAGAGATGAGAATGCGAAGGAGAAGGTGGAGGCTAAGAGCAAGAAGAAGAAAAAGGTGCAGTGCTATTTCTACAAGGAGTGGGGACATATTGAAAGGGATTGTCCACGAAAAGTGAAGGGTTCAAGTGCTAATGTGGTAACTCCTAAGAGTGACTCTGATAGCGATGGTGATGTTCTCTCAGTGGGTATCGCAATACAGTCAACTGAAGCATGGATGTTAGACTCGGCAAGCTCTTTTCATGCTACGCACAAAAGGGAGTGGTTCTCTTCGTACAAGTATGGTTATTTTGGCAAAGCTTATTTAGGAGATGATAGGGGACATCTTGTTATTGGAATAATCGATATCAAGATCAAGACGTAGGACGAAGGTGGGCACGTGCTTCAAGGTGTTAAGCATGTACCAAAACTGCTAAGGAATCTGATTTCACTTGGGGCTCTACATCATGATGGTCTGTTATTCCGGGCTGAGCCGGATGAAAAGACAATTAAAGTTATGAATGGAAATGAGATTGTGATGATAGGAGAGAGAGAGAGAGGCATCAAATTTGTACAAGTTATAAGGGTGTTCCGTTGCAGGTGGAGTCATATAAGATGGAATTGCGGAGATATCAGCGTTCTCTTCCGACGGCGAGTCTAAGGCGTTGGACTCATCGGGTGGCTCTTCGTGAACTACAAAGTCAACTACTCAAGTCCGGGTACATGGAGATTCTCGCATGACGACTTCAAAGTGGTGTAATATTCGCCAAGGTGGAGTTTGTTGGATATGTGTCGAATATTGTGTACGAGTTGGTTACACTTAAGACTCTGAGTTGTGTTAGCGGTGGGGTGTAGAGTTTGTGTTGGACTCTTCAACCGGCCTCCTTATAAATATGAGAGGAGGGTCGCTGTTGTAACCACGACAAAGACAACATATTGGTGAGGAGGGCCCATAGTCATGCTCCGAGGATGTAGGCTTCGAATGAACCTCATTAACAAATATCGTGTCTCGCGTGTCATCTGTGATCTTGCATAGATGCCACTGGAGATCCGTCATCGCTTCTACGTGCCTATTTTTCTAACAAGGGTCTTTTAGGCGGACTTTGGATGCAGCAGAACTCATGGAAATTATTCTGCAGAACCGGCGGTTCACATGGAGCAATGAAAGAAGGAATCCAACCTTAGTGAAGCTTGACAGGGCTTTTTGTAACAAGGACTGGGACTTGTTATTCTCTGATTGCTGTCTTTATGCCTTATCGTCGTCCTTGTCGGATCACTGTCCGATCTTGCTCTCTTCGCAAGACCGTCCATGCTGTAGAACCGGTTTCAAGTTCGAAAATTTTTGGACTAAGGTGCCTGGTTTCAGAGAATGTGTGCAGCAGGCTTGGGCAAAGCCGACAATGGCTGGTTCGGCTATGAACATCCTGGACCAAAAGCTGAAACACACAGCCAGTAAACTAGCGAAGTGGAGTAATAACCTGTTCGGCCAAGCGAGAATGCAACTCCATATTGCTAATGAAGTCATAGCGCGCCTGGATAGCGCCCATGAAGCCAGAGAGCTCTCCTCGGAAGAGTGGCTCCTCCGCAAGGAATTGAAAATCCGTGTTCTTGGACTTGCTGCAGTTGAGAGATTGCATCGGCAGCAAGCGTCGCACATTACTTGGCTTCGCGAAGGCGATGCCTGTACCAAATTTTTTCATCTGAAAATGAATGGCAGAGCCCGAAAAAACTATATTGCTTATCTCCGGCAGGAGGATGGTTCATATCTGTGGGATCACACCCAGAAGGCAGCAGCACTGCACAGCCATTTTTCCGGCATTCTCGGCATGAGACAGCAACGAAACTGCGCGCTTAACTGGGACCGGCTCGCTCTGTCGCGGTTACAACATGGTGCGTTGGACGATCTCTTCACTGAAGAGGAGGTTTGGGAGTGTATCTCTGCCATGCCTGCCGAGAAGGCGCCCGGTCCGGATGGATTTACCGGCATGTTCTACAGGAGCTGCTGGCCAGTAATCAAACGGGAGGTAATGGACGCCCTCTACTGCTTCTACAATTTACACGCCTGACCTCTCAGGAAAATGAATGCTGCGAGAATCACTTTACTACCGAAGCATCAGGGTGCGGAGTCCCCAGGCGACTTTCGACCCATAAGCTTGATTCACTCTTTCGCTAAGCTTGTTTCAAAAATCTTGCTTTCGACTGTCGCAATCCATTAATCATCTGGTATCTCAAGCCCAAAGTGCATTCATAAAGAAGAGGAATATTCAGGAGAACTTCCTATATGTCAGGAACATGGTTAGAGATTACCATCGACATAGCAGGCCGGCACTTTTCTTCAAACTGGACATTTCAAAAGCATTCGACTCGGTCTCTTGGGGATACTTGCTTGAGCTGCTAGGCAGTCGAGGATTTCCGCAGTGTTGGACGGACTGGCTATCGCTTCTCTGGTCGACGTTGACTTCGTCAGTCCGCCCAAACGGCATCCTGGGGCCAGAGATCTAGCATGCGAGGGGCCTTAGGCAGGGCGATCCCCTATCACCCCAATTGTTCATTTTGGCTATCGATACCTTACACAGGATCTTTCAGTTAGCAACAGAGGATGGAATCCTTTCCTCGCTTCCTGGCCGACATGCACGAATCCGGTTGTCAATGTATGCTGATGATGTAGCTATGTTCGTCAACCCAGTAAAGGATGAGGTTATGGCAGCTATGGAGATTCTAGAACGGTTTGGAGACGCCACCAGCTTAAGAGTCAACTGGACCAAAACTGCAGTGGTGCCCATACGGTGTGAAAATGTTAACATTGGGGAGGTCTTGGCTGGGTTTAGTGGACAGCAACCAGCTTGGCCTCTTACATATCTTGGTCTGCCGTTGTTGCCAGGACGCATTCGCATTTCTCACTTACAAGGTGTGCAAGACCGGGTTCTTTCCAAGCTAGCTGGATGGGAGGGGCAACTGCTCTCTTTCGGGAGAAGGCGAGAACTCGTTCACTTGGTCTTAAGCTCAATGTCCACATATCTGTTGGCCGTTCTAAAGCCCCAAAAAAATTCCTCAAAGCACTGGATAAGATCCGCCGAAGCTTCTTCTGGTCCGGGTCGCAACAACTGCAGGGCGGACAGTGTAAGGTGAACTGGGAGCGGGTGTGTCAGCCGTTGTGTTATGGAGGACTTGGGACTATGGACCTAGAGCATTTCAGCCGAGCTCTACGGCTCCGGTGGTTGTGGCTGGCTTGGCATGCTGTTGACAGACCATGGCACGGCTCAGAACTTCCTATTGATGATTCTCATTTACACTTGTTTGCAGCAGCCACAGTGGTGACAGTTCATGATGGAAGATGAGCTAAATTTTGGCAGTCTAGTTGGTTAAGCGGCAAAGCACCATTTGCGCTTTTCCCGGCCCTGTACAAGGCCACCAAGGGGAAAAATTGTACTGTCTGTGAAGCGCTCCAGGAAGCAAGATGGGTAATGGACGTGTTGACGAACATCAAAGCAAATCTTCTGGTCGAGTTTTCGAGATTATGGGTGTTGGTAGACGAGGCGCGGCAAGTGACCGATCCCACAGGGATTGATGAGATTGTCTGGGTACACTCACCGACAGAAGGGTACTCCACTCGCTCGGCTTACTTGATTCAGTTCCAGGGGAGTATCTGCGTGGATTTCTGCACCACAGTATGGAAGCTTCAGGCTCCTGCAAGATACAAATGCTTTCTATGGCTTCTCCTACAGAATCGTGTCTGGACTCCAGATCGCTTATAGCGCAGAGGGTGGCCCAACAATTATTTTTGCCCGATGTGTTATCGCAACCTTGAGACAACAACACACTTGTTTCGAGATTGTTGGGTGACAAGGCAGTTATGGGCATTGTCGAAGTGTTAATGCGACACTTCTCCCGGATCTGCTAAGGAGCAGCACGCGGAGGTTCTTGTTCAGCGGGGCTTAGGCCTCAAACTAGTGTTCTAGCGGAAGAGTATGAGATAGTGGATTTTACGTGGTTCGGGCCGCAAGGAGCGTAACACCCTATTCCACGGTTGATTGTATTGCTGGTGAGTGTGTATGCGTGTGTGTGTGTGTGTATCGGGGATTCTGAGTCTGGTTCTTGTAGCGATGGCGGTCCTCGTATTTTATAACCAAGATTGGACGCCTTACAAGTGGGGTCCCGGGGCCCGACAGGTGGTCTTGGGCGATCTTATCCTACAGATCTATGACTTCTCGCATAAGCTTCCTCTGAGGGTGGCAGTGGAGACTCGCCGTCTTGCCGCTTCCCTTGTCAGTAGCCCACGCGCCGTTGCTGACGGTGGCAGAAGGTGTCCCGTCAGCTTGTCTTGTTGCCACAAGCTACCCACTTGGCTGAGTGGGTTAGGCCTGCAGCGCCTTCACTATGATGCGATTGGTCATAGTGGTCTCTGACAGTTAGCATGCCCCACGTCGTGCGCCAGGGGTGGTTGCGGGTCTTCAATGCTTGACTGGAGCGGAGTGCTCCACCTTTTAACTCCCGCACCTTACCGTCTGGGGCGAGCCGCGGGACACGTGGCAACGTCGGGGCAGGTCCTCGGCGGGAAGGCTAGCCCCAAACCTTCGTGACGCGTGGCGGCTCCGGGGCTCCCCAGGGTACGTGGCAGCTCTATGCTCTTTCCCATTCGGGGTGCTGGCCCTTGCGCTCTGTGCCACATGGCTGTACCGGGGGCGCTCCACCAAGGGTGAGGTCCCGTCCCTACACGTGACATCTCGGGAGCCCGTCACATCAGAGGGGCCAAGTCACATCTTCAAGGCTTATGTAGTAGTGCCGCAGCTTGATCTTTGAGGGAGGCAAAGGCCTTGGCGCCTATAGAAGATGCGGCGCCTCCGAACGTGCCTCGCTGTCTTCATCCTATGTGCGAGGGTACCCCATCTGCAGGGTACTGACAGTGGCCCCTAGGTCCACCTTTTGGCGTGGTGAAGAGCCCAAAGGTGGAGCCCTTTCCATGTCTTCCCGCACTCTGCTTTAAATTCTGCCTTGGACAGCCGAAGCGGTGGGTGCTTCTGCCAATCGTCACCACGCGTCCTCTTCTAGTTGAAAGACTATGATGACAAGATCTTTGCTTGTTGTAATATCTCTGTCTTCTGTTGCGCCTTTAACCGAGATGGTTCCTGATGCAGCTATATCACTTTTGTTTGCTTCGCCATTATGGTAGTCGCCTCAGCGACTTCCCCGGATGGCTGACCGACTGGGCCAGTACGTCAGTGCAGGGACGTAGGGCCCATTGTCATGGGTGTCGGGTGTTGATCGGTGTGGTCTGAGCCTTCCCTCGGAGTACTCAGATGTCGTGGGGGTTATCAAAAGGAAACCTTTGTTAGAGGAACGGTTCCTCCCTTACTCAATCCCCACAGCCTGAGCTTCCGCCTTCTTCCTCGAGCGCCCGATCCTTCTTCACCCCTTTCGCCAAAGCTCTCACCTTAGCTTGCTCCAATGGATTCCCTGTTGCCTCCTTCCCACTTTCGATCGGCCAGAGATCTGGTGCCGATGAGGCGGCTCCTTGGTTGGGTGGCTTCGGAGTGCGGATGGATGATCCGCTACGGATCCCCCGATCTTTGGGATCTGCATGAGGACGAGACTGTTCTCTTTGTTGCCTACACCACTGCTGGGCTTGCACTCCCATTGTCAAGGTTCTTCCTTGCATTGCTGGGGGAGTATGGGCTGCAACTTCACCACCTGTCGCCGAACTCCATGGCTCTGGTGCCTGTGTTCGTCCACCTATGCAAGGCGTTCATGAGTTGTCTGCCCACGGTGGAGTTGTTCTGGCATTTCTTCATGATGAAGACAAATGGAAGGAGCGCGACGACTCAAGTGGGAGCCTACTACTTCCGCCATTGGGACAATACCTCCCGGGCTACATTGCCTCATTCAAAGGGGGCAAATGGAGCGACTGGAGGGAAGACTGGGCGATTGTGAGGACAGACCCGCATTCCTCGCTGAAGATGCCATCCGGCGGTCCAGGCTCAACCCTACCACCTGGGAGGCATCCCATGGTTTGCCAGTGGAGTACAGGCCCGCCCTGAGGAGGATTCGGTTCTTGGCTGGCAAGGGCTTGACCTCCATGATGGTGTGTGGCCGACTTCTTGTTCTGTTGTACCGCCCCTCTTTAGTAGCATCTGTACAACGCATGGGTCTTCAACGGTGAATATGACGAATGTCGGCTGAGTCTAGACACCCTAACTCCCAAGATGTGCTGAAAACAATGACCTCCGACGTTGTTGACGACGAGCACGTCTCCATTCCGAATGAGTCTATATGACCACCGACGTGAGGACTGAACTGCAGAGCTCAATGCCGGAGGTCAACATGTTCGGCCTTGTAAAAGCCCAAATTTCAAAATTTTAAAGTTCAGTTAGGACAAAAATTTTGAATGTTAAAAAGAACTAAAAAGGAATTGAGAAAAAACTTATTCAAACTTCAAATGAGGAAATTCAGAAAAACAAACTTAACTAATGTTCAAATGAAGTTAACATAAAGATTGGAGTTGACCAAGGGATTCCAAATATTCCAAATAGTATCCCTACAAAGTCTCATAATTTTTGAAGCAAGTTTCTATTTAATTCAATAGCTTCATTGGATTCAACTCAAATTCAAATTTGAATTCAATTGAATCTTTGTCAAATCAACATTCTGATTTCAGAATCAATTTCTACACCTCCAAATTTGTTTACCATAAAATATCTAGAATCTTTGGACACAAGTGGGTGGGAGAATTCAGTGTCCAGAGAAGATAGAGATGAATAGAGGGATGGGACCCACTGGTCAGTGGGTCATTTTTGCCCTGTTCTTCCCAGGGCGCCACCTCCCTGCATGAAACTGCCACAGAGCTGCTTGCACTGTTGAGGTCGCCTCCAGCTGCCCCCAGCTCGCCCTGAACTCCTCCTTATCACCTCCTCAGTCCCCAAGTCCAGCCTTCCATCCTTGTTTCGTCCCTGGCGCAGAAACTCCACTCCCGGCGAGTTTTTCCCCGCCCTCTCTGTTCTTCGGTTTTGCCGGCGATTGAGCCCATGTTGCGCCGAGGTACAAACAGAGAATAGTGGCACAACCTTCCTCTCTATCTTCTCCATCGATTGGTCCATTCTTTCATGCCTTGTGTTGGTTGTACTTCGAGGTTTTCTCGCCGCCGACGGGGAGGCCGCCGAGAGAGTCATCTATTGCTCCGTGGAACCGCAGCTACGACCACTATCAAGCTTCGATCCTTTAAGTAAAAAGGTTTGCAATCATGTCTAGTTCATGCTCGCAAAGTTCCAGCTTTTGTCATAGCTTGTAGCTTGGGTTTTCCTCGAAGAACCGACGCTTAGTTCTTTTGCACGCCTTGGTTCTTCACCCAAATTCGGTTTGCACATGCAATAATTCTTCGATTTGCTTAGCAAGTAGCTTCTAAACAGTCTCACGCACACCCTTTCCAAAAATGGCCAAAAGTTATCGACCACTCGCATAGAAATTGAAGTTCTTGCGGTCGCCGGTTGAAAATCCGCGGGTCGCCGTCGAACTTGTCTTTGCGGCCATTTCCACCTCAATAGGAGTTCATTTTGGTCATCCTCATGATCCCAGGATGCACCCCGATCAATTACCGAGCGGTTTTAGCCCTTGCCGAAGCGAATTCGAGTTGGCCGAAACCCTAATCGCCGCCGTCGTCACGCGAGTTTTTTCGGCCAACCTTCGCCGTCGTGAGGATCTCCATCGTGTTCTACAGCCAAATCTAGGTAGGGGCAGCGAGTTTAGAGGGCCAGCATGCCCTGGAACGGTCTCCGGCGAGCCATCGCCGTCGGGCGCCGCCTCGCGTCCAGCGAGGGCGCCACTGGCTCGAAGTGGAAGATGACACCGCGGGGCCCAACGGTCAGCCTAATACGGCGCGCCCCGGATCAACTGCGGCTGAAGATCCCGTGTGGCTACATCCGTGAACTTTATAACCCCGGTGATGCTTCAGCCCGATTGGCCTATTTTAAATCATGTGGGCCCAGCCAGTATTCAAACCTTTTCCAATTGATATTTAATTCCAGATTTAGTTCCCACTTCAAAAATCCATATCTCCTAGTAGAATTGTCCGAAAATTCAAATATAAATTTTGTTAGAACCATAATGAAGAATACTTTCCAGTGGTGCACTTGTATTTGTATGAATGTCCATATGAATTTCTCCATAATTCAACAAAGGAAAATGATTATAGAATTAATTCCTATAGTTATGCTCTTTGGAAAAATACCAAAATTTTCCAGAGCCTTCATTTGAATATCCTTGAACTCCAGTAAATATTTCGGGGTCATTAGACTTCATTTACATGGTCTGATCACCTGTGTATTCTCTATGCACATAAAAATAGTCAAATTCATTTACAATTTGTACAGAAACTTGTGCAAACTTCTAAATTGAATATATCTCAGTATAAAGCTTCAAAATTTGTCCAAACAACTTTATTGGTTTGATATTTATCCACACTAACCAGAACTACAACCCAATCTTCATGAAAATCCCTAGATTTTCCTGTAGAACCCTTTAAAGAAAATTCATGTTCGATTTTTATCTGATGATTCCCTTCCTAGAAAAATCAATGACATTTTGTCAAAATGTTCTTTAGTAAGTCTCAGCTTCATTGGACTTTCATAACCTAGTTCAATCTGGAGATTTTTCCTAACTGGTCATACCATGCCAAAAAACAATAGAATATTTTTCAGTAAATTATCCAACCTTGTAAAATCAATTTCTCCATGTAGGAAGCTTAGAAAATTGTGAAACAAATTTTCCTAGAACCAGTGAGACCCCTTCTATGCGGTACAACCACTGGTAGCCATGATAGACCTCCAGAATTACAACGAAAATTCATAGAACGCTAAGCACTTAAGAAATTTTGTAGACCAATATATTCAATTGCTGTATGTGAAACTTACCTGGTTATTCCTAAATGACCAAATGAACTCCCTGTAATTTTCTCAGGCTCAGGGGATCTGTTGAACCTGTATAAGTTGAAACCACATCCCTATGTATAAAACAATATCTATTTCACTTCATATGTCCATTGCCTAAGTTCATCTTGTTTCCTTTCTGATGCTGTCCAGTCTAGCAATAGAACTTCAAGTCCTAACTAGTATTAATCCTTCTTGAGTTATAATCAACTTCAATTGTTATATTAATAAATTGCAATCTCTTAATTGCATATCATTTCGATAGTGTTCGCGACGAAGGTGGCCAACGAGAAGCACAACTGGGAGGAGTGGAATTCTCTATTGGTTCTGCTATGGCGTGAATTCTCGACGAAGGCTACTAACTGATCGTCGTTAACTTTTATTTCAACCAAAAGGCAAGCCCTGGTCTGCATTTAAGAAATCTTGCAAAGTTTTCATTTAAACACACTATATGGATGAGATGTATTGTGCATTAGGTCTTGTGCAATGAAAACCACTTGCATGACCAGAATAATCCAAAGAGTGGTTTGGGTAGATTAATACTCCACGTTTCGATATGCTATGCTTAATGTCTAGTTGGAAGAAACGGTAGAAGTCGAGAGGTTGGAACCTTCTCGCGAGACTAGCACTTGGTTTACACTGGATTGGGATTATGAGTTTAATTGTGATGATTCCCTTTAACAAATTGGAGATCGTGCAGGAGCATAGGATGCAGCAGGACGTGGTCCTGGCTGCGTAGTCCTGCCTGTGTCGATTAAGGCCTGTCTCGTGCCTGGCCCTGTTGGACAAGTTTGAACTGTACCGGTTGCATACTAGCTATATGGAACCTAGAAAACTGATGTACCTTGAGGATCCTATGTTGGAACCTTTTAAATCAGCTTAAGCTATCGGCTGTTAGTATAGTGGGAGGTAACTCACTCATGAACATCTCACAGCGAAGGTGTACCTTGAGAGAGATCACTGTTCGGGTCGATCGAACTGTTTAGATATGGGTTAGTCTTGGGAAAGGTGGATGCGTACGACATCAGTGGAGTGTGCCATTGCAACTCCGAGTATGGGCGTACGTGTCGTGCAGTCCGGGTGTCTACTGGTTGCAATCACCGTCGCTCGCGGTTATTTGAGCATACTTGGACACTGAGTCTTGACGTAGTAAGAAAGAGAAATGGAAAGATTATGAATATGCTGCTATGAATAATTCTTTGTATTGAAATCTTGGCTGCTATAGAGATATCATAATCAAATTTACAATTCCATACATTTAACTTGGATAAGGCTTATGCAACCTTGAGCAAGTATCATCGTGGATGGAAACATTTCTTGTTTGATTGTGGAATTCACAATGAAGTTATGCCCATGGATCGCGTATGCTGCTTTAAAAATGACACTAAGGATTCACTTTCGGCGAGTCCATTTTTGCAAATTCAGCTTTCTAGTCTTTGGAGTTCCCAGCATGTAGAGTTCCATGCTCTAGGTGAGACGGTTAAGTCTTGCTGAGCCTTGTGCTCACGGTTGCTATATTGTGGTTTTTGCATGTATTATTAGTTTATGCTTATTTTGTGGTTGTCCATGAGACCTTGAGCTTGTCGAGATGTATCTCACGGAAACCTTGCCGCTGCCTCTCTGCTTCGTGTTGCTAGTGAGAAGCGTATGCGGGCATTTATGACTTCTCTTGTGCATAGCTAGTTGAGAGTATGAGTATGTATATTTCTCTATGTTGTATATTATGTTGTAAAAGAGGATTATCTTGTGAAATAAAATATTTGTGTTGGTTATTTTGTATAGTTTTTCTTGTGTGCTGTTGGGTGTCGCATCGCACGACACCACCCAATGCGATTCCTGGAATGTGCGGACCCCGGTCCCCACAGGCTGGTATCAGAGCCATATTGGGAATAGCACGCTTGAAAAGCGCCTATTTTTGAAAACTACGAAGTAGTCGAGTGAGGATTAATTATTATGCCCACATAAGGTCTATTATAGTATTAGTTACTTAAGGTGGTAAAGCTTACATATGTGTTATTATATTTTGTAACGACGCTCCGACGTCAGGTAAGAGGTAAGGTACGCCACCGCAAGCAGATCATTTGCAGTGAGCTCACCATGCAAGAGGTAGCATATGATTATTTCCGTGGCTTGGCATGGAAATGTCAATACGAGTCTCTGAAACTTTTCATGTTTCTGAGAACATATGACACGCGATACTCTAGCGTGCTTCAAAGCTAGTGGGAGCCCCTGTCGGGTGGGACATAACCCGATGCGCCCCCTACTGGTGCAGCACTATACAAAGACGTGGGACCCCGTCAGGTGGTAGAAAACCCAGTCATGTACCTCGAGACGTGGCTTAGCTCGGGGCGGCCCGTATGGAATGATACGGGACGAATGTTTTTACTTTCATATATATTATTGTGAACTGTTCGTCTGTGCAGACTGTGCCGTATGGTACCATATGATTGATCAGTAGTTTGGGTGTAGTGATAGGTACACTAACCATGTTATTTGTAGGTCGAGTAGAAAACCTTTACAAGTGAACGTCATTACTACCACCGTTGAGATGTATACCGGAATACCGGCTTAAGATTGTTATTTGGTGAGGACGTAGTACCGGCATTGCATTCGGGTTACATTAGCACATCGACGGTTAAAAATTGTTCTAAAGGTGTAGCTCGCAACACAAGTGTCAAGTTAATATCCAAAGGAGATTCCTATCTTGAGATCATAAATATGAAATTTGAACCTGTCGGTACCCTAGAAACCGTACACCCCTTGAGGTTAAAAAGATCTCAAAGGAAAATCATCTACTTGGTTTGAAGACCCTCGAAGGCCCACATGTCAGACATAACCGGACCCGCTTCTCCAACATGGTTAATCCCTGAGTCGCCACGTGTACTACCAAACCGGAGCTACCGCCCACAAGGGGGAAGCTCCGGGCTATGTACCGAAATGGCACCTCTGGACTTAGCCCCGGACTGAGAGAAGCTCCGGGCCTGACACGTGTCGGGTAGCCCCGGAGCTACCTGTTTCCACAGTATGCTCCGGAGCTGCCACATGTCCAACCGTCGGATCTTCAGCCTCTAACCTCCGGAAGACCCCACAACGGCTCCGGATCTTCAAAGGGGAATCAAGGACTTCAAGACCCGATTAAGTGTCATTAATACCATATTAATGACACTTAAACGGACGATCTTAACACCAATAACGGTGCTGTCAAAGCCCATTACAGGGTCATTAAAAGCAATTAAATGTGTTAAATAAGTGTCAATACTAGTAACCGCCGGGGCCACATGTCGGGCCAGGCTAACTTGTAACGGCCTGCCCTTGTACTATAAAAGGACAGGCCGACGACACGTTCAAGGGGCTGGACACACAAACATACGCTAGAGACACACACATGCCTTTGACGCTCAACACAAGCTCAAACAGCTAATACAACACCAACACACCCGTGGAGTAGGGTATTACGCTCAGGTGGCCCGAACCACGTAAACTCTTGTGTCTCCTGTGTCAATTCCTACTCACCTTCTTGAATCTCCGTGCAACCGAACATCAAACTCCCCTATCACATTAGCAGTGTAGGGAGATCTGCCGGTTCCAAACCACCGACAGTTGGCGCGCCAGGTAGGGGCACCTGAGATTTTGAGAATGGTGAACTCTGCTGCTGGATCATCCAACAGCCAACCTGCTGCTCAGGCTGTTGGGGGCAATCCCTCCAATAGGCAGCCACCAGCAGGAGCCTTAGCACCAGCAGGAGTCACACTCCCACCACCACCGTCTCCTCCAGCAAATCGTGCTGGGCAACGTGATGGTGCGCCGGCGTCAATTACTACGTCGGCAAATCATGACAACCCGAAACACGCGCTCCATGCAGCGCGTGCTCTTCTCCAACGCCCACCACCTCCGGATGCATTCCGGGATGCACTGGAGCAGTGGAGGGCCGATGTGGAGCATTTGGTTGCAGCAGCAGCCGAACGCCTCAGCAACCAGGGTCCTCCTCCTTCCGGAAGAGCCCCTTCATAGCGGCGGACTTTGTCTGGAAGACTTGGTCCGCACGTTTCCAATAGCAGGAGACGTGCTGCATCACAACAAGTGATGTCATTGCCCTCCGGGGCACGATGCACTCACACGGTATCCAGGCTTTTGACTCACGACCTCCGGGCGGAGCTTGATCGCCGATACTGCCAGCAGGACGGCGAGTCCATATTGAGGGTGCCCGTGAAAGACGGGAAGCTCAGGACCTTTCTGCTCCTGAAGGAGTGGGAGGAGGTTGTTCAGCCCTAGCCATGCACCTGCGCATGGTTAGGTGGCCACAGAAGTTTCGGCCTCACCTGCCGGAAAAATTCGACGGGACTGTCAATCCCGCCGAATTTCTTCAGATATACTCCACTGCAATCTTAGCAGCCGGAGGAAACGACGCCGTGATGGCCAATTACTTTCCAGTGGCCTTAACTAGGACTACCAGGTCCTGGTTTATGAGCCTTCTACCCAACTCTATCAACAGTTGGGAGGAGCTGTGCCGTCAGTTCACTGCCAACTTCGGGAGTTCATACACCCGACCAGGCACTGAACTAGACCTTTTTGCGGTCGTGCAAAAAGGGGGAGAATCCTTGCAATCATTCATCTACAGGTTCTCTCAGGTACGAAACACTATCCCTTCTATCTCTAGCGCCTCTGTCATTGTGGCATTTAGACAGGGTGTACGAGACAAGAAGATGTTGGAGAAACTGGCGATCAAGGAGATCACCCGTGTCACGGAACTCTTCAGCTTGGCTGACAAATGTGCCAAAGCTGCGGAGGGCCGTGAGATGCACTCCAAACCAACCTCGGAGGGTCACAAGAAATCCTCCAAAGAAGAAGCCGCTACCTCCGGGGGTGGCAAGAAGAAAAAGAAGACCAACGGCAAGAAGAAGCCGTCGGCCGGCACATCCAATGTTGCAGCTGCTGCAGCTCCGGGTGGCCGGGGGCCACGCCCCGAGAAGCGACCTCGATCGTCTTCTGAAGACGGTGGTAAACCCAAAGTGTGGTGTCCCATTCACAAAACGGGCAGCCACAGTTTGGAAGACTGCCGGGAGGTCCAAAACCTTGCCGAGCGCTACAACAAGCGCCGGGAAGAATCTCCTTTCCGACAAAGGGAAGGAAAGCAAAAAGTTTACGAAGCTCCGGCTGAAGAGGAGTTAGGGTTCCAGGATCCCAAAAAGGTCTTGAAGGTCGTCTACACCTCCGTCGACGATGATTATGACGTCTCTGACAACGAGCGTCGGAAGACCATGAACACCATTTTTGGTGGATCATGGGATATCACCTCCCGTCGCGTCATCAAGACTATGCGTCGGGATATGGCCGCTGTAGCTCCTACAGTCAGGCCAGAACCTCACTGAAAATGGATGGACACAGCCATCACTTTTGACGCTTCGGATTGTCCCCGGAGCATGGTTGGAGCAGGACAGTTACCCTTGATGTTATCTCCTACCATCAACAACATCCAGCTCCACCACGTCATGGTAGACGGAGGTTCGGGGCTTAACCTCATCAGCTTCGAAGCTTTCACTAAGCTTCAGCTCCGACCTTTGGATCTCCACCCCTCTCGACCTTTCTCCAGAGTAGGTCCGGGGGCCATCACCCCACTCGGAGCTATTACTCTCCCTGTTAGCTTCGGGACACGGGAGAAGTACCGCACCAAGAAGTTGGTCTTCGACGTCGCTCAGATCAACTTACCCTTCAATGCCATCTTGGGTAGACCTGCCCTGTATAAATTCATGGTAGCTGCTCATTATGGTTATCTGGTGTTGAAGATGCCAACGCCAGTAGGCGTTCTCCGAATCCGCGGAGATCGCGCTGCCGGAGTAACTGCACTGGAAGAACTCCATGCGCTCACCACAGCGCAAGAGGAGGACTCCAGGCAGGAGCAAGCTCCAAAACCCCCGAGCATTCGCCAACGAGGCTCGACTTCTGCACCCCGAGTGCAGCCAAGCGGCGACACTAACATTCCCGTCAAAGTCGTCCAAATTGGTTCCGATGCCACTCAAACCACCCGTATATCGGGAGGATTGAACGACAAATAGGAACTCACGCTCATCACTTTCCTCCGGGCTAACGTCGACGTGTTTGCTTGGCAACCATCACAAATGCCTGGGATCCCCAGGGAAGTGATTGAGCACAATCTGAAGATCTACCCCGATGCTCGGCCTGTGCATCAGAAGCCTCGGAAGCAATCCGTAGAGCGACAGAACTTCATCTGACAAGAAGTGAAGAAGTTACTCGAAGCCGGATTCAACCGAGAAGTCTTCCATCCAAAATGGCTGGCAAACCCAGTCGTTGTGCCCAAGGCCGGTGGGAAGCTTCGGATGTGTATCGACTACACCACACTAAATAAGGCATGTCCAAAAGATCCATTCCCACTACCTAGAATAGATCAGATAGTGGATTCCACCTCCGAGTGTGAATTACTGTGTTTCCTAGATGCATATTCCGGATATCACCAAATCAGGATGTCTAGGGAAGATGAAGAGCATACTTCATTCATCACAGTAGATGGATTGTATTGTTACACAGTCATGCCCTTTGGTCTCAAGAATGCAGCTTCAACTTTTGTACGAGCTATGTACAAAACTTTTGAAGAACTTATTAGAGACATAGTGGAAGTGTACGTCGATGACGTCGTGGTCAAGGTCAGGAACAAGGAGTCACTCCTTGACACCTTGCAGGCTGTCTTCGACAAGCTGTGGGCCACCCGCACAAAGCTAAACCTAGACAAGTGTGTCTTCGGGGTTAGCTCCGGAAAACTTCTTGGTTTCCTGGTAAGTCACCGGGGCATAGAAGCTAATACGGCGAAGATTAAGGCCATTGAAGACATGCGGCCACCAACCCGCATCAAGGATGTCCAAAAATTAACTGGATGTCTAGCAGCCCTCAGCCGGTTCATCTCAAGACTGGCGGAACGGGCACTCCCCTTCTTCAAGTTATTGAGGAAGTCCGGACCATTCCAATGGTCCGAAGAAGCAGAAAAGGCATTCCAGGAGCTGAAACAGTTCCTCACCACCCTACCAATTCTGGTAGCTCCGAACCCTGGTGAGCCTTTGTTGCTTTATATTTCAGCTACTGACAAAGTCGTCAGTATGGTTCTGGTTGCGGAGAGACTAGAACTACCCCATACTCAGGAATCCAGACCCCTTAGGGAGGGTCCGGAGGTTCCTGAAAGCGAGTCAGGGTCCCAGCTCCCAGATTTGAATCCACAAGAAGTCGCTCCAGGAGACCTAGACCCCTCCGGGAGGGTTCAGGTCATTTCCGAAGAAGCTTCGGGTTCCTCCAGCCAGAACCCGGAGGTCCCTGAAGAAAATCCGGACTCCTCCGAGAGGATCCGGGTCAGTGAAGAGGAAGCTTCGGACCCCTCCGGGAGAGTCCGGACCATTCAGCGCCCAGTGTACTTCATTAGTGAAGTACTACATGATGCCAAGACTCGATACCTAGAGGTGCATAAGCTGCTCTATGCAGTTCTTATTGCCTCCAGGAAGCTTCGCCATTACTTCCAAGATCACGAAGTCTCAGTGGTGACCTCTTATCCACTTCGAGCAATTTTGCATAATCCCAATTCAAGTAGGAATATTGCAAAGTGGGCTGCGGAGTTGGCTGAATTTGATCTTGAATTTATTTCAAGGCAAGCAGTCAAGAGTCAAGCATTGGCATATTTTGTGGCAGAATGGACTCCCTCTCCATCAAACCCTAGGGGCCCCAGTGAGCAGAAGACGGAGCATCAAGCTCCAACCTTCACCGAGCCTCACTGGACCCTCTACTTTGACGGCTCCATGCAGAAGCAGGGGGCCGGAGCTGGAATCCTTCTCCTTGCACCGACCGGGGAGAAGGTGAAATACATGGTACACCTTGACTTCAAGGCAACCAACAACATGGCAGAGTATGAAGCACTCATCTACGGACTAAAGGTGGCACTGTCATATGGTGTCAAGCAATTGCTGGTCAAGGGAGATTCACAGCTCATCATTAAACAGGTGAAGGGTGAATGCTCCTGCAATAATCTCCGGCTAGCTGCTTACCTCCTTGAAGTCCAGAGGCTTCAGAAGTACTTTGAAGTCCTAGATCTCCACCATGTTCAGCGTGCTCATAACGCTGAAGCCGACGAACTCTCGATGAAAGCGTCAACCGGAGCTCCGGCTCCTGACGGAACTTTTGTCCGGAGATTGTCGAAACCCACAGCTCAGCCTGCCAAACTGAGCGAAGGGGGCGAGATCAGCATCCCGAAGTTGACGGTCCCGATGGCCCTGTTACCATGGCAGCCATCAAGGGTCGTAGGTGCTGCCGGAAGCTCCGAGCAACCCAGCACGCAAGACTCAAATGCTCAAGTTAGTTCCGATGCATGGATCTCGGAGATCCGGAACTACTTGAAAGACAATATCCTTCCTGATGATGACGTATCCGCTGACCGGGTAGTCAGATTGGCTAAAAGATACACGTTGGTAGAAGGGGATCTCTACCAGCACGGTGCCAATGACATCCTAATGCGGTGCATCACAAGGGAAGAAGGCTGCGAGCTCCTCGCAGAAATCCATGGAGGCGAGTGTGGGAACCACGCGTCTTCCCGCATGCTGGTTGGTAAAGCCTTTCGACATGGCTTCTACTGGCCTACAGCACTCCAGGATGCAACTGAGCTGGTGAAAAAAAATGCAAAGCATGCCAATTTCATGCAAAGCAAATTCACACACCAGCTCAGCCCTTACAGATGATACCTCCTACATGGCCCTTCGCTGTGTGGGGGGTGGACATCTTGGGACCTTTCCCAAGAGCCGTCGCAGGTTACAAGTTCCTGTACGTCGCCATTGACAAGTTCACCAAGTGGCCGGAAGCAACTCCAGTTGTGACAATCAACAAACAATCTACTATCAACTTTCTGCAGTCCATTGTATGCAGATTTGGAGTCCCAAACAAAATCATCACTGATAATGGGACCCAATTCACAAGCTCCGCATTCCAAGGATATTGCGAATACCTCGACATACAAGTTTGCTACGCCTCCGTAGCTCATCCAGCCAGCAATGGCCAAGCCGAGAGAGCAAATGCTGAAATCCTTAAAGGACTTAAAACACGCACTTATGAGCGCTTGAAATAACATGGAGCCAACTGGATCGAAGAGCTTCCGCCCACTCTATGGGCCAACAGGACATCTCCAAACCGGTCAACTGGAGAGACACCCTTCTTTTTGGTGTACGGAGCTGAAGCAATCCTTCCTCCGGAAATCACCTTGGGTTCACTCCGGGTCCGGACCTTCGACGAAGCCGCGTAGGACTAGCTCCGGCGTGAAGACCTAGACCTCCTTGAGGAGGGAAGGTGCCAAGCAGCTTTTCGGAATGCCCGATATCGTCAAGCCCTACGACGTTATCACCAGCGGCATGTACACAACCGACAGCTCGAGGAAGGCGATCTGGTGCTACGGAGAATACAATCCAGAGAAGGGTTACACAAACTCTCCCCCGGCTGGGAGGGGCCCTTCCGAGTGATTAAAGTATCCCGTCCCGGAAGTGTTCTCTTGGCTACCGAGGATGGGACACCTCTCCCAAATCCTTGGAACATCGAGCACCTCCGTAAGTTCTACACTTAATACCACGGAGGTGAGTCTTGAGTAACTTGAGATGTATGTTATAGAGTCATTGTACAGAGTCAGGTAGTTCCTCCGGGAGAGCAGCCGGACCTTCCCCGAAAGGTCCGCAAAGCTCATGCAACGCTTGTCACATTCTCAGGACTAAAAGTGTCGCTAACTACCCTGGGTCAAACGAGAAATGAAACACCCTTAGCCTGGTTCCTTACCCTAAGAATGTACTTGTTTCCCCTGTACCCCGGACCTATAATGAAAGACATCTTCATGTGAAATAGACTCCACGTGCATTTATTTTGTACAGGCTCAATATTTTTATTTTTCTCTTTCCTGTCTATAACAAAGACGTGCAATTCTTAAGAAATTTTAGTTCAATCGGTTTATATACGATTCGAGTTGTATTGTCAATTATTTTGGATTCAAATATTGTTCATGGCCAACTCGCCTGAAAGCCGCCAAGCCAATCTAGGGCTGGAGTGTGCTATCGACTTAGCCTGGTCAAGCACCCTAAGTACGCCACTCTACCTACACCCCGGCGGGCCGAAGTAAGGCGGGTCCGTGTACAGTTGGATCTAGAAGAAAAGACAACACATTCAGTTGTATTTAAAATCGCATTTGACTTAAAATCTTCTTGAGAGTCATAAGCCGCGACAAAGTTATAGACAAGAAACAAATTTTACTATTTTTCTTGGCTTAAGTGTGCAGGAAAAATAAAATCGACGTTGATGGAGAAAAGCCGGAGCTAACTAAGCTCCGACTCCCCTAGGGGGGCCAGCCGTCGACGCTTAATAAAAGATGGTGAGAAGACCCTGTAAATGGAGTCTGCTGCCAACAAACTGAGTGTTGGCAAAGGTCACTGCCAGAGCTACTAAGCTCCGACACCCCGGAGGATTAACTATTGATGCTCTACGCGTTGATAGAGACTATTGTCGGAGCTACTAAGCTCCAGCGATAGACAATGCCGGAGCTTCTAAGCTCCGACAACCTCAGGGGGCCTTCACTATCGAAGACTTCGAACCTAAATTCTACAAGTTCGGAGCAAAAGAGTCTTCAACGATGCACAATATCCTCTTGGTACATGTTCACAATCACATTGTGTACATCTACCAGGGGGCCAAGTGAAGATAAAAGTGAGTGTTGAAGACAAAAATTGAAATTCACAAAAATTTTGGGGATTTCATTTATCTGGAGACAAGGGATTACATCTGGAGACAAGGGATTACAAAATTGAGGAAGAAGAAGAGAAAATACAAGTGAGAACTACAGAGATGGTCCTAGACCCTATGGATGAATTGGGCGACCTTCTGGGCAACCTCCGATACGCTGGCTCGGGTAGCTTCGCCTTCTCCTTCGATGGGGCCTTCAAGAACCGGGTCCAGAGGAAATTGGGAGTTCCGGCTGGTGTAGCACGTCAGCACATACTCTGCGACGTTCTTCGCCAGGGATTGCCCCTCAACTTCCAGTTGGTCTGCGATGACATCGCCCACCTTGGAGAGCTTGCTACCTGCTGAGCTCAACGCCTGCAGCGCTAGGTCTGGCTCCGACTCCGGATCATCCGGGCGCACGGGGCTGAAACCCATCGGTGTTAGTGCATCATTGGCCTTGCTCAAGAACTCCCAAATTTGTAGGGAGTCCTCAGCCCTCAAGCCATTCATCTCTTCCAAGGATCTCCTGGCCGCCGTCAGTTCAGAATTCTCACGGGCAAGGCGCTCAACTTCTTTGGCGTTTTGCTGAATCTTCTCAGCAACCTGCCTTTCGAGTTTCCGAGCTCCTCCTCCCGGAGGTGAATCTTGTTCCGGCGGTCAACCAGGTCCTTCTCTCTACCCCTCACTTTCTTCTCTCTGACAGTAAGGGCACACTCTTGTTCATAGAGTTCCTGCCCTTGCACCCAGACCTTCTCCTGTTCCTCTTGGCAGCGCTCTTCCAATTTCTTGGCACGCTCCTCGAGGCCCTTGTCAACCAGAGCCACCTTCTCGGTGAGCTCTTCCTCCCTCCTCAGGACGTCATCCCGCAGCTCTAGGAGTTTCTGCTCTTCATCTTCGAGCCGTTTCTCCCTCTCTTCAAGTGCCTCTCGGCGCTTGATGAGTGCAGTGTTAATGGCCTCAAGCTGCTCGTGGCGTGCATCGGCCGCATTATTGGCTGCTTTGGCCTGATCGTAGATCTCCTGGGACTGAGCGTCGAGGGAACGAGTCATACTCTCCTTGTCATCCAGTAACTTGCCCCAGTACTCCAGGCGGATCTTCTCCCGCTTAATCCATTCCTTGTCATCCGCTAGCCTCGACTGCGCCAGCTTGGTCTCGAAGTAGAGCCGATTACGCCACCGCCTAAGGGTTTGGCGCTCTTCTTCAAGAGCCTTGCTGTCGTGGAAGAAGGTCAGTTGGACTTGACGCAGAATGGAACATGCGTTGTCAATGGACAGCGACAACAGGATGGGTTCCGGACCTGCTGGGGTCTCCTCCGCTGGTTCCAGCGGGTCTTCGGATACAAAAATTGGGTCCCACTCTACAAGAGTGGTCCCCTGGGTCTCCATGGCACTAGGTCCGTCCTCCGGGATGGCCTCAGTCGCCATCGAGGAAGGCCCCGCCGCCAAATCTTCGTTCACCCCCTCAGGCTGGGGGCCAGCGACTTCGCTGGGGCACTCCGGCTCTGCCGTAGGTACCTCCGACGTTGTCGCTTCCGGAGCAGGAGCCGCTACTGGCTCCGGTCTGGGCACCTCTTCCGATGAAGGCTCAAGCTCCATCACCTCTTCAACAACCGGCTCAGGAGCCGGAAGATCTTCAACATCAACCAGCCCTGTGGCCGGAGCTCCAACAATGACCGGCTCAGCGGCCGGTGCTTCGGAGGTAGCCGGCCCAACTGCCGGAACTACCTCAGTTTCCGGCGCGCACGCCGGAGCTTCAGTCACCTCCGGCTCAACCGCCGGGGCTTCAACAATTACCGGCTCAGAGGTCGGGATTACTGCATCCTCCGGCTCAACAGCCGGAGCTTCCATCATCGCAGCACTGGAACCCGGGGCTTCAACCTCTGGGACATGTGCTGCTGGCGCATCTTCACTCCCGTGGTCCGGCGCTACCACAGGAACTTCTGGGGATGAGTCGAGGTCCATGACCACGACAGCCGGCGCCGGAGCTGTCGCAGCTTCAGCCACCACTTGGGGCGGCACCGAGACAAGAGCAGAAGCTCCCACTCTCACGGCTTCGGCCACTGTGGCCGAGGGTGGAGCCTCACTCCCCTTCTTGGAGATGCTGCAGATGATGAACGAAGAAAATTAAAAAATAGTTGCTACAATAAAAACAACTATCCAAGGTAGAAATCAAAAATTACCTTAGGAGGCTTCCGCACCAGCTTGCGCGGAACCTTTTTCCCGGGCGTTCTGGGCTAGCCATAGCCGGCGCAGAAGCTTCGGAAGGCCCCCCGGAACTCGTCACGGCCACGGGTGTTTCCCAGGTCGAGGATCCCCTCAATCGGGAAGAACCCCCGGACCTGGAGGCCTCCACCGGCCCAGGAGCTGGAGTTGCACGCCCGAAGCTAACACCCCGGGAGGACCCCACTGCGGGAACAGCCGCGCTCCGAGAGGACCCCACCGCGAGAACAGTCGCATTCTGGGATGACCCCACTACGGAAACAGTCGCCACAGCTGCAGAGGACCTTCCCCTCCGGGGAGAAGGAACCAACGCAGAAGTAGCGGGCCCGACGGACCTTCCGTTGGCATACTGCAACTTCCTCTTCCGGCTCACTGGTTCATCCGCTAGCTCCTTGCCCTTGCCGACAACTTCTCCCCTCGGCTTAGGAGCAGAGCCGGAACCATCCTTGGGCACTCCGGGGATCGCTACCCCGGAGGTTGGTCTTCTCTCGACGACACCAAGGTCGTCAAGCATGGGCATCTTCCGCCGGAGCTCCCTGCTGAACTCCACTTCCACGTTCAGAGGAAGGAAAGCTGATGGTGGAGTCAAGTCGTCGCCTTCGACGTCGATGCTGTGCTGGAACTTCTTGAGCTGGAACTCCAAGGTTTTCCCCACCATGTTGGACTTCAACCCGGTCTCGACCCGGTCGTCGTCCATCACGCTGTTGAGGGCCCAAGCGAGTTTCTCCCTCTTCTTCAGTGACGCTCACCTGTTGACCAAGAAATTGCAAAATACCGCCTGAGGAGTCAATCCTCCCTCCACGCATTGGCGGATCCTGGTCAAAGCAGGGTTGAAGGCATCCGCCAGCACTGGAGCTTCACTCCAGATCGTCGTGTCGATGCCGGGAAGACCATCGGGCAGCTCCAACCTCTCGTGCTCCTGCACCCTGACGACTATCCAATATTTCTTCCAGTCATCCCACTTCCCAGAGGGAAATGACCGGAGGTACTTGAAGGGGCACTTCTTGCACTTCACAAAGTAGTAGAAGCCAAGGTACTCATTGCTCCGGCCAGTGGTGTGGACGGTGAAGAAAGTCCGGAAGAGTTCAATGCAGGGGGGATACCCAACCACATCTCACAGAAGTGGACGAAGATGGACATGAGGAGAATGGAGTGAGGGCCAAGGTGATATAACTGCAGACCATAGAAATCTAGCAGCATCAAGAAAAAGGAAGAAAAAGGTGGGGTCAACCCCACCATGGCGTACGAGGAGAAGTACACCATTTCGCTGGAGTGCTCCTTCTCGAATGGGAGCTCTCCACCGGCTCGGACCGAACGGTTGAAGAAGTCTGAGGACCACCCCATGAGGGCCCGAACCTTCTTCAGGTCGCCATCGGTCTTCAAGTGACTCTCGCGAAGACCCAACTCCATCGCGGCACAGCTAGGCAAGAGAAGAAAAGCGAAGCACAAGTTGGGAGTTTGATCTCAAGAACATATGAGAGGCGTAAAGAACTCCCGACGGTGCGCACTTTCCTTCTTAAGTAAGCCCTCGCAACGCTTGGATGGAAACCGCAAGTAAGTCGAAGGTACCACCCAAAAATTCCACCCAGTCGATGACAAGCGGGCCCGGGACCACCCCGATGATCAAGTCGAGGCTCTTACCCAGGTGAACGGTTGTCATCAAGAGGCGGGAAGCCCAAAGGCGGTGGCCTGACAAGGCGCGCGGAACCGATACAGTTTTCGTATCGGGAACCGGCGACCTTCAATTGCGTGAGATCCGCACGCCAAAGATCTCATCTGCTGCACGCGGGATACGCCACGCGGCGAGGATTTAATTCCAAGTCCTTGCCAACGGCACCCTCAAAGACCCTTGAAGACTCAGTTCAAAGGTCGCGAGGATGGACCCACCTCCGGCGGAATGACTTCCCCGGAGGTAGGTCCAGGGGGCCACTGTTGGTACCCTAGAAACCGTACACCCCTTGAGGTTATAAAGATCTCAAAGGAAAATCATCTACTTGGTTTGAAGACCCTCGAAGGCCCACATGTCAGACATAACCGGACCTGCTTCTCCAACATGGTTAATCCCTGGGTCGCCACGTGTACTACCAAACCGGAGTTACTGCCCACAAGGGGGAAGCTCTAGGCCATGTACCGAAATGGCACCTCCGGACTTAGCCCCAGACAGAGAGAAGCTCCAGGCCTGACACGTGTCGGGTAGCCCCGGAGCTACCTGTTTCCACAGTATGCTCTAGAGCTGTCACGTGTCCAACCGTCGGATCTTCAGCCTCTAACCTCCGGAAGACCCCACAACGGCTCTGGATCTTCAAAGGGGAATCAAGGACTTCAAGACCCGATTAAGTGTCATTAATATCGTATTAATGACACTTAAATGGACGATCTTAACACCAATAACGGTGCTGTCAAAGCCCATTACAGGGTCATTAAGAGCAATTAAATGTGTTAAATAAGTGTCAATACTAGTAACCGCCGAGGCCACATGTCGGGCTAGGCTAACTTGTAACGGCCTGCCCTTGTACTATAAAAGGACAGGCCGACGACACGTTCAAGGTGCTGGACACACACACATACGCCAGAGACACACACATGCCTTTGACGCTCAACACAAGCTCAAACAGCTAATACAACACCAACACACCCGTGGAGTAGGGTATTATGCTCAGGCGGCCCGAACCACGTAAACTCTTGTGTCTCCTATGTCAATTCCTACTCACCTTCTTGAATCTCCGCGCGCCCATACCGAACATCAAACTCCCCTATCACTTTAGCAGTGTAGGGAGATCTGCCGGTTCCAAACCACCGACAGAACCAAAACTATAAACCTCAGTTCTTCCCTGTGTTATTCTGGCAGAAACTTAGCTTCAGTTTGAAAAGTCATATCTCCTGTTAGAATTATCCCATGAAGGTGTTCCATACATGGTTGAAAATGTATGTGAGTCTTCTAAATAATTTATGTTCATGACCAGAGCAGAATCCACATGGATCAAAGCTAAATTTTGAAAATTCCAAAACCTGTTAAAACTGGACAGAAACTGGAATAGTTTCTGTACTTCTCACCATTTTGATCATAACTCTCAGTAGAAACATTGAATGAGGGCATATGATATATTTCTTGAAACTAGATGAGATATGTGACAATGTTGTAATTTACAGTTTTGGCAAATTTGTATAATTTGTATATGAAAAACTGTGGACAAAACCGCCATATACAAAGGGGGTGCTGTCAAAATTTCTCAGAAAATCTGGGAGCATTGTCAACTTTGGAAATTCATATCTCATTAACCAGAACTGGTACTGAAGCAAATAAATACATTTTGCTAATACCAGGAAGTGAACTACAATTTTGTTGTTCACCTCAAAGCATGATTTTGCCTCGAACTGGAAGAAATTTTCAAATTTCTCCAGAATGGTCATTTCTGGCAGAACAGTTCATCATTGAACTATAAGTTTGAAAATTTGCGCGAACATGAATATTGTTATACTTTCACAAAGTTTTTGACATGTTCATGTTTTCCTTATCTTCACTTATTGCTGAGATTGAACTTTGACTTATCCCAAATTCATTGTGCAGTATGGTTCGTACTCGCTCATCGAGTAAGGTCGGAAGTTCTCGTCGAGACGGTGATGATTCGGATCCACCGCAGGCACCACCATCAATGGTATTGGTGGATGTCATGTCAAAAATGTTCGAGTGTCACCAAGAGAATACTATGTTACTTCAAGCTTTGGTGCAGCAGGGCCTAATTCATTAAACGCAGCAAGTTATTCCACCTTGAAACAGTTATTTGGATTTCTTGACAACGCAACCGCCAATCTTCACGGAAGCCAATGAACCATTAGAATCAGATCATTGGCTTCGTGTAATGGAATCCAAATTTGGTGTGTTTCCCTGTGACGATTATCAGAAGACATTGTTCGCTGCTCAACAACTCCATGGAGCTGCCAGAGCTTGGTGGGCAGAATATAGTGCGACTCGCCCTGAAGGTCATCAGATAGCATGGATTGAGTTCCGTGAGGCTTTCCGTGCTCATCATATTCCGACAGGGATTATAAAGACCAAGTATGAGGAATTCGTTGAAGTCAAGCAAGGGGACATGAGTGTCCATGAGTATTTTAAGGAGTTCAACCATTTGGCACAATATGCGCCCGACTATGTGAATACAGAAAAGTTGAGATGTGATCATTTCTTTAGAGGGCTAAGAGTCAAAATTTGAGCTAGGTTGGCATTGTTCAATCACGGCAAGTACAACGAATTAGTCAATGCCGCTATCGTACAAGAAAAGGGAGATCTTTGTCTTCAAGCGGAGAAGAGAAAGTGGAGTATTCCGCAAGAAAACACTAGTGTGGTTGCTCAGAAATATCGGTTGGTATATCGTTCACCATCCAGTCAAGAATGGCAGCCATCTGTTCGACCGTCATATCAAAGTCGCCCGCTGCTTGCATCAAGTTTCGAATCACCTCTGCAGCAGCAGCACATAAGTTCTTATCCATCTTCATCGTAGCCAGAGATACCCAGTTCTTATCCACAAGTCAGCGCTGAGCCGACTAAATATTTGTGCTTCACTTGTGGACTTATGGGTAACTTTACTAGATATTGTCCAGAGAGAAATCAAAGCTGCAGCCAGTCATCATTTCAACATTCAATTCAGTTTCCCAATCAGCAGCAAAGGAAATCAAAGCTTGGCAGTGTCCACTATACTACCATTGAGGGTGTACCGGAAGGAGAACCCGTATTAGCAGGAATGTTCACTCTCAACCATATACCTATATTGATTCTCTTTGATTCCGGTGCTACACATAATTTCATAAGTCAATCCTTTGTGTTCAAGCACCAGCTTCCAACCACTACCACAAAACATCACTATCTTATATCTTCACCCGGAGGTAATATTACCGCAGGTGATGTTATCTCCCGAGCACAATTTTGTCTGGATGGTAGAATATATCTCACTACTCTTTTCATACTTGAAGGTCAAAAGATTGATGTAATCTTGGGAATGTTGTGGTTAAGCAACCACGAAGCTGTTCTAAACATCAATCCTCGCATCGTTGACCTCAACTCTTCAACTCACGGCCACCACACCTTAATTCTTGAGAACATGGTTCAAGAAAGTGTAGTGGTGTATCATTCTAAAACAAGTAAGTTGGAAGACATTCCAGTGGTCTGTGAATTCCCGGATGTATTCCCCAATGATCTGTCGGGTATGCCGCCCGACCGAGATGTGGAATTCAAGATTGAAAAAGTACCGGGAACTACACCTATCTATCGACGACCATATAGAATGGCCCCTAAGGAGTTAGCTGAATTAAAGGAGCAGCTGAATGACTTATTGAGTAAAGGTTTCATTCGCCCGAGCTCATCACCTTGGGGATGCTCGACTCTCTTTGTCAAGAAGAAGGACAAGACATTGAGGCTATGTGTGGATTATCGTCCGCTTAATGCCGTAACTATCAAGAACAAGTATCCACTACCACATATTGATATGCTCTTCGACCAATTAGTGGGTGCTAAGGTATTCTCTAAAATGGATCTTCGGTCTGGTTATCATCATATTAAGATACGACTGGAGGATATACCGAAGATAGCATTCTCAACTAGGTATGGACTTTATGAGTATTTAGTTATGTCTTTTGGTCTCACAAATGCCCCAACACATTTCATGTATTTGATGAATTCAGTATTCATGCCAGAGTTGGACAAGTTTGTCGTGGTGTTCATCGATGATATTTTGGTCTACTCCAAGTTAGAAGAGGAACATACTAAACATCTGAAGATCATGCTTCAACGATTGCGTGATCACAAACTATATGCCAAATTTAGTAAATGCGAGTTCTGAATTAATCAAGTTCCATTCCTTGGTCATATTATTTCAGTGGAAGGCATAGTTGTGGATCCGAGTAAAGTGGTACAAGTGCTGAAATGGCAATCTCCCACCTCCATACATGAAGTCTGTAGTTTCTTGGGTTTAGCAGGCTATTATCGGAGATTTGTTCCAAGTTTCTCTAAAATTGCAAAGCTTATGACAGACTTATTAAAGAAGGGCAGCAAGTATGTATGGAGTGAATCATGTGAGGAAGCCTTCAAAACTCTAGTGAAGCATCTCACAACAGCCCCAATCTTGGCTCAACCCGATACAACGAAATCATTTGATGTTTATTGTGATGCATCCGACATCGGATTGGGCTACATACTTATGCAAGATGGAAGAGTAATTGCATATGGATCAAGACAACTCTAAAATCATGAACACAATTATCCAACACATGATTTAGAGTTGGCAGCAGTAGTTCTTGCACTGAAGATGTGGAGGCACTACTTAATGGGAAATATAGTGCATCTCTACACAGATCATAAAAGTTTGAAGTACATATTCACTCAGAAAGAATTAAATATGAGACAACTGAGATGGTTAGAGTTAATCAAAGACTATGAACTTGAGATTCATTATCATCCCAGCAAGGCCAATGTGGTTGCCGATGCACTTACTCGAAAGTCTCACGTTCATAATTTTACCATCGGTCCTATGGAAGAAGATGAACCAAGTCTACGTGTGATTCCTTATGGAGCTTTGTATATCCTTACTCTCATACCTACAATCATAGAGGATATTGTAGAGGCTCAGAAGAAAGACAAGGGAATGTATCATATTTAGAGGGGACTTAAAAGTGGAGAAATGAAATGTTTTCGGGAAGACGAACAAGGAACTTTATGGTTCAAAAATCGAATAGAGGTACCCCGGGACATGGAATTGCGGAAAAAGATTTTGGATGAGGCTCACTTGTCCAAGTATTCCATCCACCCAGGAAGCAATAAAATGTACCAAGATCTCCGTACTAAATTTTGGTGGACACGTATGAAGAGAGAAATAGCAAAGTATTTGTCGAGTGTGACACATGTCGGAGAGTGAAAGCTGACCACATGAGGAAAAGCAGGCTGCTGCAACCACTGAAAATACCGGCATGGAAATGGGAGGATCTGAGTATGGATTTCATTGTCGGATTACCTCTCACCTTTCACAAGCACGATTCCATTTGGGTGATCGTTGACCGGTTATCTAAGTCAGCACACTTTATTCCAGTGCATACGACATACAATGCGAAGAAATATGCGGACCTATATATATCAAGAATTATGTGCTTACATGGAGTTCCCCCCACCATTGTATCGGATAGAGGATCGCTGTTTATTGCTCGTTTCTGGGAGCAGCTGCATGCATCATTGGGAACGAAGTTAATTCGTAGTTCCGCATATCACCCTCAAACTGATAGACAAACCAAGAGGGTAAATCAAATACTTGAGGATATGTTAATAGCATGTGCCATACACCACGGTAAAAATTGGGATGACCAATTACCGTTGGCGGAATTCTCGTACAACAACGGATATCAATCTAGTATCAAAATGGCACCCTATGAAGCTCTCTACGGCAGGAATGCCGCACACCACTCAACTGGTGCGAATCTGGTGAACGAGAGGTATATGGGATTGATTTGGTAAATGTAGCCGAAGAGCAAGTAAAAGTTATTCAAGCTGATCTCAAAGTCGCTCAGTCTCGACAAAAGTGTTATGCGGATGAAAGGCGTCATCCTTTAAGCTTCCACATCGGAGACCACCTGTATCTCCGTGTCTCTCCGATGAAAGGAATTCATCAATTTGGAGTAAAAGGAAAATTGACTCCACGATTCATCGGTCCATTTGCTATCACTGAAAGATGTGGTCCTGTTGCTTACATATTGGAGTTACCAATGACTCTAGCTGGTGTTCATGACATTTTCCACATATCCCAATTATGTAAATGTCTCAAACCATCTACCGACATCCGCATTGAAGAATTTGAAGAATTGAAACCATATCTCACCTACGTCGAGCATCCAATCCGGATTATCAATGAAAAGTCTTGTGTCATAAGGAATCGGACGATGTGGTTTTATAAAGTTCTATGGAGTAACCACACCGTTGAGAAAGCAACATGGTAGAGTGAAGATTATCTCCGCACAAAGTATCCGGACATGTTATCGTCATATCTCCGGTAATCTTTTACTTCCATCTCTTTCATTGGTAATCTCGGGACAAGATTCTTTTAAGGGGGGAGGAAATATAAGAGACCAAATTTCAAAATTTTAAAGTTCAGTTAGGACAAAAATTTGAATGTTAAAAAGAATTAAAAAGGAATTGAGAAAAAACTTATTCAAACTTCAAACGAGGAAATTCAAAAAATAAACTTAACTAATGTTCAAATGAAGTTAACATAAAGATTGGAGTTGAATAAGGGATTCCAAATATTCCAAACAGTATCCCTGCAAAGTTTCATAATTTTTGAAGCAAGTTTGCTATTTAATTCAATAGCTTCATTCAATTCAACTCAAATTCAAATTTGAATTCAATTGAAACTTTGTCAAATCAACATTCTGATTTCAGAATCAATTTCTGCACCTCCAAATTTGTTTACCATAAAATATCTAGAATTTTTGGACACAAGTGGGTGGGAGAATTCAGTGTCCAGAGAAGATAGAGATGAATAGAGGGGTTGGACCCACTGGTCAGTGGGTCATTTTCGCCACCTCCAGGCATGCAACTGCCACAGAGCTGCTTGCACTGTTGTGATCGCCTCCAGCTGCCCCCAGCTCGCCCTGAACTCCTCCTTATCACCTCCTCAGTCCCCAAGTCAAGCCTTCCATCCTTGTTTCGTCCCCGGCGCAGAAACTCCACTCCCGGCGAGTTTTTCCCCGCCCTCTCTGTTCTTTGGTTTTGCCGGCGATTGAGCCCGTGTTGCGCCGAGGTACAAACAGAGAATAGTGGCACAACCTTCCTCTCTATCTTCTCCATCGATTGGTCCATTGTTTCATGCCTTGTGTTGGTTGTATTTCGAGGTTTTCTCGCCGCCGACGGGGAGGCTGCCGAGAGAGTCCTCTGCTGCTCCGTGGAACCGCAGCTACGGCCATTATCAAGCTTCGATCCTTTAAGGAAAAAGGTTCGCAATCATTTCTAGTTCATGCTCGCAAAGTTTCAGCTTTGTCATAGCTTGTAGCTTGGGTTTTCCTCGAAGAACCGACACTTAGTTCTTTTGCACGCCTTGGTTCTTCACCCAAATTCGGTTTGCACGTGCAATAATTCTTCCATTTTCTTAGCAAGTAGCTTCTAAGCAGTCTAGCGCACACCCTTGCCAAAAACACCCAAAAGTTATCGACCACATGCATAGAAATCGAAGTTCTTGCGGCCGCCGGTTGAAAATCCGTGGGTCGCTGTCGAACTTGTCTTTGCGGCCATTTCCACCTCAATAGGAGTTCATTTTGGTCATCCTTGTGATCCCAGGATGCTCCTCGATCAATTACCGAGTGGTTTTAGCCCTTGCCGAAGCGAATTCGAGTTGGCTGAAACCCTAATCGCCGCCACCGCCGTCACGCGAGTTTTTCCGGCCATCCTTCACCGTCGTGAGGATCTCCAACGTGTTCTATGGACAAATATAGGTAGGGGCGGCGAGTTTACAGGGCCAGCATGCCCTGGAACGGTCGTCGGCGAGCCATCGCCGTCGGGCACCACCGCGGGTCCAGAGAGGGCACCGCTGGCTCGAGGTGGAAGATGACACCGCGGGGCCCAGCGGTCAGCTGCGGCCGAGGATCCCGTGTGGCTACATCCGTGAACTTTATAACCCCGGTGTTGCTTCAGCCCGATTGGCCCATTTTAAATCCTGTGGGCCCAACCAGTATTCAAATAAATTTTGTTAGAACCAGCATGAAGAATACTTTCCAGTGGTGCACTTGTATTTTTATGAAAGTCCATATGAATTTCTCCATAATTCAACTAAGAAAAATATTTATAGAATTAATTCCTATAGTTATGCTCTTTGGAAAAATACCAAAATTTTCCGGAGCCTTCATTTGAATATCCTTGAACTCCAGTAAAGATTACAGGGTCATTAGACTTCATTTACATGGTCTGATCACCTGTGTATTCTCTATGCACATAAAAATAGTCAAATTCGTTTAGAATTTGTACAGAAACTTGTGCAAACTTCTAAATTGAATATATCTCAGTATAAAGCTTCAAAATTTGTCAAACCAACTTTATTGGTTTGATCTTTATCCACTCTAACCAGAACTACAACCCAATCTTCATGAAAATCCCTAGATTTTCTTGTAGAACCTGTAAAGAAAATTAATGTTTGATTTTTATCTGATGATTTCCTTCCTAGAAAAATCTGAAATTTTTCCAAAATGTTCTTTAGTAAGTATCAGAATTGCTGTAAAAATTTCAGATTCATTGGACTTTTATAACCTAGTTCAATCTGGAGATTTTTCCTAACTGGTCATACCCTGCCCAAAAACAATAGAATCTTTTTCAGTAAATTATCCAACCTTGTAAAATAAATTTCTCCCTGTAGGAAGCTTAGAAAATTGTGAAACAAATTTTCCTAGAACCAGTGAAACCCCCTCTGTGTGGTACAACCACTTGTAGACATGATAGACCTCCATAAGTACAATGAAAATTCAGAGAATGCTAAGCACTTAAGAAATTTTGTAGACCAATATATCCAATTTCAGTATCTGAAACTTACCTGGTTATTCCTAAATGACCAAATGAACTTCCTGTAATTTTATCAGGCTCAGGGGATCTGTTGAACTTGCATAAATTGAGACCACATCCCTATGTACAAAATAATATATATTTCACTTCATATGTCCATTGCCTATGTTCATCTTGTTTCCTTTCTGATGTTGTCCTGTCTAGCAACAGAACTTCAAGTCCTAACTAATATTAATCCTTCTTTAGTTATAATCAACTTCAATTGTTATATTAACAAATTGCAATCTCTTAATTGCATATCATTTCGATAGTGTTCGCGATGAAGGTGGACAACGAGAAGCACAACTGGGAGGAGTGGAATTCTTTATTGGATCTGCTATGGTGTGAATTCTCGATGAAGGCTACTAACTGATCATCGCTAACTTTTATTTCAACCGAAAGGCAAGCCCCAATTTACATTTAAGAAATCTTGCAAAGTTTTCATTTAAACACACTATATGGATGAGATGTATTGTGCATTAGGTCTTGTGCAATGAAACCCACTTGCATGACCAGAATAATCCAGAGAGTTGTTTGGGTATATTAATACTCCACGTTTCGATATGCTATGCTTAATGTCTAGTTGGAAGAAACGGTAGAAGTCGAGATGTTGGAACCTTCTCGCGAGACTAGCACTTGGTTTGCACTAGATTGGGATTATGAGTTTAATTGTGATGATTCCCTTTAACAAATTGAAGACCGGGCAGGAGCATAGGATGCAGCAGGACGTGGTCCTGGCTGCGTAGTCCTGCCTGTGTCGATTAAGGCCTGTCTCGTGCCTGGCCCTGTTGGACAAGTTTGAACTGTACCGGTTGCATACTGGCTATATGGAACCTAGAAAACTGATGTACCTTGAGGATCCCATGTTGGAACCTTTTAAATCGGCTTAAGCTATTAGCTGTTAGTACAGTGGGAGGTAACTCCCTCATGAACATCTCACAGCGGAGGTGTACCTTGAGAGAGATCGCTGTTCGGGTCGATCGAACTGTTTAGATATGGGTTAGTCTTGGGAAAGGTTGATGCGTACGACATCAGTGGAGTGTGCCATTGCAACTCCGAGTATGGGCGTACGTGTCGTGCAGTCCGGGTGTCTACTGGTTGCAATCACCGTCGCTCGCGGTTATTTGAGCATACTTGGACACTGAGTCTTGACGTAGTAAGAAAGAGAATTGGAAAGATTATGAATATGCTGCTATGAATAATTCTTTGTATTGAAATCTTGGCTGCTATAGAGATATCATAATCAAATTTACAATTTCCATACATTTAACTTGGATAAGGCTTATGCAACCTTGAGCAAGTATCATCGTGGATGAAGCATTTCTTGTTTGATTGTGGAATTCACAATGAGGCTATGCCCATGGATCGCGTATGCTACTTTAAAACTGACCACTAAGGATTTGCATTCGGCGAATCCATTTCTGCAAATTCAGCTTTCCAGTCTTTAGAGTTCCCAGCATGTAGAGTTCCATGCTTTAGGTGAGACGGTTAAGTCTTGCCGAGCCTTGTGCTCACAGTTGCTATATTGTGGTTTTTGCAGGTATTATTAGCTTATGCTTATGTTATGGTTGTCCATGAGACCTCGAGCTTGTCAAGATGTATCTCATGGAAACCTTGCCTCTACCTCTCTGCTTCATGTTGCTAGTGAGAAGCGTCTGTGGGCATGAACGACTTCTCTTGTGCATAGCTAGTTAAGAGCATGAGTATGTATATTCCGTTGTGTTGTATATTATGTTGTAATAGAGGATTATCTTGTGAAATAAAAAATTTGTGTTGGTTATTTTGTATAGTTTTTCTTGTGTGTTGTTAGGTGTCGCATCGCACGGCACCACCCAATGCAATTCCTGGAATGTGTGGACACCGGTCCCCACAACCTCGCTTGCGTGCTTCCAGAAGATACGGCTTGGGCCTCGGCTGTCCTGAAGCGGTGTCGTGAAGCTGCGCATCCAGGGTCGAGGTCTTCCTCCCGTCCTTCGGCAAGGGCGGAGGTAGAGCCCTCAGCTACTTCTTACATGGCAGCGGTCAGCCAACCGACACCAACTCCGGAGCCGAGAAAGTGTTCCCACACATTGGCTGCAGGCTCTGCTAAATTTGTGCTGAAGAAGCAGAAGTTTTTTCGAGGGGATGAAACCCCCATCTCCCGTCACCAGGGAGCCAGCGCGGCTGAAGCTTCTGTCGTAAACTTAGCCTCTGATTCCAGCAGTGGCCCTGGTTCCGGAGGAGGTGCTGAGGGGCCTGCGGTGACTACCACGTCGGCTCGGGTTGACCGAAAGTCAGTACTAGAGACGGCGGCACCGGCCTTGTCGTCAGGTCTCGGCGACCTTGATCTATCGTGCGCGGTGGGAGGCCAGGGTCATTGGAGTGGCCCGACTTGCAGGTTCTCCCCTCTGCTATTTCTCTTCTTTTCTTTTTTGTTCTTGACAAAGCTTTATCTCAGTTTCTCAGGGCTTCGTCAGCCAATTTGGCGCCCTTGGTACTTCCATGGGTGGGCTTGATAACCCTTGTCCTTCCCAGAGCTGGGACGAGATCTATCGCGCTGCATCCTACGCCTGAAGGTGCGTCGGCCATATGTGTCATTGATGACTTTGCACCCCCCCATCTGACGAGGCAGGTGTGGTAGAAGTGGCGCCAAGCGTGGGAGTGCCATGCGAGAAGGTGCTAGGCGAGGAGGTGCCCGACGAGGAGGGGGCTACCTTGGTCAAGGCTGCCTCCCTTGGTGGGGCTGACCCGCAGGACAATGAAGCGGCGCCAGCGCCCAATGTTATTGGTGCGCAACTTGGCGACTCGCCACCAACGGGCGGTGATGTATTTGCAGCAAAGGAGGGGGCTTCAGTGCTGCACAGCGGTCCGGTGGTTCTTGGGGCTCCAGTCGAGCAACTATCTGGTCCCCGAGACCTGGTGTCTGCTGTGGGGTTGGTAGGAGGGGCGAAAGGGCAGTTGTCAGTGGTGACGGTTGATCCAATCCCTCTTGCTGATGCTGTTGCCGCAGCCCAATCCATCTTGCGCCAGACGCAGGCTGCTTTCGCCTGAGAGTGGGATCAGCTTGCGAAGGAGCGGCACTTGGTGAAGTTGGTCGACGCCAAGAACAAAGAGCTTGAGGTAAAGGCTTTGAAGGCCCATGCTGCCGCCAACACTCGCCTGAAGTTGTGCAAGGATCAGCGGCTGGAGTTGGTCCACCGTGAAGTTGTCGTAGCTGACGCGGAACGGGAGTTGGCGGTGAAGGAGGAAGAGGTCTCCCGAGGCCTGGAGGAGAAGCGCCAGGCTTTGCAGGACCTGGAGATCGTCATCAAGCACCGGGAGGACGATCCAGAGCTTCGTATTCGGGAGCTCGCCAACTGGGAGGAGACTGCGCGGAGAGAGATGGAGAGCCTCCAGGCCTCCCGTACGGTTGAGGCCCAAGGGGCCCGGGACTTCCTGGCCTGTGCGGGGCGGTGCTGGAACCCCTCTGCCTTGGTCTCGTGCCGCGTGGGGAGATATCTTAGGGGGTGGCCCAGCTGCTTCCTGCCTTGGACTCCCTCTGCTCGTCGTTGGGGTCGGTGAACATCGTCCTCGCAAGGCGACTGGAGGCTGGAGGAAAGGAGTTGGCTGAGCTAGTGGCCTACCACATCATGTTATGCTTTCGAAGCTGGTACCCAAAGATTCCGCTGGAGGCAATGGAGAAAGGTCCCCTTGATGAGCAGGAGGATGAGGCTAGGGCTGAAGTCCAAGACCTTGCCAGGGAGGTCGCTTCTTTGTTCCAGCGGAGTTGAGGCCGGCGGCACCTGGGCACAAGGCTTTTGTATCTGGGGATGACCCCCTTGTGTAAATAAATGTTTATGAATTTGGATTCATGTTGTTTTGCTTGTTGGCTTGTCACGTGCTTTCAGATTGTTGCCCCAATTCCTTCTCTTGAGTAAGGTCTTGAAGAGCCTTTGTTCATGTCGTTAGCCTTTTAGGGACCAACGCTTGCACATTTGACGCGGCCAGTTTGTCGCTAGATGACATCCTGCCTATGGAATCCCCCTTGGAGCCCCCCTGGTAGGCGTGGCTAGATTGTTGGGTACGCCTGCCACTTGAACGCAGGATGTCTTCGACTGGCCCCCATCAGAGTGAGGGAGCATGAGTGTTGTCGTTGCCGGCAGTCGAAGTTGGCTGCTCCGGCTCTGCCCTACGTCACTGTGAAGTCGTCAACGGCGGCCCCCCTGGGAGGTGCTGGAGCTGGGTGCTCCGGTGTTGCCTACCACCGTCGTGTAGTCATGGAATGCGGGCGCCTGGTGGACAGGATACCACAAGCGAACTTTGTTAGCAGTAGAAGCAGGGAAGGAGAGTGCACTCACTTGTCCGCGCTTGTTGCTGTCACTGACATGTCAAGATGTCGACGGCAGGCCCCTTGGGGGTGCCGGAGCTGTATGCTCTGGCGTCACCCACCATCTTCGTAGGTACGTCGGCGGCGGGCCCCTTGGGAGGTGCTCGAGCTGGATGCTCCGGCATCGCCCACCATCTTCTTAGAAACATCGACGGCAGGCCCCTTGGGAGGTGTCGAAGCTGGATGCTCCAGCGTTTCCCACCATCTTTGTAGAAACATCGATGGCAGGCCCCTTGGAAGGTGCCAGAGATGGATGCTTCGGCGCCGTCCACCATCATCGTTGAGACATCGATGGCAGGCCCCCTGTGTACAGGTTATCTGCGCTTGGTGCTGACGTTGACATTCTGGGACATCGATGGCAGGCCCCTTGCGAGGTGCTAGAGCTAGATGCTCTGGCGTCACCCACCATCTTGAAGGAAACGTCGACGGCAGGCCCCTTGGGAGGTGCCGGAGCTGGATGCTCCGGCATCTCCCACCATCTTCGTGGAAACATCGACGGCAGACCCCTTGGGAGGCTTCGGAGTTGGATGCTCCAGCGTCGCCCACCATCTTCGTGGAAAAGTCGACGGCAGGCCCCTTGAGAGGTGCCAGAGCTGGATGCTCCAGCATCGTCCACCATCGTTGTAGAGTCGTCAACGACAACCCCTGGTGTACAGGCTATCATGAGAGAACCCTGTTAGCAACAAGTGCGGGGCAGGAGATTTTACTCACTTATCCGTGCTTGGTGCTAACATTGACGATCTGGGACATCGACGGCAGGCCCCTTGTGAGGTGCTGGAGCTGGATGCTCTAGCGTCACCCACCATCTTCATGGAAATGTCGACGACAGGCCCCTTGGAAGGTGTCAGAGCTGGATGCTCTAGCGTTGCCCACCATCTTCGTGGAAACATTGACGTTAGGCCCTTGGTGTACAGGCTATCACAAGAGAACCCTATTAGCAACAAGTGCGGGGCAGGAGAGTTTACTCACTTATCCGCGCGTGGTGCTGACGTTGATGGTCTAGGACATCGAAGACAGGCTCCTTGCGAGGTGCTGGAGCTGGATGCTCCAACGTCGCCCACCATCTTCATTAAAACGTCGATGGCAGGCCCCTTGGGAGGTACCAAAACTGGATGCTCCGGCGTCGCCCACCATCTTCGTGGAAACGTCAACGGTAGGCCCCTTGGGAGGTGTCGGAGCTGGATGCTCTGGCGTCGCCCACCATGTTCATAGAAACGTCGACGGCAGGCCCCTTGGGAGGTGTCGGAGCTGGATGCTACAGCGTCACCCACCATCTTCGCGGAAACGTCGACGGCAGCCCCCTGGTGTATAGGCTATCGCGAGAGAACCCTATTAGCAACAAGTGTGGGGCAGGAGAGTTTACTCACTTATCCGCGCTTGGTGCTGACGTTGACGGTCTGGCACGTCGACGACAGGCCCCTTGCAAGGTGCTGGAGCTGGATGCTCCGACGTCGCCCACCATCTTCATGGAAACGTCGACGGCAGGCCCCTTGGGAGGTGCCAGGGCTGGATGCTCTGGCATTGCCCACCATCTTCGTGGAAATGTTGACGTCAAGCCCCTTGGGAGGTGCCGGAGAAGGATGCTCTGGTGTCGCCCACCATCTTCGTGGAAACGTCGACGGCAAGCCCCTTGGGAGGTGCCAGAGTTGGATGCTCCGACGTCGCCCACCATCTTCGTGGAAACGTCGACGGGAGGCCCCTTGGGAGGTGTCAGAGCTGGATGCTCCAGCGTCATCCACCATCGTCGTAGAGTCGTCAACGGTAGGCCCCTAGTGTACAGGCTATCGCGAGATAACCCTGTTAGCAACAAGTGCGAGGCAGGAGAGTTTACTCACTTATCAACGCTTGGTGCTGACATTACGGTCTGGGACGTCGACAGCAGGCCCCTCGTGAGGTGCTGGAGCTGGATGCTCCAGCGTCACCCACCATATTCATGGAAACGTCGACAGCAGGCCCCTTGGGAGGTGCCGAAGCTGGATGCTCCAGCGTCGCCCACCATCTTCGTGGAAATGTTGACGGCAGACCCCTGGTGTAGAGGCTATCGCGAGAGAACCCTATTAGCAACAAGTGCGGTGTAGGAGAGTTTACTCACTTATCCGCACTTGGTGCTAACGTTGACATTCTGGGACATTGACGGTAGGCCCCTTGCGAGGTGCTGGAGCTAGATGCTTCGGCGTCGCCCACCATCTTTGTGGCGACGTCGACGACAGGCCCCTTTCAAGGTGCCAGAGCTGGATGCTCCGGCGTAACATGCTTTGTATGTCCTATACACATAATAGAGGTGCATATTATTTTGCTCGCTGGTGATCTTTTCCTATCCTTAAGTATTGTCATGTCTCCTAGGCTGGTACACAGGATTTGGGTAATTCTGTGCATTGGCGCTCAGGGTCTGGCTTCCTTCTTATTCGGGGGTGTGAGCGTCCTGGCCCCCGGTACTTAGCTGCAACACTGGGAGGCAAAGCGCACACGCTTAGGGTACAGGACCAAGCTAAGCATGCTACGCGCTCTGGACCTCCACCTCAGCGTTGGCCTTTCGCAGGGAACTATTTGGCACCACAGGACCCCAAGTAAGAGGGCAACTGTGAGGTTCTAAGACACCTTGCAGGTACCTCAAATACATCCACCTGCAGCAGGGTTGCATGACTCTACTAGGGGTGATATAGAACAAATTTCACCAAGTATATGAAGACAAAATACGAAAGACAAGACTAGCTTTATTGATCACAAAATTAACAGGTAATTTTAAGTGAACGTAAGAGAAAGCACATGGTAAGATAGTGAATTCTTGTCATTAGTGGTCTCAGGAGTGGATTGGCTTTACAATAAGGCAACGACCCACTCCAGTTGGCTAGGGAGGCAGAGTGTTCATGCTTAGGGTACAAAACCAATCTAAATGGTTGTACACTCTGGAACCCCCCCCCCCCCCCCCCCGGAGTTTGGTTGTCCTAAGTGCCGCTCCTTGGCACCATGACCCCCTGCATTATCCTACAACTTATGCTTAAGGGTAGAACTTATAGAGGTGCTCTATGTTCCAAGGGTTGTTGAGGGGCTCTCCTTCTTCCGTGGCAAGGCGAGCACACCCAGGGCGGGATACTTGTATCACTCGGAAGGGGCCTTCCCAGCTGGGGGAAAGTTTGTCTGACCCTTCTCGAGAGAGTATGCGCTGCAGCACCAGGTCACCTGTATTGAGCACCCTACTCCGCATGAACCGCTCTTGGTAGCGCCTCAACACCTGTTGGTAACGTGCGTTTCATATGGTGGTGTGCCACCTTGCTTCGTCGATGAGGTCGACATCTTATCGTTGGAGCTGGTTTTGTGAGGCTTCATCGAATGCTCGGACTCTGAACGAGCCCACAACGATCTCTAGGGGGGGGGCGGAGGGCGGCCTCGGCCCCATACACCAGAAAGAAAGGCGTTTCTACCGTGGCGCGATTGGGTGACGTCCGGCTTGCCCACAGTGCACAAAGGAGTTCGTCGACCCACTTGGCATCATGCTTATCCAAGCCGTCATATGTGCGTGTCTTGAGGCCCCTGAGGATCTCAATGTTGGCCCGTTCGACTTGTCCGTTGCTCTTTGGATGAGCCACGAATGCATAACAAACTTGGATGCCAAGGTATTTGCAGTAGTCCTAGAAAGCTGCACTGGTGAACTGGGTCCCGTTATCGGTGATGATCCTGTTCGGGACCCCGAACCTGCAGACAATTGATTTGTTGAACTTGACTATGGACTCCTTGTTGATGTTGATCACTGGGGCCACCTCCGGCCACTTGGTGCACTTATCTATGGCGAAGTAGAGGAACCGGTACCCTCTGACTACCCTAGGGAAGGGTCCCAGGATATCCAGCCCCCAAACCGCGAAAGGCCAGGAGGGCGGAATTTGCTTGGCGTGGAACTAGCACGCCTTGCACTTCTTGACCAGTTTGACGGTGTCTTGTAGTGCAGTTGGCCAGTAGAAGCCATGTCGGAAGACTTTGCCAACCAGCATGCGGGAAGCAGCATGATTCCCACACTCGCCTTCGTGGATTTCTACGAGCAAGTCGCATCCTTCTTGCCGAGTTATGCACTATAGCAGTACGCCGTTGGCACCACGTCGGCAGAGATCACCTTCTACCAGCATGTAGAGTTTAGCCATCCTCCCTATCCTCTCAAGGGATGTTGGGTCTTCCGGGAGGAGGTTGTCCTTCAGGTAGTCCTAGACCTCTGTGATCCACGCGTCAGGACTCTCCTGAGCTTTTGGATCTTGGGCGCCAGGTGATTTGGGACCCCTGGTGACACTCAAGAACCTTGGCGGCCCCCATGGTTGCAGGGCCACCATGGTTGCCAGTTCTGTGGAGTTGGGCTCACCTTCTTTATTAGGCCCTGCCGGCCTAGCGGTCGGCCGCACCAATCTCCTGCCAAAGACCCTTTCTGGAACAGGGGCTCTTGTGGACTCTATGGTTGACAGGGCATCGACGATGGAGTTGTCGGCGCGCGGCACATGGCAGAGATCCAAGGCCTCGAATCCATCTTCTAGCTTCTTGACATGTATTAGATATGCCGCGAGTTGCTGGTCGTTGCAGCAGCACTCACTCCGGACTTGCTTGATGATCAGCTGGGAGTCTCCCTTGACCAGCATCTGCTGGACACCGAGACCCTACGCAGTTGTGAGTCTGAATGTGGACTAGAGGGAGGGTGAATAGGCCTTTTTGAATTTTGGTCAGAACCTGCAACATTTAACAAACTGATCCAATCCCGAGATATCGGACTAGTCTGGTAGAGTGCGGACTAGTCTGGTGAGTGCGGACTAGATTGATCAAGCTTGATCGATTATCTCGATCCTAGACTATATGCAGCAGAGGGTACTTGTAATTGGAGTGTCGCACTACTATGAACTAGGATGTAGCACAAGTTAATCTTATATTCAATGTTTCAACGTAATATAAACAAGATTGATTGAAACCCTAGATAGATATGAAAAGTAAGAACAATGGGCGCAAAGTAAGAACACAAGATCTTTACCCCGTGGTTCGGTTCCCACAGAGGCAACCTACATCCATGTTGAGGAGTCCACAAAAGGATCGGGTCTTCTCCAACCCTACCCTCGTCGGATCGCCACGGAGGCCAATCCTTTTCACTAATCACAAAGGGCAAATAACTGAATTCAAGGGGCCTTCTCACAAGTTGAGGGCTCCCCAAGATTACAAGATGAACACCACCAAGAACACACTCTTAAGATTTCTGTCGGTGTTTTTGGATTCGGCAGATCTCCTGACACTACCTCTGGTAGATCGAGGAGTTGTACTTCGGTAATGGGTGCGCCGAGATTCAAGAAGGTGAAAGACACGTGTACACAGAGATTTAGGTGGTTTGGGCCGCCTGAGCGTAATACCCTACTCCACGGGGTGTGTTAGTGATGTATTAAGCTTGTGAGTCTAGAAGAAGCTCCAGAAGAAGAAGCTTGTCTAGCTCAGGGTGTTCAGTAGTGGTCTGGAACCGTCCCTTGTGTATCGTCGACCAGTCCTTTTATAGTACAAGGACTGGTCGTTACAATGTTAGCCTGGTCCAACAGGTGGCCCCGGCGGTTACACATGCTTGACACACAATAAATGAGGTTAATTACCCTTAATAGCCTGGTAACGGGCCTTAACAGTGCCATTACTAGTATAAAGGGTCATTCGATAGTGTGTCATTAATATGGTATTAATGACACTTAATCGGGTCTTAAAGTCTTTGATTGCTCCTTGATGGTCTGGAGCTATTGGGGGGTCCACCAGCCTAATTGTTGAAGCTGAAGGTCCTGCGGTTGCTACGTGGTAGCTCCGGAGCTTACTGTCATGGACGGGTAGTTCTGGTGCTGTTGGACACGTGGAATTACCAAAGCTTCCCTCTGTTTGGGGTTAGGTCCGGGGGTGCCATACTGGTATTCCGACCGGAGCTTCCCATGTGTGGGTGATAGCTCCGGTCTTGTGATACACGTGGCGGCCCTAGGACTAACCATGTCGGGGAAGCAGGTCCGGCTACGCCTGACATGTGGGGCCTTTGGAGGTCTTCAAATCTGGTAGATGGAGTTTCCTTGTGATCTTTGTGATCCCAAGGGGTATCTGGTACGGAGGGTACCGATAGTGGCCCCTTGGACTCACCTACGGGAGAGACCTTTTGGATGAGGTCATTTCACCGGAGGTGGGTCCATTCTTCAGTTTCTAAGCCGTGTCTTCAAGGGTCTTTGGTTGTGCCGTTGGCGGTAGTTCGTAGTTAAACTTCCGCTACATGGCGTATCTCGGAGGTGGCAGGTGAGATCTCAGCGTGCGGATCTCACGCAATTGAAGGTCGCCGGTTCCCAATACGAAAATTGAATCAGTTCCGCGTGCCTTGTCAGGCCGCCGCCTTTGAGTTTCCCGCCTTTTATGATGACAACCGTTCGTCTGGGGTAAGAACCTCGACTTGATCGTCGGGGTGGCCCCGGGCCCCCTTGTCATTGGCGGGGTGAAATTTTTGACTGGTATCGTCGGCTCCTCTGCGGTTTCCATCCAGGCGTTATGGGGGCTTACTTAAGAAGGAAAGCACGCATCATTTGGGGTTCTTTACGCCTTTCAATCGTTCTTGTGTTAAAACCTTCCAAACCTTCGCTTGCCTTTCCTCTCTTGCCTCGCTGTGCCGCGATAAAGTTGGGTCTCCGCTAGAGCCAACTGAAGTCCGATGATGATTTGAAGAAGGTTCGGGCCCTCATGGGATGGTCCCCTGACTTCTTCAACCATTTGGTCTGCGCCGGTAAGCTTCCATTCGAGAAGGAACACATCGGCGACATGGTGTACTTCTCCGCATACGCCATGGTGGGACTGATCTCACCTTTCTCCTCTTTCTTCTTGATGCTGCTAGACTTTTATGGTCTGCAGCTTTACCACCTTGGCCCCCACTCCATTCTGCTAGTGTCCATATTTGTCCACTTCTGCGAGATGTGGGTGGGCATTCCCCCCTACATTGAGCTTTTCCGCACCTTCTTCACTGTCCAAACCACAGGTCGGAGCGACGAGTACCTTGGCTTCTACTATTTTGTGAAGTGCAAGAGTGCCCGTACAAGTACTTGCGGTCGTTCCCTTCTGATAAGTGGGACGACTGGAAGAAGGATTTAATTGTAATCAGGGTGGAGGAGCACGAGAAGCTGGAGCTGCGGGAAGGCCTCCCCAACATCGACACTTCAGTTTGGAGTGAAGCTCCGGTGCTGTCGGATGCCTTCGATCCTGCTCTGACCAGGATCCGCCAATGTGTGGAAGGATGGGTGACTCCCGAGGCGGTGTTTTGCAACTTCCTGACCAACAGGTGGGCTCCGTTGAAGAGAAGGGAGAAGTTGGCTTGGGCCCTCAATAGTATGTTGGACGACGACCGGATCGCGACCGGTTTGAAGTCCAACATGGAGGGTGCAACTTTGGAGTTCCACCTGAAGAAATTCCAGCACGGCATCAACATCGAGGGCGACGACTTGGCTCCGCCACCAGCTTTCCTCCCACTGAACATGGAGGCATCATTCAGTAGGGAGCTCCGGCGGACGATGCCGGTGCTTGATGAACTTGGTGTCGTTGAGAGGCGCTCGACCACCGGGTTGGCAATCTCCGAAGCTCCGGAAGGTGGCTTTGTTCCCGCCCCTAAGCCAAGAACCGAAGTCGTCGGCAAGGGCAAGGAATTGGTCGAGCCCTCGAGCTGTAAGAGGAAGCATGCCGATAGAAGGGCTAGGCGTACTTCTTCCATGGCGTCTCCTTCTCCCCGGAGGGGGAGGTCTATGACGGCGGTGTCTACTCGAGTAGCGGTTTCTTCCCGGGGTGCTAGCTCCGGCCAGGTGACTCCGGTCCCAAGGCCAGCTGAGGGCTTCGGGTCCGGAGGTCCTTCCTGGTCGAGGGGGGCCTTGACCAGAGCAACATCGACAGCAGCAGCAAGCTCCGGAGGGCCCTCTGGGGCTACCATGCCAGTGTCGGCTGGGGCCAGTCCGGAGCATCCGGAGAAGAGGTTTCGTGGGAACTCGTGCGGAAGCCTTACGAGGTAATTTTTGATTTTTTACCTTAGTTAGTTGTTTTATTTTTAACTGTATTTTGAGTCTCTTCGTCCTTCATCTACAGCGTGCCCAAGAAAAGGGTTGAAGCTCCGGTCCCTGTAGTAGCGGTCGAGGCTGTGCAGGCTGAAGCTCTGGCTCCGATTCCAGCGCCGCCCCAAGTGGTGGCTGAGGCTGTGGCACCCCTGGCACCGGCTGTCGTGGTTTTGAACGACTCATCCCCAGAATCTCCTGTGGTACCGCCGGACCACGGTACTGAAGATGTACCAGCAGCGCCAGCCTCGGAGGTTGAAGCTTCAGGCTTGGATGTTGTGATGTTGGACGCTCCGGCCGCAGAGCCGAAGGAAGCTGCGATTCCGGCCCTAAAGCCGGATGTTGCTGAAGCCCCGGCAGTTGAGACGGTGGTTGATGAGGTCCCGGCGGTAGAGCCGGGAGTTTATGAAGCTCCGGCACTTGAGCCAGTTGCTGAGGAAGCTCCGGCGGTAGAGCCGGTTGCTGCAGAAGTCCCGGCTGTGGAGCCGGTCGTTGAAGTGGTTCCGACGTCCGAGCCAGTTGCTGTGGAGGTGTTGGCGCCTGAGCCTTTGGTGATCGAAGCGCCAACGCCGAAGCCCATGATGGTCGAAGCGCCAGCACCTGAGCCAGCGGCAGAGGATGCGCCTGCGCCGGAGCCAGAAGTAGCTTCTGCTCTGACCGAACCTTCAACACCCGCTCCGGAAAGCGATGATCCTAGAGGTGCCCGCTGCTGAGCCAGAGTGCCGTGATGAAGCTACTGGCCCTCTGCCGGAGGGGCCAGTTGTTGATGACCTAACGGCTGGGCCTTCGGAACCAATTCCGGAGGTTGGAACTTCGGCTGCAGGTACTTCCTCGACGACGGCCGAGGCTATCTCGTAGGACGGCCCTAGTGTCGTGGAAGCTCAGGGGACCACTCTCGTAGAGTGGGACCCAATTTTTGTTGCTGAAGATCCGCTGGAGCCAGCGGAGAGGACCCAGCAGGTCCGGACCCGATCTTTCTATCGTTGTCTATTGACAACGCCTGCTCCAGTCTTTGCCAAGTCCAGTTGGCCTTCTACCACGACAGCAAGGCCCTCGAGGAGGAGCACCAAACCCTTAGGATGTGGCGCAACTGACTCCATTTTGAGACCAAGCTGGCGCAGTCAAGGCTAGCTGATGACAAGGAGTGGGTTCCAAGGGAGAAAGTCCGCCTGGAGTACTGGGGTAAGTTGTTGGATGAGAGAGAAAGCATGACGTGGACCCTCGACAACCAATCCCAGGCCATCTATGAGCAGGCCAAGGCTGCAAATAGCACAGCTGATGAGCGCCAGGAAAGGCTCTCCGCCATCCATGATAGTCTTGTCAAGCGCCGGAAGGCTCTTGAAGCGTGGGAAAGACGGCTCAAAGATGAAGAGCAGAAATTCCTGGAGCTGCGAGACAACCTCGTGAAGAGGGAGGAGGAGCTTGTCCAAAAGACAGCTCTGGCTGACAAGAGCCTTGAAGAATGCACCAAGAAATTCGATGAGCGTTGCAAGGAGGATGATAAGAAGGCCTGGGAGTGAGGGCAAGAACTCTACAAGCAAGAGAATGCCATCGCCACCCAAGAGAAGAAGGTGCAGGGCCAAGAGAAAGATCTGGTCAACCGCCAGAATGAGATCCACCTCCGGGAGGAAGAGCTCAGCAAGCTCGAAAGGCAGGTTGCTGAAACGATTCAGCAGAATGCCAAAGAGGTGGAGCGTATTGCTCGGGAGAGCTCGGAGCTAGCAGCGACCAAAAGATCCTTGGCGAAGATGCGTGGTGCAAGGGCTGCGGAGTCCCAACAAGTTTGGGACTTCCTGGGCAAGGCCAACGACACGCTGACGCCAATGGGCTTCAATCCTGTGCGTCCTGATGATCCGAAGCCGGAGCTAGACCAGGCATTGGAGGCGCTGAGGTCAGCGGGCAACAAGCACTCCAAGGTGGGTGATGTCATCGCGGACCAATTGGAAACGGAGGGTCAGTCCCTGGCGAAGAACGTCGCAGAGTTTGTGCTGACGTGCTACACCAGCCGGGACCCTCAATTCCCTCTGGACCCGGTGCTTGAAGGCCCCATCGAAGGAGAGGGTGAAGCCGCCCGAGCCAACGTGTCGGAGGTGGCCCAGAAGGTTGCCCAGTTCTTCCATAGGGTCTAGGACCGTCTCTCGGTAGCTCCCGCTTGTATTCTCTCTTCTTCTTCTCCAATTTTGTAATCTCTTGTCTCCAGATGAATGAAATCCAAATTTTTGTGAATTCGAACTTCATTTTTTGTCTTCAACACCTTTGTCTCGCTTGGCCCCCTAGTAGATGTACACAATTTGATTGTGAACATGTACCAAGAGGATGTAACAGTTGTTGAAGACTTGCGTGCTTCGAACTTGTTGAATGTAGGTCCGAAGTCTTCGATAGTGTAGGCCCTCTGAGGCTGTCGGAGCTTAGTGGCTCCGGCATTGACCATCGCTGGAGCTTAGTAGCTCCGGAGCATCGATGGTTAGTCCTCTGGGGTGTCGGAGCTTTTGCAGCTCCGATAGTGACCTCTGTCAACACGTGTTGTGTCAACGTTAGACTCCACTTTAGAGTCTTTCCACCATCTTCACGTTGACGACTTGCCCCCTAGCTTTACCGGAGCTGAGTAGCTCCAGAGACGCTCAATGTTAATGTTTGAACATTGACCACAAGCCACTAGAGGATGTCGGAGCTTATTTATTTTTCCTACACACTAAAGTCAAGAAAAACAGTAAAATCCGTTTCCTATCTATAAGTTCATTGCGGCTTACTGTTCCCGAGAAGTTTTTAGGTCGAACACAACCCCAAATACAATCAAGAGCACCGTCTTGCTCCCTTCAGGTCCGACCGTTTCTGGACTCGCCTTACTTCGGCCTGTCGGGGTGTAGGTATAGTGGCGTACTTAGGGTGCAGGACTAGGCTAAGTCGATAGCACACTCCGGCCCTTGATTGGCTTGGCGACATTCAGACAAGTAGGCCATCAACAATGCCTGAACCCGAAAGGATAGACAATCCAACTCGAATCGTACATGAACCGGTCGAGCTAAAGTTTCTTAAGAACTGCACAACTTTGTTATAGACAAGAAAGAGAAAAATAAAAAATATTGAGCCTGTACAAAGTAAATGCACGTGGAGTTTGTTTTCACACAATGATGTCTTTCATTATAGGTCCGGGGTACAGGGGAAACAAGTACACTCTTAGGGTACAGAACCAGGCTAAGTGTGTTTCGTTTCTCGTTTGACCCAAGGTAGCTAGCTACACTTTTAGTTCTGAGACTGTGAAAAGTGTTGCATGGGCGTTGCGGACCTAACAGGGTAGGTTCAGCTGCCCTCCCAGAGGAGCTACTCGACTCTGTACAATGACTCTATAACATACACCACGTGTAATTACAGACTCACCTTCGTGATATTAAGCGTAGAACTTACGGAGGTGCTCAATGTTCCAAGGATTTGGGAGAGGTGTCCCATCCTCGGTTGCCAAGTGAATGCATCCGGGACGGGATACTTTGATCACTCGGAAGGGTCCCTCTCAACTGGGGGAGAGTTTGTTTAACCCTTCTCTGGATAGTATTCTCCATAGCACCAGATCGCCTTCCTCGAGCTGTCGGCTGTGTATATGCCGTTGGTGATAGCGCTGAAGAGCTTGGCGGTATCGGGCATTCCGAACAACTGCTTGGCACCTTCCCTCTTCAAGGAGGTCAAGGTCTTCACGCCGGAGCTGGTCCTGCATGGCTTCGTCGGAGGTCCGGACCCAGAGCGACCCCAAGGTGATTTCTGGAGGAAGGACTGCTTCAGCTCCGTACACCAGGAAGAAGGGTGTCTCTCCGGTTGACCGGTTTGGAGTTGTCCTGTTGGCCCATAGAGTGGACGGAAGTTCTTCAATCCTGTTGGCTCCATGTTTTTTCAGGCGCTCATATGTGCGTGTCTTGAGTCCTTTCAGGATTTCTGCATTTGCTCTCTCGACTTGGCAATTACTTGCCGGGTGATCTACAGAAGCGTAGATGACTTGGTTGTTGAGGTCTTTGCAGTATCCTTGGAAAGCAGAGCTTGTGAATTGGGTCCCATTATCTGTTATGATTTTGTTCAAGAATCCAAATCTGCATACTATGGACTGCAAGAAGTTGATAGCTGATTGCTTGTTTATTGTCACAACTGGAGTTACTTCCAGCCATTTGGTGAATTTGTCGATGGCAACATACAGGAACTTGTAACCTCCGACGGCTCTTGGGAAAGGTCCCAAGATGTCAATCCCCCACACAGTGAAAGGCCATGTAGGAGGTATCATTTGTAGAGGCTGAGCCGGTGTGTGAATTTTCTTTGCATGGAACTGACATGCTTTGCATTTCTTCACCAGCTCAGTTGCATCCTGGAGCGCTGTAGGCCAGTAGAAGCCATGCCGGAAGGCTTTACCAACCAGCGTGCGGGAAGATGCGTAGTTCCCACACTCGCCTCCATGGATTTCTGCAAGGAGCTCACAACCTTCTTCCCTTGTGATGCACCGCATTAGGACGCTGTTGGCACCACACCGGTAGAGATGCCCTTCTACTAGCATGTATCTTTTAGCCAATCTGACTATTCGGTCAGCGGATACATCATCGTCAGGAAGGATATTGTCTTTCAAGTAGATCCAGATCTCCGAGATCCATGCATTGGAGCTTGCTTGAGCATTTGAGTCTTGCGTGCTGGGTTGCTCGGAGCTTCCGGCAGCACCTATGACCCTTGATGGCTGCCATGGTAACAGGGCCATCGGGACCACCAGCTTCGGGATGCTGGTCTCGCCCCCTTCGCTCAGTTCGGCAGGCTGAGCTGTGGGTTTTGACAACCTCTGGACGAAGGTTCTATCAGGAGCCGGAGCTCCGGTTGACGCTTTCGTCGAGAGTTCGTCAGCTTCAGCGTTATGGACACGCCGGACATGGTGGATATTCTGGACTTCGAAGTCCTTCTGAAGCCTCTGGACTTCAAGGAGATAAGCATCTAGTTGAGGATTGTTACAGGAGCATTCACCCTTCACCCGTTTAATGATGAGCTGCGAATCTCCCTTGACCAACAGCTGCTTGACATCGTATGATAGTACCACCTTTAGTCCATAAATGAGTGCTTCATACTATGCCATGTTGTTGGTTGCTTTGAAGTCAAGGTGGACCATGTATTTTACCTTCTCCCCGGTTGGAGCGAGGAGAAGGACTCCAGCTTCGGCCCCCTGCTTTTGCATGGAGCTGTCGAAGTAGAGGGTCCAGTGAGGATCGGTGAAGACTGGAGCCTTGAGTTCTGACATCTGCTCACTAGGGCCCCCAGGGTTTGATGGAGAGGGGGTCCATTTCGCCACAAAGTCCGCCAGTGCTTGACTCTTGATAGATTGTCTCGGGACGAATTCTAGATCGAATTCGGCCAATTCTGCTGCCCACTTTGCAATGTTCCCAGTAGAGTTGGGATTATGCAAGATCGCACGCAGTGGGTAAGATGTCACCACTGAGATCTTGTGAGCTTGGAAGTAATGGTGAAGCTTTCTGGAGGCGATGAGAACTGCGTAGAGATGCTTGTGCAACTCCAGGTATTGAGTCTTGGCATCATGTAGTACTTCGCTGATGAAGTACACTGGGTGTTGGACTGTCCGGGTCCTCCCGGAGGGGCTCGGAGCTTCCTCCACATCACCCCAGAACCTCCCAGAGGGGTCCGGATCTGCTTCGATGACCTCCGGGTCCCTGCTAGAGGAACCCGGAGCTTCTACTGGAGTGACCCACACCCTCCCGGAGGGGTCCAAGTCTTCTGGGACAACTCCCTGTTGATCCAAGTCTGAGGGCTGGGACCCAGACTCACCTTCAAGAACCTCCGGACCCTCCTGGAGGGGTCTGGATTCCTGAGCTTGAGATGGTTCTGGTCTCTCCGCGACCAGGACCATGCTGACAACCTCGTCGGTTGCTGAAATGTAAAGCAGTAAGGGCTCACTAGGGTTCGGAGCTACCAAGGTTGGTAGAGTGGTGAGGAGCTGCTTTAGCTCTTGGAACGCCTTTTCTGCTTATTCAGACCATTGAAATGGTCCGGACTTCCTCAATATCTTGAAGAAGGGTAGCGCCCATTTTGCCAGTCTTGAGATGAACCGGCTGCTGCTGCAACCAGATGTTCCACATCAGCTCTCCACTGCTCCATTTCACCCTGGGATGCACCTGGAGGTGGTGGACATTGGAGGAGAGCACGCGCTGCATGAAGCGCGTGTTCAGGGTTGTTGTTATTTGCCGATGCAGTGACCAACGTCGATGCACCGTCATGCTGCTCAGCTTGACGTGCTGGGGCAGGCAGTGGTGGTGGAGGCATGACTCATGCTGGAGCCATGGCACCTGCTGGTTGCTGCATGTTGGAGGGATTGCCTCCAGCGGGTTGAACGGCAGGGTTGCCGTTGGATGATCCAGCAGCTGAGTTCACCATACTCGAAATCTCGGGCACCCCCTTCTTGGAACGCCAACTGTCAGTGTTTGGATCTGGCAGATCTCCCGACACTACCTCTGGTAGATCGAGGAGTTGTAGTTCGGTAATGGGCGCGCAGAGATTCAATAAGGTGAAAGACACGTGTACACAGAGATTTACGTGGTTCGGGCCGCCTGAGCGTAATACCCTACTGCACGGGGTGTGTTGGTGATGTATTAAGCTTGTGAGTCTAGAAGAAGCTCCAGAAGAAGAAGCTTGTCTAGCTCAGGGTGTTCAGTAGTGGTCTGAACCGTCCCTTGTGTATCATCGACCAGTCCTTTTATAGTACAAGGACTGGTCTTTACAACGTTAGCCTGGCCCGACAGGTGGCCCCGGCGGTTACACATGCTTGACACACAATAAATAAGGTTAATTACCCATAATAGCCTGGTAACGGGCCTTAACAGTGTCGTTACCAGTATTAAGGGTCATCCGATCGTGTGTCATTAATATGGTATTAATGACACTTAATCGGGTCTTGAAGTCTTTGATTGCTCCTTGATGGTCCGTAGCTGTTGGGGGGTCCACCAGCCTGATTGTTGAAGCTGAAGGTCCGGCGGTTGCCACGTGGCAGCTCTGGAGCTTACCGTCGTGGACGGGTAGTTCTGGTGTTGTTGGACACGTGTCATTACCGGAGCTTCCCTCTGTCTGGGGTTAGGTCCAGGGGTGCCATACTGGTATTCTGACCGGAGCTTCCCATGTGTGGGTGATAGCTCCTGTCTTGTGATACACGTGGCGGCCCTGGGACTAACCATGCCGGGGAAGCAGGTCCGGCTACGCCTGACATGTGGGGCCTTCGGAGGTCTTCAAATCTGGTAGATGGAGTTTCCTTGGGATCTTTGCGATCCCAAGGGGTATCTGGTACGGAGGGTACGGACAATTTCAATGAAAACCACAGTATTGTGTTAGGGAATCAAACCAAGAGCTCAACGGGTGAAGACTCGTGTCTCTCCTTGGATCCAAAGTGTATCCTCAAAGGATTAAGCTTTCTTGTGTTGTATTGCGTTGAAAGATGAGTTTTATAGGCTCTTGGAGGGTGTGACGGCGCAGGGTGTCGAGAGTTGTCAAAGATGGGTCGTGCACACCTATTTATATGGGGTTTCCAAAAGTTACCGTTAGGGTTTAGAAAGATCAGACTAGTCCGTGGTGGACACTGGACTAGTCCGATTTGGTTCTAGAAAGCTTCAGACTAGTCCGATGAATATCGGACTTGTCCGGATAGGTGAATCCCTTAGTGAAATTGGGGAACAAGTCCGCACTTGAAGGACTTGTCCGATTGACATCAGAAAGATATCGGACTAATCTGTGGTGTTATCAGACTTGTCCGATTTCGTGCAACTTGTGAAGTGTTTGGGGGACTAGTCCGCACTGGGGTGGACTAGTCCGATTCTAGTCAGAGAGATATCGGACTAGTCCGTGGTGATATCAGACTAGTCCGGTCAGTGAAAAACTGGACTGTGAGGACAAGTCCGCATTGTGAGGACTTGTCCGATCTGGTACAAAAAGATATCGGACTAGTCCGGGGTGAGTCGGACTAGTACGGTCCTGTATAACTTTGTGCAATGTGTGAGATTATTTGTGCTTGAGATCTTGGGGTGTGTTTCCTTAACACACTCCATACACAATGATCTACTACACTTGTGTGATGCCCGGTTCTGAAAAATGAACCAAGTTAACGCATATGTGTGCCCAGGATGTTCATCACACATACACGAGTGCAATCACAAAAGAGTATACAGAAAATTACCACAGAACAAGATTAATTAACCAAATTTTATTACACAATCATTTATCCTCGAATACAAGCTCTAATGAATATTTATGACAAGTTCAACTAATGCAGTGGAAATACTCTAATTAAGCAACTAAGCAAACTAAGCATAAGGGATAGCGCAACTCCAATCAACACCACAGGCAAAGTTGACGGTAGACACGGCCTAGAACTCTGCATTATCACCATTAAACTCCCCATCCTGACCTGCAACTAATGGGTGGGGGATTGCAAGAGTGAGTACATGTTGTACTCAGCAAGTGTGGAAAGTTTGACATGTGGCTGATTCAAATGACGACAATAATAATGGCAAAGTGCTGAAAAGTACATTAAAACATTTGAAAGCAATATATTATATTTATATGAATCAAACCCATCATAATCATAAGTAATATCATAATACCAATCCATAGTTCACCATCCTCATCAATAATTCCAGATTTCACCATTTGCCCATAACCATATTCAATACCAGAAATTAATCCATAACCATAATACTGACCATAACCATCCCAAATACCATCCCAATACCAAATTCCCTCTAATCATGGAAGTTGTCCAGGTGCTCATAACTGGGAGCACGGCTATCATGATATTTTTATTTAACTCTGCAGAGTTTGTACCTCTTTACCCACGTCTTTATGATTTCATCACCCGTCGGCGACTAAAGAACCTCCCTTATGCCAATTACACTTCCTTTGGTGTATGGCCAAGAGATCACAAAATAGCCTTTATAAAGGGATTACTAGCCTATTTAGACCCCACTGAGGTTTCACCGGTGGCGATGCCTCCAATTGAGCACATCTTCAACCAAGGGCCCCCTCTTGAGCCATTCGGATCCCAGGTAGTCCCAACAATCATCAACAAACCCAATCCGACTACCCCTTCCCCAAGCATCCACAATGGTCCAAATAGCACTGGCAAAGCCCTAATTAATCAGCTACACCGCACCCATACTTGGCCTCGTGGTGGCACTGTAGTCCTGGCTTATTCTCGCATGAACCGGTCCTTAGATCTAAAGCAAGCAAAACCACCATAACATCCAACCCATCCACATATCAGGCTTTCTTAGATCACCCTTACCATACCGTATCAACCAGTTCACATTAACCAGAATATCATTAATACATAATTAAATGTGTAGTATTATTTTTCCATCCCAATTAATTAAGCGAAGCAAAAAGGTAAAAGCCCTTCCCGACTCTCAACCATATATTCCAGGTGACAAGGGTGGTTTAGCAAATCTAGTAAACTTCCTACCATAGGATTCCCATCAAATTGACACAGCATGCAGTTTTGCAAACAAAACATTTATTTTAAAAACAGGATCAATATGCTTCAAGGACACTTGCCTTGCTCTTGCTGTCGATTAGGGTCAAAGCCTTCAAACTCTTGGTGTTGTAGATCCTCCGCGGCACTCTCTAGCGCAATTCCGTCTAATCCGCATAATAAACATACAAGACAAGAAACACAATCAAAGAGTGCACAAATATTACTCAATATGACATGACATGCATGATTAATGCAAATGCAAGGTAGTACTTGTTAATAGATTGCTTTTAATGATCAATAACTAGTTCTAATAGCTTTTAACAAGTTTATACAGGTTTGGATGTGATTAGATCAAATTTTAGAATCAATTCAACGCAATTTAACCAGAAATATAGGACTAGTCCGCTAGGGACCGGACAAGTCCGCACTTTACGAGATCAGCAGATTAGGGTTTTCTAGATCGACGTGAATTTGGAGATTAGGGGTTGAATTCACGTAAGGAAAAGATAATAGAAGGTATACCATGTGTTTAGAAATCCAATGAATCAAGAAACTTGGAGGTAACACTTGGATCTTGATGATCTAGGGTTGGTGATGAACTTGGAGATGAATTGGTGGTGAAGAACGAAACTCGGTGGAGATCTTGATCCTCTTTCGTTTCCTCCTCTTATTCTTCTTGCTTGGGATCTTCTCCTCCCTCCTTGATGGTGTCTCCCCACGAACTAGGGTTTGGGTGGGTGGAAAATTGGCAAATAGATGTCAAACCAAGGGTGGGGTTGTTTATATAGAGGTGGAGGATAGGGTTAGATGGATTTCGAGTTTTGGGGTGAGTAGAGGCCGGTTTAGAGTCCCACATGGGCTCTAAAAGAGTTAGGCACGACGTCCTTAGGCTCACTTAACGTGAAACCCAAGAAACAAGTCGTAAAACAAAAGATCAACTCGGAGTCACGAAATATCGGACAAGTCCGGAAAGGACCGGACTAGTCCGAAGTCATCCAGAGAGAAAATCGGACAAGTCTGGCCAAACATCGGACAAGTCCGACTTTGAACAGAGAGGAAATCGGACAAGTCCGCTGGAACACCGGACTAGTCCGGAAAAGTCCAAGGACTTAGCAAATTTTCAAGGATTCTTGGAATATTGGACTAGTCCGCACAAAATCGGACAAGTCCGAAAGTTTCCAGAGGCAAAATCGGACTAGTCCGTAGCAAAACAGACAAGTCCGTTTTTAGTGAGAGAGAAATCGGACTAGTCCTCAGCAAGATCGGACTAGTCCGCACTTTCCTGCGTTTTAAGTGCAGTTTTGTTCCAAATCAATTTTAAACTTGTTCCTCTTTGTGTGGATCAATGTTAAACATGTATATGAATGTATGCAAGGCATGATGCATGAAAATGAGGGTGTTACAAACCTACCACCCTTAAAATGAATCTCGCCCTCGAGATTCGACGTGGAAGAGAAGAGATAGGGAATTTCCTTCTTGAGATCATCCTCCAATTCCCACGTCGCTTCTTTTTCTGTGTGGTGCTTCCATTGAACTTTACACCATGCAATAACCTTGTTCCTTGTTACTCTCTCCTTGGTTTCCAAGATTTTGACCGGTTGCTCGGCATAAGTCAAATCTTCCTCTAGTTCCAGTTCTTCCATTGGCACTTGTTCTTCCGGTACTCGCAAACACTTCTTGAGCTGGGAACCATGAAAGACATCATGGACGTCTGAAAGATGAGATGGCATCTCCAACTTATACGCTACTTCTCCTCTTTTGTCCAAAATCTTGAATGGTCCAATATAACGAGGTGCAAGCTTGCCCCTAATGTTAAACCTCTTATGAACTCTCATTGGTGACACCTTGAGGTAAACATCTCCTATTTCAAAGGCTAATTTCCTTCTCCTATTGTCCGCATAACCTTTTTGTCTTGATTGGACAGCCCTCAAGTTTTCATGAATTATCTAGACTTGCTTTTTGGCTTCTTGCAACACATCCAGACCAAATACTTGAGTTTCTCCTGCCTCATTCCAGAATAAAGGTGTCCTACACTTCCTCCCATAAAGCGCTTCATACGGTGACATCTTCAAACTTGCTTGGTAACTATTGTTATATGAAAATTCCGCGTATGGCAAGCTTTTGTCCCAACTTTTCCCATGCTTTAAAGCACAATCTCTTAACATGTCCTCCAAAATCTGATTGGTCCTCTCGGTTTGTCCATCCGTTTGAGGATGATATGCTGAACTAAAATTCAACCTCGTTCCCAAAGCTTCATTCAATTTTTGCCAAAACCTGGAAGTAAATTGAGAACCTCTATCCGAGACTATCTTCTTAGGGACTCCATGTCGACACACAATATGCTCCATGTATATTTCGGCCAATCGTGCAGCTGTATATTTGGTCTTCACAGGGACAAAATGAGCCGACTTAGTCAAGCGATCCACAATTACCCAAATTGAGTCATACTCGGACCAAGTACGTGGTAACCCAACTATAAAGTCCATACCGATTTCTTTCCACTTCCATTCCGGTATCTTCAATGGTTGCAATAATCCAGATGGCCTTTGATGTTCTGCCTTGACTCGTTGACACATATCACACAATGCCACATATTCAGCTATGTCCTTCTTCATGCTATCCCACCAATAGCTAGTCTTCAAGTCTTTGTACATCTTTGTACAACCTGGGTGAATTGAGTAAGGTGAGTCATGTGCCTCCTTTAGTATTGTCTCCCGAATATGCTTTACATTAGGCACAACGATTCTCTTTCCATGCCATATGGTACCATGTTCGTCCTCGTCAAATCTTAATTCTCTCCCTTCCTCAGTCCTTTCCTTGATTTCCTTGATCTCCTCATCTGTGGTTTGTGCTTCTCGAATTTCTTGCTCCAAGGTCAGATTTAACTCCATCATTTCTATCTCATTTACAAACCAGAGGTTCAACCTTTCAAACTCCTTACATAACTCGAATGGTAACTCTCGAACTGTGAGTTGGTGACTTACTCCCTTTCTACTCAAAGCATCGGCCACTACATTGGCTTTTCCCGGATGATAGTTGATCCCCAAATGATAATCTTTGATGAGCTCCAACCATCTTCGCTGCCTCAAGTTCAGATCCGTTTGTGTGAAAATATACTTCAAACTCTTATGATCCGTATAAATTTCACACCTATGTCCAAGGATATAGTGTCTCCAAATTTTCAACGCGTGTACCACGGCTGCAAGTTCCAAATCATGCGTGGGGTAATTCTGCTCATGTTTCTTCAATTGTCTTGATGCATAGGCGACCACTTGACCTTCTTGCATCAATACTGTAGGATCGAGGAGCACGTGAAAAGCTACCAGAGGGGGGGTGAATTGTAGATTTAAAAATCTTACGCAGCGGAAACAATTAAACCCCAACCCCTTTGGTAGAAAATTGATCTCTTAAAGAAATCATGTGTGAGACTAATATAAATGTGTTTCACCGTGACAAAAGTGATGGATATCAGAGAGAATCTAGTCACGAAGACAACACAAAATGAATCACTCAAATCCGTCGAGAAAAACTCAAGTTATGATCGAAAGATCAACCAATGGTCAATCTGTCCTACCCGAGAAAAAACAGTTATGGAATGTTGCAAAGAAACTCGTGTAGATCATAGACCACAAATCCAATGACCGTGAAATTTTTATATATGATAGATAATCAAGTTGTGTAGACAACCCAAAAAGAATCACGTCAATTGGATCTGTAAAACTCGAGTTATGATAAAACCACCAACGAAAGGTAGTGTTGTCCAGAAACTCGACGAGTAAAACTTGTCTGGAACAAGTCCGACGAACAAGGAACAAAAGTTCCTTAAAACTACAAATTTTATTCAATAGAACACAAGAGGAACAGCCCCGAAGTCGTCCACCATGAGATCTGGGCTCCCTTGCTTATATAACCAGCCCTTAGGCCAACCCAATATCAACTAGGACTCCAATCCTACTCAGATCACGAATCGTAACTTTCCATAACTACTCAAGATTCTTCTATACGCAGATAGAAGCAATCTTGAGACTTCCAAACCCCTTAGGAACGTATCCCAAATTTCTAAACAACTCAAATTCGTGACCCACACGAAATCCTATCATAACCAACTCAAATATTTCCATATTTGAGTCAAACCCGACTCAGCCGCAGCCTGAGTCCATAACCTAGTCGGTTGGACCTTTCCGACCAATTCTTTACGTCCACATCTCTTCATCACGTCTCGAAACCATTTAGCCACGTCCATGCACTCCTTGAACACGTGCAAACATCTTCCAATGACGTCCACGATACCTTCATATGCATTGTTCTTGATTCAATCATGTTGCGCAACCTCCTGATCAGCTCAACCACAATTCCTCATGAATTTGGTTGTTGGAACCTCATCTCCTCCCTGAGACTAGTCCAATGGATCCCGTCACCAGCCATATCTTAAACTCAAGCAACACCTGCACATGAATAAACAACCAATCCATACGAGCCCAAGTCCTCAACTTGACTCAAGTTAGTTCCAAACACAACATCTTACGTGAGAGCCTCACATAAGCATGTTGTAAAAACACAGTAACACGATATCATCCATATCAACCAAAACGCACCAAAAACTTAGCAAATAAATACTAAGCAATCTTTCCAACAATGTAAAGCAAGTGCGAAACATTGCAAATGAAAAGCAGAAGCACTGCGGTCAAGTTCCGGACCTTGCCAGAGCATCCCGGAGCTTGAGCCGGAGCTAACAAAACTAGTAGAACCTAGCGCCGGAGCTTACCAAAACTAGTACAACCAAGCTCCCACCGGAGCTTACAAAACTAGCAGGACCTAGCGCTGGAGCTAACCAGAACTAGTCGGAACTAGTAAACCCAAAAGTCGGAGCTAGAAGAATCAACTCGGAGCTTAGCAAAAAGACGCCGGAGCTATCAAAGACATGCCGAAGCTAAAGATAAAACTCACCGGAGCTGACCAAAGCTAGTCGGACCTAGCATCGAACGTAACCGGAGCTACCCAAAACAAGCCGGACCTACCGTCGGACCTTGCTGTAGCTCAGAGCTAGAGTCGGACCTTGATAAAAAGGTGTTTTTGTGATATTTAAAACTTTTATCATTAAGGCCAAGTGTATTCACTACAAGCCAATGTATTCTGCACACATAGGTCTTACAATCTCCCCCTTGATGAATGCATTGGCAACACCATCTAAAATCCGAACATTGGCTTATTCACATAAAAGTTTTGAAGGCAATTTCTCCCCTTTTGTAAATCAAAAGAAAATCTCTCCCCCTTTATTATCTCTCCTTATGCCCATATTTTCTTTCTCTTCATGCTTATCTCTCCCCCTTTGACAATGTATTCAGCAAGTCATGAGCATGTAAACAAATTATCTCTCCCTCTTTAGTTGTTATGAGCATATTATAACATATTCATATAAACAAAGCTCATCCAAGTCCTACTATCAAGTACCTCACATTATCACATCAATGAAATACATAAAGTAGTGTAAGCCATGCTAGAGATCAAATGTAATTTTCAATTTAAGCAAGTCATGATCTTACAAACTTAACTATCTCAAAACCTGAAAGCATGACACTAGTTGCTGCATTTTATTATTTTTCAAAGCATAAATTTAGATCATATGATATTTGCAAGAGATTATATGCGCATCTGCCTTATTCTAACCAACCAAGCCAAGCCTATGTCATTTGACAATCAGAAGCTTAAGGACATGGTTTTAGTCATACACAACTTCTTCCAAGTTCATATCTAAGTGCAATGACAAGCCATCTCAAAAGAAGAAGTGCGATGCATGCATATTCTCTTGATCTTTTCTCAATTTATATTTGTTCATAAAAACTCAACATGTGAGTTGATTACTTGATTAATTCTTTATGATTAAAAGCATTTGTGAGCATGCAACAAGTTCAAAACAGCAAGAAAGTTCGACCATGACCAGATTTAGTGTAAGTAATTATTACAATTACTAGACATGGCAAAAACTACAAAATGTATAACACGAGTAATGTAGTAAGAACTTTCAGCATGTAAAAGGAATCACAAAGTCATATATGTATGAAATACTATGCTCATATTATTTTAATTTCAGATTCACACATAGACTTCCCAAGTTTCAAAACTCCCCCTCAATTTAATCCATGAGGATGCATAACCCCTATTTCACTACGAATGTAACAAAAACGAGTGAAATCCAAAGGTTTTGTAAAAATGTCAGCCAATTGTTGTTCGGTATCTACATGGTGAAGCACAATGTTTCCTTTTTCAACGTTATCTCGGAGAAAGTGATACCTAATGTCAATGTGCTTAGTTCTAGAATGTTGCACGGGGTTTTTGGTAATGCAAATAGCATTAGTGTTATCACAAAACAGTGAAACACTATCTAGATCAACCCCATAGTCCTTAAGTGTTTGAACAAACCAAAGAATTTGTGAGCAAGCACTAGCAGCAGCTACATATTCAGATTCGGCTGTGGATTGTGCAACTGAATTTTGTTTTCTAGAGGACCAAACAACAAGAGAATTACCAAGAAAATGACAAGCACCGGAAGTACTTTTCCTATCAATCCTACAACCCCCAAAATCAGCATCCGAAAAAGCTTTCAAAGTAACAGTTGAGGAAGAAGGAAGAAAAATGCCAAATTCTTGGGTTCCATGTAAGTACCTGAGAATCCTTTTGACGGCTTGACGATGTGAAACACGTGGGGAAGCTTGAAACCGTGCACAAAGACATACGCTGAATTGTATGTCCGGTCTTGATGCCATGAGGTACAAAAGTGATCCGATCATGCTTCTATATTCTTTTTGATCCACGGGTTCACCATCTTCATCAAGTTCAAGGGTTGTTGCTGTTCCCATTGGTGTCCGAAGAGGCTTGCTTTTGTCCATGTTGAAGCACCTTAGGAGGTCTTTGGTATACTTCGTTTGATGCACAAAGGTACCCTCCTTGGTTTGCTTGATTTGCAGCCCCAAAAAGTAAGTGAGTTCACCCATCATACTCATTTCAAATTCGGAACTCATCATTGCTGAAAACTTGGAAACAAGATCATGAGAAGCACAACCAAAGATAATATCATCCACATACACTTGAACGAATAATGAGTCATTGTCATGCTTAAGCACAAAAAGATTTTTATCAACCTTGCCCATGGTAAACCCCTTTTCAAGTAAGAATGTTTTTAAACTATCATACCATGCTCTAGGGGCTTGTTTGAGACCGTATAAGGCTTTGGACAGTTTGTAAACATGATTAGGAAAATCTGGATTTTGAAAACCCGATGGTTGTTTGACATAAACCTCCTCATCTATGTAGCCATTAAGAAAAGCACTTTTAACATCCATTTGATATAGCTTAAAACCTTTAGATGCTGCAAAAGCTAACAAAATTCTTATGGCTTCTAATCTAGCGACAGGAGCAAAAGTTTCATCAAAATCTAGACCTTCAACTTGAGTGAAACCTTGAGCAACCAACCTAGCCTTATTCCTAACCACAACCCCATCCTCACTTTGTTTATTTTTATATACCCATTTAGTTCCAATTAAAGTGTGACCTTGAGGTGGAGGTACAAGTTTCCAAACATTATTTCTTTCAAAATTTTCTAACTATTCTTGCATGGCAATAATCCAAGATTCATTAGTGAGTGCGTGTGATATATCTTTGGGTTCAAAAGAAGCAACAAAAGCAGAATGAGCATAAGAGTTTGGATCGCAAAACCTGGACCGTGTGACTCGTTCGTGCAAGCTTCCATCATCTGTTGTGGGGGATGATCTTTGTAAAAACGTAAGGGAACAGATGTCTCACAAGCTTCTTCTTCATTAGGTTTATCGTAGATTGATGAGCTTGTGACTTGTGGATGATTAGGACCAGCATAGGTGATAGCCGGAGCTTGTTCAATGTCCGGAGCTGGACACGTGTCAACTTCGGAACTACCAGGCAGTATCACCGGTTCTTCTTCATCATCGAAAATACCCTCCCCCTAAGGATACGGATCTGGTCCTGCAACACTGGAGCCAGTACCTGGGCTAGCTTCATCAAAAGACACTTCACAAGTCTCCACAATTTTGTTAGTGTCAAGTAAAAGCACACGGTAGCCTCTAGTATGAGATGGATAACCAAGAAACATGCCATCAATGGATCTAGGTTCAAATTTATCAAGATTACCATGTTTCTTAACAAAGCATTTGCAACCAAAGACCCGAAAGTGTGTAACACTAGGCCTATGTCCAAATCGAAGCTCATATGGTGTTTTACCTAGCTTAGTACGCAAGAAAACACGATTTGAGACATAACAAGCGGTTGCTAACGCATCAGCCCAAAATTTCCTAGAAGTTTGATATTCATCAAGCATAGTCCTAGCCATCTCAACTAAGGTTCTGTTCTTTCTTTCTACAATACCTTTTTGTTGAGGTACATATGGTGAAGAGAATTGATGATCTATTCTATTTTCAGCACAAAAGTGATTAAAAGATTGATTTTTAAATTCAGTTACATTATCACTTCTAATTGCTTTTAAAGATCCTGGGTAATCAATTGATAATCTAAGAAATAAAGTTCTAAAGTGACTAAAGGCTTCATTCTTAGACGCCATAAAGTAAACCCAAGAGTATCTAGAATAATCATCAACAATAACAAGAACGTACCATTTACCTCTGAAGGATTGAACACGTGAAGGTCCTATGGTGTCAAGATGCAAAAGTTGACATGGTTCAGTTGACATGATCATTGTGAGAGGAGTATGTGAACCTGCAACCATCTTAGCATGTCTACAAGAAGAGCACACAATTTCTTTGTCCCCTTTAAGCTTAGGCAGCCCACGTATGCGATCAAGAGCACTAACACGCGTTAGGTGATCAAAGCCTACGTGACCAAGTCTACGATGCCAAAAATATAAGTCCTTTGAATCATTAGCAACTAGACACCTATGCTTAGAGGAAGACATATCAAAATCAGCTTTAAAAACTCTTCCAAACGAGACATGTTAAAAATAAGCTCACTATTTGAACCTACAACTTTGCAGCAGTTTTTATTGAAAATAATTTCTAGATTTTCATCTAGCAATTGTGCAACAGAAAGCAAGTTGTATTTCAAATTTTTGACAAGTGCCACATCTTTCAAAGTGTAGTGATCATTTACTCTAACCGAACCCTTAGCAATTATAGGAGTTGAAGAATTATCGGCAAAAGTAACATTCTCTACACGTGACACAAAAGAGAGGGAGGAGAACCAATCTTTGTTACCGGTCATGTGGCGTGAGCAACCTGAATCCACAATCTAAATGTTATCCTTCCTCAAACGTGTAACCTACACAAAAGCACAATACGTCGATGACTCAATACTGGGGTTAGTCAAAAGGCATTTAGGAATCCAATACTGAGTCACGCGACGTGCAGCAGGAAAAACACGCAAAAGCTGAGACAAAACAGCAGGTTTACGAGTCAAAGTTTGAGATTTTTTATTCTTAACTACTGACATATAAGGTGTTACTTGTGTAGCACAAAAATCAGTAGCTCCGGAGGCAAAAACAGAAGGTCCGGAGGTAAATTTTGAATGTTTTTGACTCAAAACAGCAGGTTGTACATTCGGTTCAATGTGTGCAGCAAATTTTGCATGAAAGTTATGAGATCTAGCAACCATTCTTTCCCTTTTCTGTTGTTTAGCTAGTCTATAACAAAAATCTATGACATGACCATCTCTACGACAGAAGGTACAATGAAATTTAACTTTGTGTTCATGTCTAGATGAGCAAGCAATATTTTTATTTGAAACTGAATGAGACAACACTCCTGCAGATTTGAAAACCACTCCTTTTTGTTTAGGAACTGTTTGAATCAAACCACTTCCTAATGACTTTACAATTTTAGGTGGATGTGCCTTAGCATGAGCATGAGAATCAAAACCTAAACCAGTTTTATCATTGCAAGACTTGGAAGAATTCAGCAGCAAGTTTAGGTTCTTATTCCCATTACAAAACCGATCTAATGTCATATGCATGTTGTCAAGTTTATTGGACAGATCAAGGCAATTTTCACATGAAGTTTTTCCTTTTAGTTTGCAATTGGAACAAAATTTAACTTCATGAGAACGTAAAGCATTGTTCAATATAGAAATTTCATTCATAGCATCTTGCAGTTTTTTATCGAGATCATCACAACTAGAACAATGCAAATCAATTGTAGAACAAGAAGCATCTTTTAAGTTTCCAATATTAAGTGCAGAAAGCTTTTTGTTCTTTTCAATTTCTTCATCAAGTCTATCTAGAGTGGAGGAGTGTGCACTTCTTAATGTGGACAATTGTTCATAGATTAAGTCACATGAGGGACATGCATCATCACTAGGAATCAAAGTTTTTAAACGGTTAATTTCAGATTCTAGTGATTCAATTTTAGCAGCATTATCCCTAAGCTTTTTGTCCTTTTTCTTGACAATAATAGTTGCACAAGAAATAGCATCACATATTTCATTGCAGGTAGAACATACCTCATCGTCTTCACTGTTGTGTTCTGCATCCTCCTGACTTGATCTTGATCTTGTTTTGCCCGCCATGAAGCATAAGTTGGCCAGATCGTCATCATCTTCATCACTTTCAAAGTCTACATCACTTGAACTATGTTCTTGAAGTGCGGTGATGAAGCTGTTAATCATCTTGCGTCCTATGGTACCCTTCTTTTTCTTCGTATTTTTTGCAGAGGAGTGCTTCGTTCTTGTTTTCTTTTCATCCCGGGGAGTAGAACCTGAAAGGTTAGGGCAATCTGAACGAAAATATCCTGTCTTACCACATTCGAAGCACCGTTGAGGTTCGGAGCTTCCTCTCCTTCTAGTTCTCACATTTTGTAATGCTTTTGGCAACCTCGTAGAGAGAAGTGCTAGCTCCTCCTCTGGAAACTCCTCAATCTGTTCAAGAGTTAGAGAGGACAACAAAGCAAGTGTACTACAAGATGAAGATTGGCCGGAGCTAGGCATATCAAGTTGAGAAACAAAATCAATAGACTTGTTGGGGTTCTTACATGATATTATATCAATTTCATGAGTTTTTAGCTTGGAATATAGCACATCTAAAGTAAGCGTACTCATGACAGTAGATTCACGAATAGATGTAACTTTCATCTCCCAAATTGACATGTCTAATGCACTTAATAATTGCCTAGCATTTTCAGCATTTGAAAAATTAACATTGACGTTACGCAAGTTGCTGAGAATTTTATTAAAGCGAGCAAAAAGGTCATAAATAGACTCACCGGGTTGCATCTCGAAGCGCATGTATTCTTTCTTGAACATGTCTTGCCTTACCTCTTTGATTGTATTAGATCATTCGTGGTAGTCACAAAGTGCTTTCCACACATCGTATGCAGATCGGAGGTGTGCAACACGATCAAAGTCGCTTTGTGTTAATCCTTGTTTGATCAAGTCTCAGCCTTGTTGTTGTTGTCGACATCTCTCAGATTTGTAGCTGTAACTTGATCGTTTGATGTCACTTCGTAAGGCTTGTATACCTTCTCCCATATTGCAAAGCCTTGTTCCTGGATGAAAGCCTCCATGCGTGCCTTCCAAACCTGAAAATCAATACCAGCAAACACACACGGTTTGGCGGAGTACTTCTCCATGATGATTAGTCAAAAAACATGTGCAAATCACAAAGATTAGAGCACCATGGCTCTGATACCAATTGTAGGATCGAAGAGCACGTGAAAAGCTACCAGAGGAGGGGTGAATGGTAGATTTAAAAATCTTACACAGCAGAAACAATTAAACCCCAACCCCTTCGGCAAAAAATCGATCTCTTAAAGAAATCGTGTGTGAGACTAATCTAAATGTGTTTCACCGTGAAAAAAGTGATGGATAACAGAGAGAATCTAGTCACGAAGACAACACAAAAGGAATCACTCAAATCCGTCGAGAAAAACTCAAGTTATGATCGAAAGATCAACCAATGGTCAATCTGTCCTACCCGAGAAAAAACAGTTCTGGAATGTTGCAAAAAAACTCGTGTAGATCATAGACCACAAATCCAATGACCGTGAAATTTTGATATATGATAGATAATCAAGTTGTGTAGACAACCCAAAAAGAATCACGTCAATTGGATCTGTAAAACTCGAGTTATGATAAAATCACCGACGAAAGGTAGTGCTGTCCAGAAACTCGACGAGTAAAACTTGTCTGGAACAAGTCAGACGAACAAGGAACAAAAGTTCCTTCAAACTACGAATTTCATTCAATAGAACACAAGAGGAACAGCCCCGAAGTCGTCCACCACGAGCTCTGGGCTCCCTTGCTTATATAACCAGCCCTTAGGCCAACCCAATATCAACTAGGACTCCAATCCTACTCAGATCACGAATCGTAACTTTCCATAACTGCTCAAGATTCTTCTATACGCAGATAGAAGCAATCTTAAGACTTCCAAACCCCTTAGGAACGTATCCCACATTCCTAAACAACTCAAATTCGTGACCCACACGAAATCCTATCATAACCAACTCAAATCTTTCCATATTTGAGTCAAACCCGACTCAGCCGCAGCCTGAGTCCATAACCTAGTCGGTTGGACCTTTCCGACCAATTCTTTACGTCCACATCTCTTCATCACGTCTTGGAACCATGTAGCCACGCCCATGCACTCCTTGCACAAGTGCAAACATCTTCCAATGACGTCCACGATACCTTCATATGCATTGTTCTTGATTCAATCATGCTGCGCAACCTCCTGATCAGCTCAACCACAATTCCTCCTGAATTTGGTTGTTGGAACCTCATCTCCTTCCTGAGACTAGTCCAATGGATCCCGTCACCAGCCATGTCTTGAACTCAAGCAACACCTGCACATGAATAAACAACCAATCCATACGAGCCCAAGTCCTCGACTTGACTCAAGTTAGTTCCGAACACAACACCTTACGTGAGAGTCTCACATAAGCATGTTGTAAAAACACAGTAACACGATATCATCCATATCAACCAAAACGCACCAAAAACTTAGCAAATAAATACTAAGCAATCTTTCCAACAATGTAAAGCAAGTACGAAACGTTGCAAATGAAAAGCAGAAGCACTGCGGTCAAGTTCTGGACCTTGCCAGAGCATCCCGGAGCTTGAGCTGGAGCTAACAAAACTAGTAGAACCTAGCGCCGGAGCTTACCAAAACTAGTACAACCATGCTCCTGCTAGAGCTTACAAAACTAGCAGAACCTAGTGCTGGAGCTAACCAGAACTAGTCGGAACTAGTAAACCCAAAAGCGGGAGCTAGAAGAATCAACTCGGAGCTTAGCAAAAACACGCTGGAGCTATCAAAGACATGCCGGAGCTAAAGATAAAACTCACCGGAGCTGACCAAAGCTAGTCGGACCTAGCATCGAACATAACCGGAGCTACCCAAAACAAGTCGGACCTACCGTCGGACCTTGTTGTAGCTCAGAGCTAGAGTCGGACCTTGATAAAAAGGTGTTTTGGTGATATTTAAAACTTTTATCATTAAGGCCAAGTGTATTCACTACAAGCCAATGTATTCAGCACACATAGGTCTTACAAATACACACCCGAGTCCTTGTCTTGATGCATCACAATAGATATCAAAACTCTTGCGCACATCTGGCAGTACCAAAACTGGGCCTGTTGTCAACCTCTTCTTCAACTCCTCAAAATTGTTTTGACAAGCTTGGGTCCATTGGAAAGCCTTTCCCTTCATTAGCAACTCTGTCATAGGCTTGGCTATCTTGGAAAAGTCCTTGATGAATCTACGGTAATATCCAGCCATCCCAAGAAAACTCCTTATTTCCTTTACATTTTGCGGGGGCTCCCACTTTAACACGCCTCTCACTTTTCCGGGGTCAACCGATACTCCTCCTCCTGAAATTATATGGCCCAAAAACGACACCTCTCTCAACCAAAACTGACACTTGTTGAACTTGGCATACAATTGGTGCTCCCTCAATTTCTGCAATGTAAGCCTCAAGTGTTCCTCATGTTCCTTCTCATCCTTAGAGTAGATCATAATATCATCAATGAACACCACGACGAACTTGTCCAAGTACTCCATGAAGACCTTATTCATGAGGTACATAAAGTAAGCAGGCGCATTTGTCAATCCAAAAGACATCACGGTGTACTCATAAGATCCATACCATGTCCTAAAAGTTGTCTTGGGTATGTCCGATGGTCTAATCTTCATTTGAAAGTATCCCGACCTCAAATCAATCTTAAAGAAGACACAAGCACCCTTCATCTTATCAAACAAGTCTTCTATGCGCAGCAAGGTGTACTTGTTCTTGATTGTTACCTCGTTGAGGGCTCGATAATCCACACACATCCTTTGGGATCCATCCTTCTTGCCCACAAACAGCACGGGCGCTCCCCAAGGTGAAGAGCTAGGGCGAATAAAACCCTTCTCTAATTGCTCTTGAATTTGCTTCTTGAGCTCCGCTAATTCCAAAGGAGGCATCCTATACGGCCTCTTAGCTATAGGTGTAGTTCCAGGTATTAAATCAATAACAAACTCAATGTCTCGATCAGGTGGCATACCTGGCAACTCGTCTGGAAAAACATCCAAAAATTCACACACCACCGGAATCTCCTCAATTGCGGCACCGTCCATATGATTCAGCTTCAATTGCTCCGGTGCGGTTTGAGATGCTTCAAATTCTACGGTGATCCCTTTCTCATTGGTCAACTTCACCATCTTCGTGGCACACTCAATAACTCCATTGTACTTTCTCAACCAGTCCATACCAAGTATAATGTCCAATCCTTGAGAATCCAAAACAATGAGGTTGGCGAAGAAGTCTACCTCCCTTATTCTAAGGCTTACTTTTGGACATACTATATTTGTCCTCATCTCTCCTCTAGGAGACTTAACCAATAGAGTAAACTTCATATGAGAGATAAGAAAACTATACTTGGCAACGTACTTCGATGCAATGAATGAATGCGATACTCCAGAATCAAATAACATAGTCGCGAGGTTGGAGTTTGGGAGAAACATACCAATGACCACGTCGTCCGCTTGTTGAGTATCCTCCGTAGAGACATGGTTCACGTTGCCAAAGTGTACAGCTTCTCCACAAGTATAGCACTTCTTAACTCCACCAGAATTATTGGGACGAGCTTGGTTTTGAACACTTGTAGCAGGAAAATTAGCACGAGGCGCATAAGGCATTGGAGGCCTAGTTGCTTGCATGACAGGGCGCTACTGCACAAACTGAGTTGGGCGCAGTGCAAATCCAGGGCATTGAGCAGGAATAGAAGAGCTGAAATGAGGCGCATTGGGCGGCGCAAAGCGAGGGTGCACATTACTTCCTTGTTGTTGTCCTTGATATGGCGCCTTTCTCTTATTGTCTTGCTCCATCTCACGAATCTTGTTCTCAACCACAATTGCTTTGTCCACAAGCTTCTGAAAATTTGCATAATCACAATTGAGCAATTGCACTTGGATTTCATTGTTCAATCCCCTCATGAACAAGTATTGTTTCCGGCTGTCCCGACTAACATCCTCAGGCGCTCGAGAGTTGAGTGAACTTATTGAGATATTCACTCACGCTTGATCTTCCTTGCCTTAAATTCTCAAATTCTTGCCTCTTCAAGATCATAACACCCTCCGACACATAATGAGAACGGAAACTCTCCTTGAATTCGGCCCAAGTAATCCTCTTCTGATTCTCATGAGCATTGCAATAAGCATCCCACCAATCCGCAGCTGCTCCAACTAGTTGATGAGAAGCAAATAGCACCTTCTCCCGGTCATTGCATTGGACAATAGCAAGTTTCTTCTCCACGGACTTGAGCCAATCATCCGCATCCATAGGGTCAGCAGCTTGAGCAAAGGTTGGCGGCCTAGTCCTCATAAACTCTCCCAATCGGTTATGAGGAGATGAGGGTTGCGGTGGAGACATGTGGGGCTGATTGTTGATGTTGCCAGCCTGCAGCTGTCCCATAGTCTGTATCATGGTCTGCATGAGCTGGTTTTGCATAGCCAATAGCTGCTCAATGTTGATAGCGCCTTGAGTAGATCCTTGTCCAATGTTGTTCTGAGGCACTCCATTATTCTCCTCCTCGTCATTGCCATCTCTCTAGTTGCGAGTCCTCACCATCTGAAGAAAAGCAATAGGTAAGAATTAGAGAATGTCCCCAACTATATGCATTAAGGGATATGAAGCTAAACAGCTAGCTACACTAGCCTAGGTGGACATGGCAATGCTAAGGCACCCCAAAATCCTCTATTAAGCACACAAGCAAACAATATATATAGCAAACAACACTCCAAGCAAAAACACATCGATTCCTGAGTGCTCCTATGTGCTCTAAATTGTCCATTCTATCTAGGTTGCATCCTACGGTCAACCTGTGGCTCTAATACCAATCTATGACGCCCGATTCCGAAAAATGAACCAAGCTAACGCATATGTGTGCCCAGGATGTTCATCACACATACACGAGTGCAATCACAAAAGAGTATACAGAAAATTACCACAGAACAAGATTAATTAACCAAATTTTATTACACAATCATATTATCCTCGAATACAAGCTCTAATGAATATTTATGACAAGTTCAACTAATGCAGCGGAAATACTCTAATTAAGCAACTAAGCAAACTAAGCATAAGGGATAGCGCAACTCCAATCAACACCACAGGCAAAGTTGACGGTAGACACGGCCTAGAACTCTGCATTATCACCATTAAACTCCCCATCCTGACCTGCAACTAATGGGTGGGGGATTGCAAGAGTGAGTACATGTCGTACTCAGCAAGTGTGGAAAGTATAACATGTGGTTGATTCAAATGACGACAATAATAATGGCAAAGTGTTGAAAAGTATATTAAAACATTTGAAAAAGCAATATATTATATTTATATGAATCAAACCCATCATAATCATAAGTAATATCATAATACCAATCCATAGTTCACCATCCTCATCAATAATTCCATATTTCACCATTTGCCAATAACCATATTCAATACCAGAAATTAATCCATAACCATAATACTAACCATAACCATCCCAAATACCATCCCAATACCAAATTCCCTCTAATCATGGAAGTTGTCCAGGTGCTCATAACTAGGAGCACGGCTATCATGATAGTTTCATTTAACTCTGCAGAGTTTGTACCTCTTTACCCACGTGTTTGTGATTTCATCACCTGTCGGCGACTAAAGAACCTCCCTTATGCCAATTACACTTCCTTTGGTGTATGGCCAAGAGATCACAAAATAGCCTTTACAAAGGGATTACTAGCCTATTTAGACCCCACTGAGGTTTCACTGGTGGTGATGCCTCCAACTGAGCACATCTTCAAGCAAGGGCCCCCTCTTGAGCCATTCAAATCTCAGGGTAGTCCCACCAATCATCAACAAACCCAATCCGACTACCCCTTCCCCGAGCATCCACAATGGTCCAAATAGCACTGACAAAGCCCTAATTAATCAGCTATGTTGCACCCATACTTGGCCTCGTGGTGGCACTGTAGTCCTGGCTTATTCTCGCATGAACCGGTCCTTATATCTAAAGCAAGCAAAACCACCATAACATCCAACCCATCCACATACCATGCTTGCTTAGATCACCCATTACCATACCGTATCGACCAGTTCACATTAACCAGAATATCATTAATACATAATTAAATGTGTAGTGTTACTTTTCCATCCCAATTAATTAAGTGAAGCAAAAAGGTAAAAGCCCTTCCCGACTCTCAACCATATATTCCAGGTGACAAGGGTGGTTTAGCAAATCTAGTAAACTTCCTACCATAGGATTCCCATCAAATTGACACAGCATGCAGTTTTGCAAACAAAACATTTATTTTAAAAACAGGATCAATATGCTTCAAGGACACTTGCCTTGCTCTTGTTGTTGATTAGGGTCAAAGCCTTCAAACTCTTGGTGCTGTAGATCCTCCGCGGCACTCTCTAGCGCAATTCCGTCTAATCCGCATAATAAACATACAAGACAAGAAACACAATCAAAGAGTGCACAAATATTACTCAATATGACATGACATGCATGATTAATGCAAATGCAAGGTAGAACTTGTTAATAGATTGCTTTTAACAATCAATAACTAGTTCTAATAGCTTTTAACAAGTTTATACAAGTTTGGATGTGATTAGATCAAATTTTAGAATCAATTCAACGCAATTTAACCAGAAAGATCGGACTAGTCCGCTAGGGATCGGACAAGTCCGCACTTTACGAGATCAGCAGATTAGGGTTTTCTAGATCGACGTGAATTTGGAGATTAGGGGTTGAGTTCATGTAAGGAAAAGATAATAGAAGTTATACCAGGTGTTTAGAACTCCAATGAATAAAGAAACTTGGAGGTAACACTTGGATATTGATGATCTATGGTTGGTGATGAACTTGGAGATGAATTGGTGGTGAAGAACGAAACTCGGTGGAGATCTTGATCCTCTTTCATTTCCTCCTCTTCTTCTTCTTGTTTGGGATCTTCTCCTCCCTCCTTGATGGTGGCTCCCCACGAACTAGGGTTTGGGTGGGTGGAAAATTGGCAAATAGATGTCAAACCAAGGGTGGGGTTGTTTATATAGAGGTGGAGGCTAGGGTTAGATGGATTTCAAGTTTTGGGATGAGTAGAGGCCGGTTTAGAGTCCCACATGGGCTCTAAAAGAGTTAGGCACGACGTTCCTAGGCCCACTTAACGTGAAACCCAAGAAACAAGTTGTAAAACAAAAGATCAACTCGGAGTCACGAAATATCGGACAAGTCCGGAAAGGACCGGACTAGTCCGAAGTCATCCAGAGAGAAAATCGGACAAGTCCGACTTTGAACAGAGAGGAAATCAGACAAGTCCGCTGGAACACCGGACTAGTCCGGAAAAGTCCAAGGACTTAGCAAATTTTCAAGGATTCTTGAAATATCGGACTAGTCCGCACAAAATCGGACAAGTCCGAAAGTTTCCAGAGGCAAAATCGGACTAGTCCGCAGCAAAACGGACAAGTCCATTTTTAGTGAGAGAGAAATCAGACTAGTCCTTAGCAAAATTGGACTAGTCCGCACTTTCCTGCGTTTTAAGTGCGGTTTTGTTCCAAATCAATTTTAAACTTGTTCCTCTTTGTGTGGATCAATGTTAAACATGTATATGAATGTATGCAAGGCATGATGCATGAAAATGAGGGCGTTACAACTTGGTTCTTGAGCTCTTTTCCGCATTGCTCCTCATTCTCCTTTCTTTTTGGCGCTTTGTTCATTCTTTCATTAGAACCTGTGCTTATCTCAACAATGTGGTTAGGATCTCATATGCTTGTCATAAATTAACCAAAACCCACAAGGGATTCCTAGATGCACTTTCAATCTCCCCATTTTTGGCGATTGATGACAACCAATTGAGATTTCACAAAATATGATAAAAAGTTGAGATTTTCATAAGGTGTGCACATATGAGTTTGAAACACATTAAGCAATGAAAACATAAGTCATATGTGCACTCTTTATGGTGGGATGCAAAACACAAATGTTGTGAATGATCAAATTGTCATTGCTGGAGGTATCAAGATGTAACAATCTTGCAAACTCATCATAGGTGATGGTGTACTTGGATCCATGAGTCATCCAAGTCACCCGCTCTTCCTCATCGCTGGCAAAGTGGCATGTCGCATAGAACTGAGTAATGACCTCGTCGTTCCAATTGTTTTGAAAGGCAAATAGGTCCTTCAAACCATGCTTCTCGACTGCCTCGACCACCTCAACAAAAGGAGAGCAACCCTTCCTCTCAAAGTGCACCCAATCTATCCATTGGCTGCGCACAACTGGGGTCTTCATCGGAAGATAGACAGACTTGTAAAAATCTGCATGGAAGTTACTCCAGAACCTCCCATCAGCAGTCTGCTTGGGTCGGCTGTAACAATCCACATTTCTGAACTTCGCAGCCATGTCGCTGCCCTTCCCATTGAACTTCTCTTCAGCGGGATCCCGAGCCCCTTGCCTTGGAGCTGACATCTTGAGGGGGCCAATGGGGCCCGTGGCAATCCCCTTTTCTTTGCCCTTAGCTTGGCGAGAGGTTGCCGAGCTAGGGCCTACTGCAGCCGCACCCTTAACTTTCGATGCAGGTTTCTTCACGAGAACCTTGCATCTAATCTGCGGAGGGGAGGGTGCCAGCTCAGACGGGCGCTCTTGGCGCTTCTTTCCTTGGCCCGTCGGGGACAGAAGCAAGGCTTTTTTGTCCATCTCAGCCTCGAAGTCGGAAATTTCATTGTTTGAGCTCGACATTGTCCTGAGAATGGAATACACAAGGTATTGATGAGAATAGATTACAAGGAATTGCATTGAGGAATAGGAAGTTAGTGTTGAGTTCATAAAAATCGGACTAGTCTGGTGTACAGACACGGACTAGTCCAGGTGATCGGACTTGTCCGTGCATGGACCGGACTAGTCCGGTATTCAACCTCTAAAACCCTAACTATGAGACAAATGGTGATTCCTAATGCACAAATAGCTTAGCATCAATGTAATACATCAAGGAAGCATGTATTAGGTGAAAGGAACTAATCTTTTTGATCAACATCGAAGGAAATAGCGATTTCTAGGGTTTGGGAGGAAAATTTACCGAAATTGCTCAATTCTTGAGAATGAAGGGTTTGAAGGTGCAGACAAGTCCGTGGTCTTCAATCCCTGAGCAATGGAGGTCGTTTTCCACCAAAACACGAAGAGTTTTGATGGAGGATGAAGGAAATCGCCTTTGGGAGCTCGAGCGGGGAGAGAGAGCGTAGGTGAGGTTGTGAGGATAAGGAGGATTAGGTTTTGGCGGGGGCTAGGGTTATGGAGACGAAAAATTGGACTTGTTCAAAAATGATCGGACTAGTCCAAACTTTTCCAGAGCCTATATCGGACTAGTCTGTGGACGGTCGGACTAGTTCGGACCTACAGTCACTCTACGGACTAGTCTGAAGGGGCAGACTAGTCCGGGCAACCACGGCCTAGTCCGTGGTCACCAGGGAAGAAATGCTTAGCTCATTCGTATATATTCGAAGGTACTTATTAAGAAAATAGGGAGGCAAAGCAAATTAATTAATCTTGATGAATATGATCAGTAAGCATACAACAATCAAGCAATGATCATAATTCATCAAGATCAAGTAGTTGACATAGTTTTTGGAGAAAATTTGAGAAAGATGATTTTCGCAACTCAAACAATATATTTTGAAGAGTTCATACAGGTATGCAAGTTTTTAAGCCACATTCCGAGCATCAAGGATATTGAGTTCATTTTGGAGCTCGCAAAAACATTTTTCATCTAGTGGCTTGGTAAATATATCAGCTAGTTGCTTTTCGGTGTTGACATGGGAAATGGCTATGTATCCTTTCATTGAGTGGTCTCTCAAAAAGTGATGCCGGATGTCTATGTGTTTGGTCCTAGAGTGCTCAACAGGATTTTGGGCAATCTTAATAGCACTTTCATTATCACAAAGGAGTGGAATACGGTTCATGTTGTAACCGTAATCTCTAAGAGTTTGTCACATCCAAAGGAGTTGAGCACAACAACTCCCGGCTGCAACATACTCTGCTTCGGCCGTGGATAAGGCAATGGAGTTTTGTTTCTTGGAGGAACATGAAACTAGAGATCTACCTAGGAATTGGCATGTACCGGAGGTACTTTTTCTATCTACTTTGCATCCGGCATAATCTGCATCGGAGTAACCAATGAAGTTGAATTTGGAACCTTTGGGATACCAAAGGCCTAAGTTGGGTGTATGAACTAAATACCGCAAGACTCTCTTTACGACTGTCAAATGACACTCTTTTGGGTTGGCTTAAAATCTTGCACACAAACATACACTCAACATAATATCTGGCCTAGATGCACATAAGTAGAGTAGAGATCCAATCATGGAGCGATATACCTTTTGATAAACGTTTGGTCCATCTTTATGATCCAAGTGGACATTCGTTGCCATGGGAGTCTTTGTAGGCTTTGCCTTGTCCATTCCAAACTTCTTGAGTATGTCTTGGGTGTACTTAGTTTGGCTTATGAATGTCCCTTCCTTTTGTTGCCTCACTTGGAATCCCAAGAAGTACTTTAGCTCTCCCATCATAGACATCTAAAACCTATCTGTCATAATCTTACTAAATTCCTCACAAAAAGATTTGTTAGTTGAACCAAAGATAATATCATCAACATAAATTTGACAAATAAAGAGATCATTGTCAAAGTTCTTTGTAAACAATGTATAATCTACTTTACCGATCCTAAAACCATTTTCAATTAAGAAATCTCTGAGACACTCATACCAAGCTCTAGGAGCTTGTTTGAGGCCGTAGAGAGCCTTACGCGATTTAAAGACGTGGTCGGGGGAATTTTCATCTTCAAATCCAGGGGGTTGCTCCACATACACCTCCTCCTTGAGTGGTCCATTGAGGAAGGCGTTTTTCACATCCATTTGATAGATCTTGAAATCATGGTGAGTAGCATATGCAAGTAATATTCTAATAGACTCAAGTCTAGCTACTGGAGCAAAGGTTTCATCGAAATCCAAACCTTCGACTTGTGAATACCCTTTGGCCACAAGTCGTGCCTTGTTCCTTGTCACCACCCCGTGTTCGTCTTGTTTATTGCATAAGACCCATTTGGTGCCGACGACGTTGAACTTGGGCCTTTTGACTAGTTCTCACACCTCGTTCCGTTTGAAGTTGTTGAGTTCTTCTTGCATGGTCACTACCCAATTTGGATCCTTCAATGCATCCTCAACCCTGCGTGGTTCAAAAAAGGATACAAACGAATAATGCTCACAAAAATTAGCTATGCAAGATCATGTAGTTACTCCCTTTTGGATGTCACTGATGATGTTGTCGATTGGGTGATCCCTCTGGACGCATTGGTGTACTCTTGGGAGTGGCACTTGCAGTCTTGAATCTTCATGGTCATCTTCTTCTCCCCCTAGATGGTTGCCCTCATTGACTTGTTGATCATTTTTGTCTTCTTGAGGTTGATCTTGTATGGAAGCTCCCCCTTATCATTGGCCTCCTCTTGTGGTTCATCTTCCTCATGCATATGTAGAGTTGGTTCTTGTGGTCGAACTTCGCCCAATGTCATTCCTATCAGTGCTTGGAAAGGAGCTTCTTCTCTTTCTAGCACACATGGATCAACTTGCTCCTTTTGGGAGCCATTAGTTTCATCGAACACTACGTCATGTGCTACTTCAACAAGTCTGGAGGTCTTGTTGAAGATACGATAGGCATAAGAGTTCGAATCATAACCAAGCAAGAAACCTTCATCGGACTTTGAAGCGAACTTTGAAGTCCTAGGCTTCTTGTTCAAAATATAACATTTAGAACCAAAACTTGAAAATATGAAATATTAGGCTTGTTATCGATGAGTAGCTCATATGATGTCTTCTTGAGTAGTCGATGAAGGTAGAGTCAGTTTATGGCATGGCAAGCGGTGTTAATCGCTTCCGACTAAAACCGATCGGAGGTCTTGTATTCATCGAGCATTGTTCTCGCCATCTCTATGAGGGTTCGGTTCTTCCTTTTGGCAACTCCATTTTGTTGAGGGGAGTAAGGTGCTTAAAACTCATGCTTTATCCCTTCTTCATCTAGGTACTCCTCAACTTGAGTGTTCTTGAACTCCGTGCCATTGTCGCTTCGTATGTTCTTGATCTTCAAACAGAACTCATTTTGGGCTCGCTTGAAGAACTTCTTGAGTGTTCCTTGTATTTCTGTCTTATCATGTAAAAAGAAAACCCAAGTGAAGCGAGAAAAATCATCAACAACTACTAACCCATATTTGTTACTGCCGATGCTTATGTAAGCAATTGGACCGAATAGGTCCATGTGAAGTAGCTCGAGCGGTCTTGTTGTAGTCATGATGTTCTTCGCAGGGTGAGGTGATCCAACTTGCTTCCCGGCTTGGCACGCGCTACAAGGCTTGTCTTTCTCAAACACAACATCCTTCAAACCTCGGATGTGATCGCCCTTGAGGAGTTTTTGAAGATTCCTCATACCAACATGTGCTAGTTTTCTATGCCACAGTCAACCCATGTTGGTCTTTGCAATCAAGCATGTGTCAAGTTTGGCTTTATCTTTGTTGAAGTAAACAAGGTAAAACTTTCCCTTTAATATACCGTTGAATGCAATGGAACCATCACCCCTTCTAGAGACGGTCACACCCTCATTAGTGAACAAGCAATTATAACCTTTGTCACATAATTGAGATATGGACAGCAGGTTAGAATCTAAGGAATCAACATGTAACACATGAGAAAGAGTATGTTGAGATGATATGTCAATTTTACCAGTGTCGAGCACTTTTCCTTGACTATTGTCTCCAAAATAGATGCCCTCGCTTGGATCCTCATTTTCTTCATACTCAACGAACATCCTCCTTTCTCCGGTCATATGGTTGGTGCAGCCACTGTCTATCACCCATTTAGATCCACCGGAGGGATAGGCCTACAAAAACATATCAAGCCTTGGTTTTAGGTACCCAAGCTTGCTTGGGTCCTTGGAGGTTAGTTACAAGAGATTTGGACACCCACACATGAGATTTGGTGTTCCCATGGCGTGGCCCAACATAATGAGCATAAACTTTACCAAAATTACTTCTCATTAAAACAAAAGATGTATCAAAAGTTATAAATAGCAACTGTTGTTGTTTATAAACAGAACTAATTTGGGTCACCGGACTTGTCCAGAGGACCGGACTTGTCCGTGCCGCTGTCGGACTAGTCCGGTGTTCCTGTGTGTTGATTTTGTTGGACTTCCTAGCTTGAGAGTAATTTCCCTTCACAAAGACAATGCTCTCCTTTTTATTCTTATGGTTTCTAGCATTTTGCTTGCCACCATAGAAATATCCAATGCCATATTTGACATTAGGAGGTCTTGTGGCCAAGTATGCACTACGTGCATATTTGACCTTCTCCTTGTCAAATATGCCACTTTGGGCAGGATGTTTATCCTTGGTAGAGGTTGACTTGTCTTTCAAGCTAGTGTCAACTTTACCACATGCACAAGTAGAAGCAGTTTCAGTTTTAAGGGGTTGAGAAGACGAGCTTGAAGAGGATGAAGGGTCACTTTGCTTGAGTGACTCAACTTGTACCTCAAGGATCTTGTGAACCTTGATTAGGTTAGCAAGTTCATCCTTGATTGTAGCATTTGAGTCACTTAACTCCAAGCAAGCTTCATTGCTTGAAGCTAACTCAAGCTCTAGTGATTTGCTTCGCTCCTTTTCAAGTTCAAGATATTCCTCCTTTTGGGAGATAATCATATCTTCTTGACGGTTTATCAACTTCTCCTTCTCAACAAGCTGATCAAGTAGAAATTTCATTTTCGTAGTTGTTTTCTTATCTAAGCCAATGAGCATATCTTCATTATCACTAGCAATTTCACTATCACTAGAATAGGAATGCAAGGAAGAGGATTTGTTTGTTACCTTTCGTTTACCTTCCTCTGCCATGAGGCAAGTGTTGTTGCCCTTCCATGCGCCTAGAGTTGGGAAGAGGGTGGAATTCTTGGACATATTTTCGATGGCTATGCTAGCCATCTCTTCTTCCTCTTCGGATGAGAACTCGTCATTTGAGTCCCACTCCTTTCCTAGATGCGCTTCTCCAACTTCCTTCTTCTTCTTGAAGAATTTCTTGGGTTGAGGCTTTGTTTCCTTGGTCTTCTTCTTGTTTTCTTCATATGGGCAATCAACTATAAAGTGGTCATACTCACCACAGTTATAGCATGCCCGCCTCAACTTCGGTCTTGATTTTTCCTTGTACTTCCCTTCACTTGATTTAGCCCCTTGTCTTTTCTTCATCATCCTTTTGAATTTCTTCATGAATAGTATCATGTCATCTTCATCCAAGTCACTGCTCTCATCATCACCGTCTTCTTCTAGTTGAGCTTCTCGAGCTTCTCTTGACAAGGGCTTGCAAGTGGACTTCAATGCGACCCCTTTCTTCTTTGCCGAGGTGAGGTCGGCAATCTCCTTGACATGCTTCGCTTGCTTTTCCATCATCTCAAAATTGATGATATTCCCAAGCAACTCATCCGGGGTCATTTTCTTGTACCCGGGGCTTTCTCTAATCATCGAGCACAAGGTGACATTGCGAGGCATGAAAGCTCTAAGAATGAGCCTCACCACCTCGTGGTCATTCCACTTCTTGCTTCCGTATGCTCGAACCTTGTCAATGAGCGTCTTTAGCTGGTTGTACATGTCTTGTGGTGACTCATCTTCTTCGATGGCGAATCTTCCCAATTCGCCTTTGATCATTTCGATCTTCGCCTCTCGCACATGATGATCACCTTCATGTGCTGTTTGCAATGTATCCCATATCTCCTTTGCAATCTTGAGTCCATCCACCTTTATGAACTCGTCCCGACTAAGTGATGAGGTGATGACAGCAGCAGCTTGGGCATTTCGATGGATTGCTTGCTCTTGGCTAGGTGTGAGCTCCTCATTATCGTCGGGGATATCTATTCCTATAACCACAATGTGCCACAAGCTTGGATTGAGTGAGATCAAGTGCATTTTCATGTTTTGCCTCCACATTTAGTAGTCATTGCCATCAAAGTGTGGGGCTTTTCCAAGTGGAATAGATAGATAATGATTGTTGTTAGAATTTAAGCGATCATAATTAAAAGGATATCGGGAGTAGTCGGTGTGACTACTCCCCTTCTTCTTCTCGTCTTCGATCTTCACTTTTCCCTTGGAGAGGGTTTTCTTTCTTAGGAGCGCCTTAAGTTCCAGCGTCTCCTCATCGTCATCCTCGAAGTCTTGAATAGCCTCGAGAAGCCTCTCAAATTTTTGGTTATTTTCTTCTTCAAACTTCTTTTGGTTGATTCTCTTGTGTACGTCCTTCATGTCTGACATGTTCTCTTCGAGTGATTAGTCTCCTTTTGAAGAGTCCCACTCTGATACCAATTGAATGTGGCCTAGAGGGGGGGTGAATAGGCCTTTTTGAATTTTGGTCGGAACCTGCAATACTTAACAAACTGATCAAATCTTGAGATATCAGACTAGTCCAATAGAGTGCGGACTAGTCCGGTGAGTGCGGACTAGATTGATCAAGCTTGATCGATTATCTCGATCCTAGACTATATGCAGTGGGAAAGTACTTGTAATTGGAGTGTCACACTACTATGAACTAGGATATAGCACAAGTTAATCTTATATTCAATGTTTCAACGTAATATAAACAAGATTGATTGAAACCCTAGATAGATATGAAAAGTAAGAACAATGGGCGCAAAGTAAGAACACAAGCTCTTTATCCTGTGGTTCGGTTCCCACAGAGGCAACCTACATCCACGTTGAGGAGTCCACAAAAGGACCAGGTCTTCTCCAACCCTACCCTCATCGGATTGCCGCGTAGGTCAATCCTTTTCACTAATCACAAAGGGCAAATAACTGAATTCTAGGGGCCTTCTCACAAGTTGAGGGATCCCCGAGATTACAAGATGAACACCACCTAGAACACACTCTAAAGATTACAATGAAAACCACAGGAGTGTGTTAGGGAATCAAACCAAGAGCTCAATGGGTGAAGAACCGTGTCTCTCCTTGGATCCAAAGTGTATCCTCAAAGGATTAAGCTTTCTTGCATTGTATTGCGTGGAGAGATGAGTTTTCTAGGCTCTTGGAGGGTGTGACGGCGCAGGGTGTCGAGAGTTGTCAAAGATGGGCCGTGCGCACCTATTTATATGGGGTTTCCAAAAGTTACCGTTAGGGATTAGAAAGATCGGACTAGTCCGTGGTGGACACGGAACTAGTCCAGTGTGCTGCGTGTAGGAAACCCTAGGTGTCCCGAAATATTGGACTTGTCCAAAGTGAAAGCGGACTAGTCCGATTTGGTTCTGTAAAACTTCAGACTAGTCCGATGAATATCGGACTTGTCCAGATAGGTGAATCCCTTAGTAAAATTGGGGAATAAGTCCGCACTTGAAGGACTTGTCCGATTTAGGTCAGAGGGATTTTGGACTAGTCAGTGCTAACATCGGACTTGTCCGATTGACATCAGAAAGATATCAGACTAATTCGTGGTGTTATCGGACTTGTCCTATTTCATGCAGCTTGTGAAGTGTTTGGGGGACTAGTCCGTACTAGGGAGGACTAGTCCCATTCTAGTCAGAAAGATCAGACTAGTCCGTGGTGATATGGACTAGTCCAGTCAGTGAAAAACTGGACTGTGAGGACAAGTCCGCATTGGGAGGACTTGACCGATCTGGTACAGAAAGATATCGGACTAGTCTGGGGTCAGTCGGACTAGTACGGTCCTGTATAACTTTGTGCAATGTGTGAGATTATTTGTGCTTGAGATCTTGGGGTGTGTTTCCTTAACACACTCCATACGCAATGATCTACTACAATTGGTTCTTGAGCTCTTTTCCGCATTGCTCCTCATTCTCCTTTCTTTTTGGCGCTTTGTTCATTCTTTCATTAGAACCTGTGCTTATCTCAACAATGTGGTTAGGATCACATTTGCTTGTCATAAATCAACCAAAACCCACAAGGGATTCATAGATGCACTTTCAGAGTCAGAAGATGGGGGCTTCGTACTCTGCCATGTTGTTGGTAGCCTTGAAGTTGAGGCGCACTACGTACTTGGAGTGCTCCCCTGTTGGCGAGGTGAGCAGTACACCAGCTCTGGCCCCTTGCTTCCTTGAGGATCTGTCGAAGAAGAGTGTCCAGTGAGGTACAGTAAGCACAGGAGGCCTGGGCTCCGGCTCACTGATCTCCCGGTCCCCCTAGGTTGCTCGAAGAGGGGGTCCACTCAGCAACAAAGTCTTCCAGGGCTTGACTCCTGATTGCATGTCGTGGCAAGAAATCAAGGTCGAACTCCGCTAATTTAGCCGCCCACTTGGTGATATTGCTAGTTGCGTTCGGGCTGCGCAGCACTGCTCCCAGTGGGAATGAAGTCACCACTAATACTTGTTGTGCCTGAAAATAATGGCGAAGCTTCCTCGACACGATAAGCACCGCATAGAGCAGCTTGTGGACTTCGAGGTACCTTGTCTTTGCCTCATGCAGGACTTTGCTGATGAAGTAGACCAGGCCTGGGATGGGACTCAGAGGCTCTTTGGTGGGCTGGGACTCAGAGGCTTCTTAGCCTCCGAGGCCCCATAGGGGGACCCAGTCATCCTTTGGGGGCTGGGACCCAGAGGCTCTTTGGTCTTCAGGGCCCCCTTGGGGGACCCAGATGTCCTCTGGGGGCTGGGACCCAGACATCCTTTGGGGGCTGGGACCCAGAGGCTCCTTGCTTTTCAGGACCCCATTGGGGGACCCGGACATCCTCGGGGGGATTGGGACCCAGAGGCTCCTTGCTCTCCGGGGCCCCCTTGGGGGACCCGGACATCCTCTGGGGTTGGGACCCAGAGGCTCCATGCTCTCTGGGGCCCCCTTGGGGGACCCGGACATCCTTTGGGGGCTTGGACCCAGAGGCTTCTCAGTCGTTGGGTCCCCCTGCAAGCTCCAAGCCTTGGGACTTAGAGTCAACTGCAGGGGTCCCTTCCTTTCGTTGGGGCTGCTGGGGGCCGACCCATTCTGCAACCAAAACCATACTTACCACCTCCGTTGTGGCGGCGATGTAGAGGTACAGGGGCTCCCTGGGCTCAGATGCCACCACTATTGGTAGCGACATCAGCTGCTGCTTCAGCTCGCGGAATGCCTTCTCCGTGTCTTCGGTCGAGACGAATGGTTCGGACTGGCGCAGGAGCTTGAAGAACGGGAGAGCCTGCTTAGCTAGCCTAGAGATAAACCGGCTCAACACTGTCAAGCACCATACAAGCTTTTAAACGTCCTTGATGCGGGTTGGGGACCGCATCAGCTCCACCGCTTTGATTTTTTCTGGGTTGGCCTCGATTCCTTGGTGTGAGACCAAGAACCCTAGGAGCTTCCAAGCTTTGACTCCAAACACACACTTGTCTAGGTTGAGCTTTGTGCATGTGGCTCGCAGATTGTCAAAGACTAGGGCGAGTGAAAGTTGCCTAGAGGGGGGGGGGGGGGGTGAATAGGCTAAACGACCTGAAATGACTTAATAAAACGAGATTATAACTCAGGGGGCGGACTAGTCCGGTCCAGGGGGGACTAGTCTGGTCCTCCTACAGGGAAAAGCCTAAAAAGGGTTTCTAAAAAGTTTTAGTCCAATTCTCGTGATGCAATGTTTGTTAGAATGACTTAGTGAGCTTTAACAAGTTATATGACAAGTATGAAGCTAGGGATTACGATGAAACAAGAGTGATGAACAAAACTGATAAAGTTAACCCTAGAAGCAATAAGCAATGAGTGAAAGTAAATAACACAAGGGACACAAGGATTTTATCTCAAGGTTCGATCCCATGAAGGAATATACGTCCCCGTTGAGGAGTCCATGAAGGACCGGGTTCAACAACCCTTCCCTCACCAAGTTTACCAAACGAGCCTAACTTGGTTCTTTCACTATCACAAAGAGTGAATACAAGATTCGTTGGGGCTTCTCACAATCTGAGGCTCCCACCACAAATACAATCACAAATCACAAAGATTGACTCAAGCCACAGATCACAAAGATTCACAAAGTGCAAAAGATCAAACTGAGAGCCAAATAGCGGTGTTCTTCCTCTTCTTCACCTCACTAAACCTGTGAGACCTATGTGTGCTGAATACATTGGCCTGTCGTTAATACACTTGGCCTTGATGATAAAAGTTTTGAATGTCACCAAAACACCTTTTTATCAAGGTTCGACTCTAGCTCTGAGCTACAGCAAGGTCCGACGGTAGGTCCGGCTTGGTTTGGGTAGCTCCGGTTATGTTCGATGCTAGGTACGACTAGCTTTGGTCAGCTCTGGTGAAGTTTTGTCTTTAGCTCTGACATGTATTTGATAGCTCCGCTGTGTTTTTGCTAAGCTCCGAAGTTGATTTTTCTAGCTCCGGCTTTTGGGTTTACTAGTTCCGACTAGTTCTGGTTAGCTCCGGCGCTAGGTCCTGCTAGTTTTGTAAGCTCCGGCGGGAGCTTGGTTGTACTAGTTTTGGTAAGCTCCGGCGCTAGATTCTACTAGCTTTTGTTAGCTCCGGCTCAAGATCCGGGTTGCTCTGGCAAGTTCCGGAACTTGACCATAGTGCCTCTGCTTTTCATTTGCAATGTTTCGTACTTGCTTTACGTTGTTGGAAAGATTGCTTAGTATTCATTTGCTAAGTTTTTGGTGCGTTTTGGTTGATATGGATGATATCGTGTTACTGTGGTTTTGCAACATGCTTATGTGAGGTTCTCACGTAGGGTGTTGTGTTCGGAACTAACTTGAGTCAAGTCGAGGACTTGGGCTCGTATGGATTGGTTGTTTATTCATGTGCAGGTGTTGCTTGAGTTCAAGACATGGCTGGTGATGAGATCCATTGGACTAATCTCAGGGAGGAGATGAGGTTCCAACAACCAAATTTAGGAGGAATTGTGGTTGAGCTGATCAGGAGGTTGGGCATCATGATTGAATCAAGAACAATGCATATGAAGGTATCGTGGACGTCATTGGAAGATGTTTGCACGTGTGCAAGGAGTGCATGGACGTGGCTACATGGTTCCGAGACGTGATGAAGAGATGTGGACGTAAAGAGTTGGTCGGAAAGGTAGGTTATGGACTCAGGCTGCGGCTGAGTCGGGTTTGACTCAAATATAGAAATATTTGAGTTGGTTACGATAGGATTTCGTGTGGGTCACGAATTTTAGTTGCTTAGGAATGTGAGATACGTTCCTAAGGTGTTTGGAAGTCTTAATATTGCTTCTATCTGCGTATAGAAGAATCTTGAGCAGTTATGGAAAGTTACGATTCATGATCTGAGTAGGATTGGAGTCCTAGTTGATATTGGGTTGGCCTAAGGGCTGGTTATATAAGCAAGGGAGCCCAGAGCTCGTGGTGCACGACTTTGGGGATGTTCCTCTTATGTTCTATTGAATAAAATTCGTAGTTTGAAGTAACTTTTGTGCCTTGTTCGTCCGACTTGTTCCAGACAAGTTTTACTCGTCGAGTTTCTGGACAGCACTACCTTTCGTTGGTTGTTTTATCATAACTCGAGTTTTACAGATCCAATTGACGTGATTCTTTTTGGGTTGTCTTCACAACTTGATTTTCTATCATATGTCAAAATTTCACGATCATTGGATTTGTTTTCTATGATCTACACGAGTTTCTTTGCAGCGTTCCAGAACTGTTTTTTTCTCAGGTAAGGCAGATTGACCATTGTTTGATCTTTCGATCATAACTTGAGTTTTTCACGACGGATTTGAGTGATCCTTTTTGTGTTGTCTTCGTGACTTGATTATCTCTGATATATATCACTTTTGTCACGATGAAACACGTTTAGATTAGTGTCACACACGATTCCTTTAACAGATCGTTTTTCTGCCGAAAGGGTTTGGGGTTTAATTGTTTCCGCTGCGTAAGATTTTTAAATCTACCATTCACCCCCCCTATGGTAGCTTTTCACGTGCTCTTCGATCCTACAATTGGTATCAGAGCCATGGTGCTCTAATCTTTGTGATTTGCGCGTGTTTTTTGACTAATCATCATGGAGAAGTACTCCGCCAAACCGTGTGTGTTTGCTGGTATTGATTTTCAGGTTTGGAAGGCACGCATGGAGGCTTTCATCCAGGAACAAGGCTTTGCAATATGGGAGAAGGTATACAAGCCTTACGAAGTGCCATCAAACGATCAAGTTACAGCTACAAATCTGAGAGATGTCGACAAAAACAACAAGGCTCGAAACTTGATCATACAAGGATTAACACAAAGCGACTTCGACCGTGTTGCACACCTCCGATCTGTATATGATGTGTGGAAAGCACTTTGTGACTACCACGAAGGATCCAACACGATCAAAGAGGTAAGGCAAGATATGTTCAAGAAAGAATACATGCGCTTCGAGATGCAACCCGGTGAGTCTATTGATGACATTTTTGCTCGCTTTAATAAGATTCTCAGCAACTTGCGTAGTGTTAATGTTAATTTTTCAGATGTTGAAAATGCTAGGCAATTGCTAAGTGCATTAGATATGTCAATTTGGGAGATGAAAGTCACATCTATTCGTGAATCTACTGTCATGAGTTCACTTACTTTAGATGTGTTATATTCCAAGTTAAAAACTCATGAAATTCATAATCTCACGTAAGAACCCCAATAAGTCTATTGCATTTGTTTCACAACGTGATATGTCTAGCTCCGGCCAATCATCATCTTGCAATACTCTTGCTTTGTTGTCCTCACTAACCATGGAGCAGATCGAAGAATTTCCAGAAGAGGAGTTGGAACTCATCTCTACTAGATTCTCAAAAGCATTGCAAAATGTCAGAACTAGAAGGAGAGGAAGCTCCGGACCTCAACGCTGTTTTGAATGTGGTAAAACATGACACTTTTGTACAGAATGCCCTAACCTTTCAGGTCCGACCACCCGGGAAGAAAAACAAAGCAAGGTTCGGACCTCCTCTGGAAATTCCAACAAGAAGAAGAAAGGTACCATAGGACGCAAGATGATCAACAGTTTCATCACCGCGCTTCAAGAGTTCAGTTTAAGCGATGTGGACATTGGAAGTGATGAAGATGAAGCTGATTTGGCAAACTTGTGCTTCATGGCGGGCAAGTCAAGATCAAATATGGAGGAGGCATAACACAACAGCGACAATGAAGAGGTATGTCCTACTTGTGAAGAAATGTGTGATGCTATTTTTCGTGCCACTATTATTGTTAAGAAAAAGGACAAAAAGCTTAGGGATAGTGCTGCTAAAATTGAATCACTAGAATCTGAAATCAACCGTTTAAAAACTTTGATTCCTAGTGATGATGCATGTTCCTCATGTGATTTAATATATGAACAATTGTCCTCATTAATAAGTGCGCACACCTCCACACTTAATAAACTTGAGTTAGAAATTGAAAAGAACAAAGAGCTTGCTGCACTTAATGATAAAAACTTGAAAGATGCTAGCTGTTCTACAATTGATTTGCATTGTTCTACTTGTGATGATCTTGATAAGAAACTACAGGATGCTATGAATGAAATTTCTATATTGAACAATGCTTTACGTTCTCATGAAGTTAAATTTTGTTCCAATTGCAAACTAAAAGGAAAAACTTCATGTGAAAATTGCCTTGATCTGTCCAATAAACTTGATGACATGCATAGGACATTAGATCGGTTTTGTAATGGGAATAAGAACCTAAACTTACTGATGAATTCTTCCAAGTCTTGCAATAATAAAATTGGTTTAGGTTTTGATTCTCATGCTCATGCTAAGGCACATCCACCTAAAATTGTAAAGTCATTAGGAAGTGGTTTGATTCAAACAGTTCCTAAACAAAAAAGAGTGGTTTTCAAATCTGCAGGAGTGTTGCCTCATTCGGTTTCAAATAAAAATATTGCTTGCTCATCTAGACATGAACACAAAGTTAAATTTCATTGTACCTTCTGTGGTAGAGATGGTCATGTCATAGATTTCTGTTATAGACTAGCTAAACAACAGAAAAGGGAAAGAATGGTTGCTAGATCTCATAACTTTCATGCAAAATTTGCTGCACACATTGAACTGAATGTACAACCTGCTGTTTTGAGTCAAAAACATTCAAAGTTTACCTCCGGACCTTCTGTTTTTGCCTCTGGAGCTACTGATTTTTGTGCTACACAAGTAACACCTTATAGGTCAGTAGTCAAGAATAAAAAATCTCAAACTTTGACTCATAAACCTGCTGTTTTGTCTCAGCTTTCGCGTGTTTTTCCTGCTGCACATCGCGTGACTCAGTACTGGATTCCTAAATGCCTTTTGACTAACCCCAGTATTGAGTCATCGACATATTGTGCTTTTATGTAGGTTACACATTTGAGGAAGGAGAACATTTGGATTGTGGATTCAGGTTGCTCACGCCACATGACCGGTAACAAAGATTGGTTCTCCTCCCTCTCTTTTGTATCACGTGTAGAGAATGTTACTTTTGCCGATAATTCTTCAACTCCTATAATTGCTAAGGGTTCGGTTAGAGTAAATGATCACTACACTTTGAAGGATGTGGCACTTGTCAAACATTTGAAATACAACTTGCTTTCTGTTGCACAATTGCTAGATGAAAATCTAGAAATTATTTTCAATAAAAACTGCTGCAAAGTTGTAGGTTCAAATTGTGAGCTTAATTTTAACATGTCTCAGTTTGGAAGAGTTTTTAAAGCTGATTTTGATATGTCTTCCTCTAAGCATAGGTGTCTAGTTGCTAATGATTCAAAGGGCTTATATTTTTGGCATCGTAGACTTGGTCACGTAGGCTTTGATCACCTAACGTGTGTTAGTGCTCTTGATCACATACGTGGGCTGCCTAAGCTTAAAGGGGACAAAGAAATTGTGTGCTCTTCTTGTATACATGCTAAGATGGTTGCAGGTTCACATACTCCTCTCACAATGATTATGACAACTGAACCATGTCAACTTTTGCATCTTGACACTGTAGGACCTTCACGTGTTCAATCCTTTGAAGGTAAATGGTATGTTCTTGTTATCGTTGATGATTATTCTAGATACTCTTGGGTTTTCTTTATGGCGTATAAGAATGAAGTTTTTAGTCACTTTAGAACTTTATTTCTTAGATTATCAATTGATCACCCAGGATCATTAAAAGCAATTAGAAGTGATAATGGAACTGAATTTAAAAATCAATCTTTTGATCACTTTTGTGCTGAAAATAGAATAGATCATCAATTCTCTTCACCATATGTACCTCAACAAAACGGTGTTGTAGAAAGAAAGAACAGAACCTTAGTTGAGATGGCTAGGACTATGCTTGATGAATATCAAACTCCTAGGAAATTTTGGGCTGATGCGTTAGCAACCGCTTGTTATGTCTCAAATCGTGTTTTCTTGCGTGCTAAGCTAGGTAAAACACCATATGAGCTTCGGTTTGGACATAGGCGTAGTGTTACACACTTTCGGGTCTTTGGTTGCAAATGCTTTGTTAAGAAACATGGTAATCTTGAAAAGTTTGAACCTCGATCCATTGATGGCATGTTTCTTGGGTATCCATCTCATACTAGAGGCTACCGTGTGCTTTTACTTGACACTAACAAAATTGTGGAGACTTGTGAAGTGTCTTTTGATGAATCTAGCCCAGGTACTAGCTCAAACATTGCAGGACCAGATGCGTATCCTCAGGGGGAGGGTACTTTCGAAGATGAAGAAGATCCGGTGATACTACCTGGTAGTTCCAAAGTTGACACGTGTCCAGCTCTGGACATGGAACAAGCTCCGGCTATCACCTATGCTGGTCCTGATTGTCCACAAGTCACAAGCTCATCAATCTACAATGAACCTAATGAAGAAGAAGCTTGTGAGACATCTGTTCCCCTACGTTTTTACAAAGATCATACCCCACAACAGATGATTGGAAGCTTGCACGAACGAGTCACACGGTCCAGGTTTTGCGATCCAAACTCTCATGCTCATTCTGCTTTTGTTGCTTCTTTTGAACCCAAAGATATATCACACGCACTCACTAATGAATCTTGGATTATTGCCATGCAAGAAGAGTTAGAAAATTTTGAAATAAATAATGTTTGGAAACTTGTACCTCCACCTCAAGGTCACACTTTAATTGGACTAAATGGGTATTTAAAAATAAACAAAGTGAGGATGGGGTTGTGGTTAGGAATAAGGCTAGGTTGGTTGCTCAGGGTTTCACTCAAGTTGAAGGTCTAGATTTTGATGAAACTTTTGCTCCTGTCGCTAGATTAGAAGCCATCAGAATTTTGTTAGCTTTTGCAGCATCTACAAGTTTTAAGCTATATCAAATGGATGTTAAAAGTGCTTTTCTTAATGGCTACATAGATGAGGAGGTTTATGTCAAACAACCACCGGGTTTTGAAAATCCAGATTTTCCTAATCATGTTTACAAACTGTCCAAAGCCTTATACGGTCTCAAACAAGCCCCTAGAGCATGGTATGATAGGTTAAAAACATTCTTACTTGAAAAGGGGTTTACCATGGACAAGGTTGATAAAACTCTTTTTGTTCTTAAGCATGGCAATGACTCATTATTCGTTCAAGTGTATATGGATGATATTATATTTGGTTGTGCTTCTCATGATCTTGTATCCAAGTTTTCAGCAATGATGAGTTCCGAATTTGAAATGAGTATGATGGGTGAACTCACTTACTTTTTGGGGCTGCAAATCAAGCAAACCAAGGAGGGTACCTTTGTGCATCAAATGAAGTATACCAAAGACCTCCTAAGGCGCTTCAACATGGACAAAAGCAAGCCTCTTCGGACACTAATGGGAACAGCAACAACACTTGAACTTGATGAGGATGGTGAACCTGTGAATCAAAAAGAATATAGAAGCATGATCGGATCACTTTTGTACCTCACGACATCAAGACCGGACATACAAATCAGCGTATGTCTTTGTGCACGGTTTCAAGCTTCCCCACGTGTTTCACATCGTCAAGCCGTCAAAAGGATTCTCAGGTACTTACATGGAACCCAAGAATTTGGCATTTTTCTTCCTTCTTCCTCAACCGTTACCTTGAAAGCTTTTTCGGATCCTGATTTTGGGGGTTGTAGGATTGATAGGAAAAGTACTTTCGGTGCTTGTCATTTTCTTGGTAATTCTCTTGTTGCTTGGTCCTCTAGGAAAAGTACTTTCGGTGCTTGTCATTTTCTTGGGAAGTCTATGTGGGAATCTGAAATTAAAATAATATGAGCACAGTATTTCATACATATATGACTTTGTGATTCCTTTTATATGCTGAAAGTTCTTACTACATTACTCGTGTTATACATTTTGTAGTTTTTGCTATGTCTAGTAATTGGAATAATTACTTACACTAAATCTGGTCATGGTCGAACTTTCTTGCTGTTTTGAACTTGTTGCATGCTCACAAATGCTTTTAATCATTAAGAATTCATCAAGTAATCAACTCACATGTTGAGTTTTTATGAACAAATATAAATTGAGAAAAGATCAAGAGAATATGCATGCATCGCACTTCTTCTTTTGAGATGGCTTGTCATTGCACTTAGATATGAACTTGGAAGATGTTGTGTATGACTAAAACCATGTTCTTAAGCTCCTGATTGTCAAATGACATAGGCTTGGTTGGTTAGAATAAGGCAGATGCGCATATAATCTCTTGCAAATATCATATGATCTAAATTTGTGCTTTGAAAAATATTAAAATGCAGCCACAAGTGTCATGCTTTCAGGTTTTGAAATAGTTAAGTTTGTGAGATCATGACTTACTTAAATTGAAAATTACATTTGATCTCTAGCATGGCTTACACTACTTTATGTATCTCATTGATGTGATAATGTAAGGTACCTGATAGTATGACTTGGATGAGCTTTGTTTATATGTATATGTTATAATATGCTCATAACAACTAAAGGGGGAGAGATAAATTGTTATATGCTCATGGCTTGCTGAATACATTGTCAAAGGGGGAGAGATAAGCATGAAGAGAAAAAGAATATGTGCATAAGGAGAGATAATAAAGGGGGAGAGATTTTCTTCTCATTTTACCTTTGATTTACAAAAGGGGAGAAATTCCTTTAAAACTTTTATGTGAATAAGCCAATGTTCGGATTTTAAAAGGTGTTGCCAATGCATTCATCAAGGGGGAGATTGTGAGACCTATGTGTGCTGAATACATTGGCCTGTCGTGAATACACTTGGCCTTGATAATAAAAGTTTTGAATATCACCAAAACACCTTTTTATCAAGGTTCGACTCTAGCTCTGAGCTACAGTAAGGTCCGACGGTAGGTCTGGCTTGGTTTGGGTAGCTCCGGTTATGTTCGATGCTAGGTCCGACTAGCTTTGGTCAGCTCCGGTGAAGTTTTGTCTTTAGCTCCGGCATGTCTTTGATAGCTCCGCCGTGTTTTTGCTAAGCTCCGAAGTTGATTTTTCTAGCTCCGGCTTTTGGGTTTACTAGTTTCGACTAGTTCTGGTTAGCTCCGGCGCTAGGTCCTGCTAGTTTTGTAAGCTCCGTCGGGAGCTTGGTTGTACTAGTTTTGGTAAGCTCCGGCGCTAGGTTCTACTAGCTTTTGTTAGCTCCGGCTCAAGATTCGGGTTGCTCTGGCAAGGTCCGAAACTTGACCATAGTGCCTCTTCTTTTCATTTGCAATGTTTCGTACTTGCTTTACGTTGTTGGAAAGATTGCTTAGTATTCATTTGCTAAGTTTTTGGTGCATTTTGGTTGATATGGATGATATCGTGTTACTGTGGTTTTGCAACATGCTTATGTGAGGTTCTCACGTAGGGTGTTGTGTTCGGAACTAACTTGAGTCAAGTCGAGGACTTGGGCTCGTATGGATTGGTTGTTTATTCATGTGCAGGTGTTGCTTGAGTTCAAGACATGGCTGGTGATGAGATCCATTGGACTAGTCTCCGGGAGGAGATGAGGTTCCAACAACCAAATTCAGGAGGAATTGTGGTTGAGCTGATCAGGAGGTTGCACAACATGATTAAATCAAGAACAATGCATATGAAGGTATCGTAGACATCATTGGAAGATATTTGCACATGTGCAAGGAGTGCATGGATGTGTCTACATGGTTCTGAGACGTGATGAAGAGATGTGGACATAAAGAGTTGGTCGGAAAGGTCCAACCGACTAGGTTATGGACTCAGGCTGCGGCTGAGTCGGGTTTGACTCAAATATGGAAATATTTGAGTTGGTTATGATAGGATTTCGTGTGGGTCACGAATTTGAGTTGTTTAGGAATGTGGGATACATTCCTAAGGTGTTTGGAAGTCTTAAGATTGCTTCTATCTGCGTATAGAAGAATCTTGAGCAGTTATGGAAAGTTACGATTCATGATCTGAGTAGGATTGGAGTCCTAGTTGATATTGGGTTGGCCTAAGGGCTGGTTATATAAGCAAGGGAGCCCAGAGCTCGTGGCGCACGACTTTGGGGCTGTTCCTCTTGTGTTCTATTGAATAAAATTCATAGTTTGAAGGAACTTTTGTGCCTTGTTCGTCCGACTTGTTCCAGACAAGTTTTACTCGTCGAGTTTCTGGACAGCACTATCTTTCGTCGGTTGGTTTATCATAACTCGAGTTTTACAGATCCAATTGACGTGATTCTTTTTGGGTTGTCTTCACAACTTGATTGTCTATCATATGTCAAAATTTCACGATCATTGGATTTGTGGTCTATGATCTACACGAGTTTCTTTGCAACGTTCCAGAACTGTTTTTTCTCGGGTAGGGCAGATTGACCATTGTTTGATCTTTCGATCATAACTTGAGTTTTTCACGACGGATTTGAGTGATTCTTTTTGTGTTGTCTTCGTGACTTGATTATCTCTGATATCTATCACTTTTGTCACGATGAAATACGTTTAGATTAGTCTCACACACGATTCCTTTAACAGATCATTTTTTTGCCGAAAGGGTTTGGGGTTTAATTGTTTCCGCTTCGTAAGATTTTTAAATCTACCATTCACCCCCCCCCCTCTAGTAGCTTTTCACGTGCTCTTCGATCCTAAAAAACCCTAATCTACACAAGAATTAGTTTTAGAGGGAATGTAGGCAAGAAAGGGGCTTTTGGAGGATCAAGGTTGCTGTGGCGGCGCTAGGGTTTTAACTTGCTCAAAGGTTGGTTCAAATGAACCCAGGGGTCCTCTATTTATAGAGGTCCCAAGCCCATACTGCTGACTTCAGCAGTTGGGCGGACTAGTCCGGCCTAGGGTACCACTGACGTCCCTGACAACTGTCGCACTATGCGGCAATCGTCACACTACCTGCCAAACTTCAAATTCAAACGGTCACTTCAACAATGGACTAGTTCGACCCTCACCAGACTAGTCCGATCTCACACAGAACCTTTTGTTCCGTGTGAAAACGGACTAGTCTGAAGACCCCAGACTAGTCCGGCCCGAGGGTAGACTAGTCCAGCCTTCCCAGACTTAGTCTCTGAAGCACCGACTTCTCTTACACCCGGACTAGTCCGGCCCCCAGGGCAGACTAGTCCGATCTCAATCAGGACCTCTTGGTCCGGACCAAAACGGACAAGTCTGTGGTTTTGGGACTTAGTTCCCAAAACCCACTCCACGACTACCCGGACTAGTCCGTCCCACTACGGACTAGTCTGAACTCAGCCAGACCCTTCTGGTCCGGTTGAAAATGAACTTGACCATCCAGGGGCGGACTAGTCCGGCCACCTGCATGGACTAGTCCAGCCCTACTGCCAGACTCCTTCCAACTCTTTTCTCTCAATGGGTTTGACCTCTAAACCGCTTTGAGCTCCCAACTTGATCTCAATGCACTTTACACACACATCCGCACACATATTTGCCTAGTCTAAACTTGACACACTATAAACCCTAGTTTCTCCTTTTCGAGTTGACATCGCTGTTTTCATCCTTTTCCTTTTTGAGGGATTGTGCTTCCACTTGAGTCCACACCTGTGCTTAAGATCACTGAGCTCATTAGTCACTTAATTGTCGTCATCAATCATCCAAAACCCACGGGGATCCTAGATGCACTTTCAGCGAGGTTTTCTACTAATGATGTATCTGACTAGATTTTTACTGCAATATCATCAGCATAAACCTCTACTAGGTCCCGAATGAGGTCCCCAAATGTTTTATGCATGGCACGTACAAAGGTAGGGAGGGCATTCTTAAGACCGTAAGGCATGGAGACATAGTAGTAAAGATCATCTACTGTTATGAAAGCGGTATGTTCCTCATCTTCTCTAGACATCGGGATTTGGTGAAACCCTGAATATGCATCTAGAAAGTATAGCATATCGCACCCATTTGTGATGTGGCGCCAGGGCATGCGTAGAGGTTGTCGAAGCCATTGTCCAGCGCAGGATCTTGATCGCATTCCTGGATGCGGGTTCCCAAGATCCTCCACAGATGACGTGGAGCGCTTTGCGACGCTTGTGGTCGCTGTTGAGGTCGAAGTTCATAGCCTAGTGTACCGTTTCCACGGCGCGTTCCAACGTTTGGAACTCCTTCTCCCCGTCTTTGTCGACACGATGGTCGACATTTCACGGCTTGATCTCGCCACAACTCGCAGGCTTGATGAACACCATGGTGGTGAAGGCGCTACCACTTTTTTGAAGGAAAAAAGCCCCTACGTGGCGCGTAAAATGTCGAAGTGTTAATGCGACACTTCCCCGGATCTGCTAAGGAGCAGCCCGCGGAGGTTCTTGTTCGACGGGGCTTCGGCCTCAAACTAGTGTTCTAGCGAAAGAGTATGAGATAGTGGATTTTATGTGGTTCAGGCCACAGGGAGCGTAACACCCTACTCTACGGTGATTTGTATTGCTGGTGAGTGTGTATGCGTGTGTGTATCGGGGATTCTGAGTCTGGTCCTTGTAGCGATGGCGGTCCGGGCCTTTTATAACCAAGACCAGACGCCTTACAAGTGGGATCCCGGGGCACGACAGGTGGTAACGGGGTGATCTTATCCTACAGATTTAAGGCTTCTCACATAAGATTCCTCTAAGGATAGCAGTAGAGACTCGTCGTCTTGTTGCCTCCCTTGTCTGTAGCCCACACGCTATTGCTGACGGTAGCACAAGGTGTCCCGTCAGCTTGTCTTATTGTCGCAAGCTACCCACTTGGTTGAGTGGGTTAGACCTGCAGCGCCTTCACTGTTATGTGATTGGTCATAGCGGTCTCTGACTGTTGGCATGCCCCACGTCGTGTGTCGGGGGTGGTTGCGGGTCTTCAATGTTTGACTGGGGCGGAGCGCTCCACCTTTTAACTCTCGCACCTTACCGTCTGGGGCGAGCCGCGGGACACGTGGCAGCGTCGGGGCAGGTCCTCGGCGGGAAGGCTAGCCCCGGTCCTTCGTGACGTGTGGCGGCTCCGGGGTCTCCCCAGGGTACGTGGCAGCTCCGTGCTCTTTCCCTTGGAGGTGTTGGCCCTTGCGCTCCGTGCCACGTGGCTGTTCCGGGGGCGCTCCCCAAGGATGGCTGAGGTCCCATCCCTACACGTGGCATCTCGGGAGCCCGTCACACCGGAGGGGCTAAGTCCCATCTTCAAGGCTTACGTGGCAGGGCCGCAGCTTGATCTTTGAGGGAGGCAAAGGTCTTGGCGCTTATAGAACACACGGCGCCTCCGAACGCTCCTCGCTGTCTTCATCCTGTATGCAAGGGTACTCCATCTGCAGGGTACCGACAGGCAAGAATGTGCATTTGGGTCGGCGCACCACGTCTAAACCCTTCATGATGGAGTACGGAGGCAACTTTCCAGGATTGGTTTGCCAACTTGACTGTTGGCGCAAGCCAACCGTTGAGCAAGGGTCTTCAGTCGGTCTGCATCGTGGTCATCTGGACTATTTAGCGGGAACAGAACGCTCAAATTTTCGAGGAGAAGGAGGCCTCTATGGAGGAACTGCTATCAGCGCTGGAAGGTGAACTAACCATGTGGTGTGCTGCGGGATCCAAAAATCTGACATCAGTGCTGGCACAAGCTCGCGTTTTGTAATTTCTCTTTTCGTCCTCTCACTCCTTTTCTCTTCTCTCAGACTTGCATGATCATGTGCACAGTTCTTTCTGTCTTATAATGAAATGCCGGTTATGGCTTTCGAAAAAAAAAAAAAAACACGAACCTACACCTGTGACACGGCATCGTCAGCTGGCGATTCCGCTTCCGTCGTCTCAGCTGCCGGCGCAGCAGCGAGAGCTTTGCCAGGAACTTTCCGCGACGGCGAGAGGTTGCACCTGCATACTGGGCACGTCCGGTGCGAGTGCAGCCACATGTCGATGCACTCGACGTGGAACAGGTGCTTGCACGCCGGCAGCTGCCGCATCGTGTCGCCGGCCTGGACGTCCTCCAGGCACACGGGGCACGGCTCGCCACTGTCCCCGCCGGACTCGAGGTCTCCTCCGCATCCGTCCTCGGCGGCGCCTTTGAGTTTGAGCTCGTACGTGAACGTAGGCAGCGCGTCGATCGCGGCCTTCGTCAGCCCCAACCGCCGCCGCAACGCCGTTGCCGCTCCGCCTCCGGCCGCAGCGACGGCGTCCGTCTCCGCGTGGTTCGGCCCGACGCCGCGCCAGCTCGCCGGCGCGAGGTAGCTGCCGACGGCGAAGGCGACCAGTGCCAGGCCGGCGAACACGAATGCCATGCAGACGCTGGCCGCGGCGGCGAGGGCGCAGAACAGGAGCAGCGTCACCGCGGAGGCGGCGATTCCGTGGCACGCGCGGTCTCCAGTCCGGCCCTCTTCGTCGCTGCCGCCGCCGCCGTAGCCACGTGACCTTGCGGATAGCAAGTTCGTCGGCATGATCACCAAACTACGTTCCCGTCGCACTACACACTCGTTCGTAGGCTCGTGTTGCTCGCTAGTCAGCTATCGTGCTGCAGCTTGCCTCTCGACTTCAACGCTCCGTCGTGCAGTGCGGTGCGGTGGCGCTCGGCTCGGTGCTACCGCGGGAAGAAATATTTATGCGTCGCACGAGCTCGTGGACCAGCGCGGGCCGTCGCCTCTGGACGGCGCGGCCGCGCGACAGACAAATCCGGTAGTTCTTTGACGGGAAGCGGACCGGACTGACGAGGCGTCAATGTTGGTCGAGTTATTTATTATCTTGAGTTCTCGTGAGAACGTAAAAGGACGTGTCAACGGCGGCACGAATGAGAGCGATGGAGTATGTTCGCCCACTACGAAAGCATCCACTCGTGCAGTAGAAAATGACACGGCAACGTGGCAGGTCTACAACAGCGTGCTCCTGTCTAACAGTAATTAAGTGAATTATGCGTGTTATATTTCACGGTAGACAGAATGACACTCTTTCTAGTGCTAAAGTAATCAAGTGAATGTGTGTTCTTCCACGGTAGACTGAATGACCTGATAACAGGAGTAGTTGCCCCATGGATATCTGTTTGCAGGACCTCTTCTGCAATCTCAGACAGGAAACAGTGTTTAATTTGTTCGTCAGGACTGATCAACAATGAACATACAATTTATCTAAAAGAGTGTAGAAAAAATAGATTAATTTTATCACCCTCAGAGGAGTAGGGGAACCGCTGATCACACCCCTTTCAGGCCAAAGTTTTAAGGGTTTTAAGAAACTTGACCGTGGCAGAAAACCCCAGAATTCTTCAATTTGGCCTGTTTTTTTTATGAGATGAGATGACGCTAAATTGTTTTCCATGAGTTTCCGTACCTCAACTACTTTTTTAAGTTGCTGTGTGTTATCCAATTCATGTAGAGAAACTTTGTACAGCTGCACTCATTCACACAACTGCTACGCTAGTTGCACCGGCGGCAACTCCACCGCTGGTGACGGCTTTGGTGGCGGCGAGATGATGCACCGGCACACCGGGCACGTCCGGTGCGAGTGCATCCACATGTCAATGCACTCGACGTGGAAAATGTGCCGGCACGCCGGCACCTGGCGCACCATCTGGCCGCCGCGCACGTCCTCCAGGCACACCGAGCACACCACGTAGCAGCTCGAGGCCGCTGCCGGCACGTCATCACCCCTGCCGCCGGCTTCGACGACCGGAGTACACTCATACGCGAACGCCGGTGGCGCGTTTAGCTGCGCCAACGCGTAACCGGCCGGCGCACGAGGCCGCGCGATCCCGGTCGGCGCCAACGCCCTCACCGTGACGACCAGATCGGCGGTACTCGAGGCCCGACGACGATGGAACCACCTTGAGGGCGCGAAGCAGCCGGCGACGCTGAGAAGCAGCGCGGCCAGCGCGGCGAAGGCGAGCGCTTTCCAGACGCTGAGGGAGGCGGCGAGCACGCCGAAGAGGAAGATGGACAGGCAGACGACGGTGATGCCGTAGAAGACGTTGTAGCCGTCGACCAGCTCGACCTCGCCGCTGCCGCCGTGGTCGTCGTCGCTGGCGACGGACTGTGCCAGCTGGCGCCTCGGGTACGAGCTGAGCATGGTGATCTGAGCGGAAAACTGTTAGATTCGAGGCTGGAGTACATTAGTTATCGCGGGAGCTTTATAGTCCTCGTTCGGCTGAGGTGGTGCAGTACACACGGCCGGCGGAATTGAGACACTGCCGTGACGTGTTCACTCTCCGTAACGCCCGGACGCCGGCTACAGAACCTACACGGCACATTTTTCACACGACCAGACGACGCGGCAGCTAATAAGAAGCAAGAAGTTTCGTGTCCAGCCATTCCATGTGTCCTAGGCGAAGCATCAAACAAATGAAATAAGTTGGAACATAACTCAGACGGAACATATACTATTTTACAATGTGACAAACGGAAGGAGTACTCTTTTAAACGGAACATATACTCTCTCTGTTTCAAAATTTCCGTCGTTGTGTGCTTCATTTTTTTAATTGCAAAACGACAAACTTGAACATATATTGTTTTAAAAAGCGATAAAACTTTTGAGGACACAGGAGGAATACTCATGTACTACGAAGTGACAAATTTTTTTAATATCAGAAATAATAACATGAAGGGACCAAGAAGGTTGCCGTCAACAGTATCAGTTGAGGGGTGCATATCCTATTAAAATTTAGTTCATTTTTTAATTAATTTTTTTGTTTTAATAATAAGTATTTTGAGATGGTAGAAGTACTATTACTATGAGTTTGAGCGCGTTCGGTGACAAACACCCTATTATAAAAACTATTATTACATGCGTCTCGTTTTTCAAATACAGGTTACGCCTGTGATGTCGAATGATACAATAACCGTCTGTGATGATCAAACATCACAGGTGGTTTTTCATAAACCACCGCCTGAGTAAATATATGATTTTCACATGCGGCTATTAATAAAGAATCGCTTGTACGGTTTCAAACATCACAGACGGTTTTAATAAACCACTGTCTGAGTAAATACATTATTTTCACAGGCGGTCATTGATAAAGAACTGCATGTACTGGTTCAAATATCACAGACGGTTTTTAATAAACAACCACCTGTGCAAAGACATTATTTTCACATGCTGCTATTAGTAAAGAACCGACTATAGTGGTACATATGTTTCGTACAGTCTTTTATACGGACCGCCTGTGATGCTTCCTATGTTTTTACAAACGGATTTTACTTACTGACGGACTGTGAAGGAGACTAAAAGAAAAATATCCAACAATATTTTCACAACATTTTATAGTAATATATGTATATATTATACTATATATATACATATATATATATATATATTTATATTATTCATATGTATATATAACACATACCTACATATATGAACAAATTCATAAAAGGAAAAAATGTCAAATTAAAATATTAAAGCTTCATTATAATATTACAAATATATACAATATATATCATACATTTTTGCAGCATTGACATCTTCTCGCATATAGGGTTTCAAATCCTTTTTAATGCTTCTCTCTGCACTCTTGATATTTTCTGGTTCAGTGAAAGGGTACATATCTTCATATTGATTATATTCTCTTCATTATCTTACACATTCTCAATCCAAACAACATTTTGCTTTCCAGAAACAACTACGTGCATCTTCTCAGTTCCTGGATCTTGAACATAAAAAACTTATGCAACACGATCGGCGAGAACCCACATGTCATCTTTATAACCCACTTTGTTCAAGTCTACCAGTGTTAGCCCATAGTTGTCTACTTTCACGCCATCATGATGTTTGACCCATTGACACTTAAATACGGGCATTAACATTCTTTCGCCATAATCGAGTTTTGATATTTCCTTATGTGGTCTTCTGCACTTATGGATCATAAGGCTCCATACGAACACCACTATTTTGTGCAACACTCTTACATCTTTTTCCTTAGTGTAAAATGTGTAACCATTGATGTCATACGTTTGTCATGATGTCACCAAAGCAGATGGGCCAGAAGCTAACTTATTCATTGTTGTCTTTTCTATAGAGTTTTCGTATGGTATATTTTTGTCTATTACCCCATTTAGTGAAACAACTTCTGTGCTCTTTCATGATCCAATCCTCTCTGCAACCTTGGTTTTTTTCGCAAAGCTCAATTTGGTGTTCCTCGATGTCCGACTCAGCTATTGCGAGCTGTTGTAGTACACTAAAATTTGCACGATGTACTAATTTATAATCATAAATGATAAAAGTTTTCTTACCCACTTTGGCTCTCCCACGTAGTCTACTCTCATGTACCGGTATAGGCACACATATCTGCTTTCCATATTTGATGTAATCAGCTCAACCCTCAATCACTTCATCAATGGTGTATCCTTTCATAATTGAACCCTCTGAGTGAGCATGGTTCCGCACATAACCTTTTAATACTCCTAAATATCTCTCCAACGGAAACATATGATGTAAATATAGTGGCCTCAATGCTTTTATCTGATCAATAATATGTATGCTTAGGTGTACTTGCATATCAAAAAAGGATTGTGAGAAACACATCTCAAGCTTGCACATAATATTCACATGCTATCACCTTTTGTGATACTACATTGAAGAAGTAACACAAACGACCACAACTTTTACGTTCTCAGGTTTGATGACTCTTATTGCAATGGCAAGGAACACTGTCATCATCATGTGACAGTCGTGAGAATTATAGTCGAATAAAGACAAGTATTTCATCGAGACTAGTTTGCGGATATTGGATGAGAAACACGTGGGCACTCTGATCCCAGGCAAGCATTCCCAAATTGCCTTTTTCTCCTGTAGTGTCAAGTTGTAGCTGTCTGGAGGAATGTAATGCTTTCCATTCGCCTTTTTACCAGGTGAAGCTCTGGTCTCATATCAAGATTTACTAGGTCCATAGTGATTTTAATCCATCCTTTGTTTCCTTGGCATGTCCAACAAAGTCCCAATGAAGCTGTCAAATATATTCTTTGTAATGTGTATGAAATCAATATTATAGGTTCTTCCAATACGGAAGATACTTGAAAAAAATCAATTGTTTCTTGAAAGTTGTGTCAGTTGTATTACCCAAAGATGTAGTTTTCTTTCTCTTTGTTTCGTTACATTTTTTACCCTTATCGAAAGCAATATGAGTGTTCTTGACTGTCGGTGGTTGAGAACCGGCAGATCTCCCTACACTGCTAAAGTGATAGGGGAGTTGATGTTCGGTGTGGGCGTGCGGAGATTCAAGAAGGTGAGTAAGAATTGACGCAGGAGACACAAGAATTTACGTGGTTCGGGCCGCCTGAGCGTAATACCCTACTCCACGAGTGTGTTGGTGTTGTATTGAGCTTGTAACGAGCGTATGAAGCGCGTGTGTCCGTCCCCCCGTGTGTATCGTCGGTCTGTCCTTTTATAGTACAAGGGCAGACCGTTACAGGTTAATCTGGCCCGACATGTGGCCCCGGCGGTTACTAGTATTGATACACGTTTAAATGCTCTTGATGATCCTATAACGGGCTTTGACAGCACCATTACTGGTGTTAAGATCATTTGTTTAAGTGTCATTAATATAGCATTAATGACACTTAATCGGGTCTTGAAAACCTTGGCTCTCCTTTGAAGATCCGGAGCTGTTGTAGGGTCTTCCGGAGGTTAGGAGCTGAAGATCTGACGATTGGACACGTGGAAGCTCCGGAGCTTGCTGTGGGAAACAGGTAGCTCCGGGACTGTCCGACACGTGTCAGGTCCGGAGCTTCTCTCGGTCAGGGGCTAAGTCCGGGGGTGCCATTTCGGTACGTGGTCCAGAGCTTCCCCCTTGTGGGCGGTAGCTCCGGTTTGGTAGTACACGTGGCAACCCAGGGATTAACCATGTTGGAGAAGCGGATCCGGTTACTCCTGACATGTGGGCCTTCGAGGGTCTTCAAACCAAGTAGATGATTTTCCTTTGAGGTCTTTATAACCTCAAGGAGTGTACGGTTTCTAGGATACCGACAGTGGCCCCCTGGACCTACCTCCGGGGAAGTCGTTCCGCCGGAGGTGGGTCCATCTTCACGACCTTTGAACTGAGTCTTCAAGGGTCTTTGAGGGTGCCATTGGCAAGGACTTGGAATTAAATTCTCACCACGTGGCGTATCCCGGTGCGGCAGATGAGATCTTTGGCGTGCGGATCTCACGCAATTGAAGGTCGCCAGTTCCCGATACGAAAACCGTATCGGTTCCGCGCGCCTTGTCAGGCCGCCGCCTTTGGGCTTCCCGCCTCTTGATGACAACCGTTCACCTGGGTAAGAACCTCGACTTTATCATCGGGGTGGTCCCGGGCCCGCTTGTCATCGGCTGGGTGGAATTCTTGGGTGGTACCTTCGACTTCCTTACGGTTTCCATCCGGGCGTCGCGAGGGCTTACTTAAGAAGGAAAGTGTGCACCGTCGGGAGTTCTTTACGCCTCTCATCTGTTCTTTCGATCAAACTCCCAACTTGTGCTTCACTTTTCCTCTCTTGCCTAGCTGTGCCGTGATGGAGTTGGGTCTCCGCGAGAGCCGCTTGAAGACCGAGGGCGATTTGAAGAAGGTCTGGGCCCTCATGGGGTGGTCCTCGGACTTCTTCAACCGCTCAGTCCGTGCCGGCGGAGAGCTCCCCTTCGAGAAGGAGCACGCCGGTGAAATGGTGTACTTTTCCTCGTACGCCATGGTGGGGTTGATCCCGCCTTTTTCTTCCTTTTTCTTGATGCTTCTTGACTTCTATGGTCTGCAGTTATACCACCTTGGCCCTCACTCCATTCTCCTCGTGTCTATCTTCGTCCACTTCTCTGAGATGTGGGTGGGCATCCCCCCTGCATTGAACTCTTCCAGACCTTCTTCACCGTCCACACCACCGGCCGGAGCAATGAGTACCTTGGCGTCTACTACTTCGTGAAGCGCAAGAAGTGCCCATTCAAGTACCTCCGGTCGTTTCCTTCTGGGAAGTGGGATGATTGGAAGAAAGACTGGATAGTCGTTAGGGTGGAGGAGCACGAGAGGCTGGAGCTGCCCGATGGTCTTCCCGGCATCGACACGAAGATCTGGAGTGAAGTTCCGGTGCTGGCGGAAGCTTTCAATCCCGCTTTGACCAGGATCCGCCAATGCGTGGAGGGAGGATTGACTCCTCAGGCGGTATTTTGCAATTTCCTGGTCAACAGGTGGGCGCCGCTGAAGAGGAGGAAGAAGCTTGCTTGGGCCCTCAACAGCGTGATGGACGACGACCGGGTTGAGACCGGGTTGAAGTCCAACATGGTGGGGAAAACCTTGGAGTTCCACCTCAAGAAATTCCAGCACGGCATCGACGTCGACGGTGATGACTTGACTCCCCCATCGGCCTTCCTCCCTCTAAACATGGAAGTGGAGTTCAGCAGGGAGCTCCGGCGAAATATGCCCGTGCTTGACGACCTCGGTGTCGTTGAGAGAAGATCAACCACCCGGGTGGCGATCCCCGGAATGCCCGAAGATGGCCCCGTCCCTGCCCCAAAGCCAAGGGTCGAGGTCGTCGGCAAGGGCAAGGAGCTGGCGGATGAACCCGAGAGCCGGAAGAGGAAGCTGCAGCATGCCGACGGGAGGTCCGTCAGGCCCGCTACTTCCGCCTCGGCTCCTTCTCCCCGGAGGGGAAGGTCTTCCGCAACCGCGGCGGTTATCCCTGTAATGGGGTCTTCTCGGAACGAGACCGTTCCTGCTATAGGGTCCTCTTGGAGCGCGGCTGTCCCCGCAGTAGGGTCCTCCCGGGATGTTAGCTCCGGGCGTGCGACTCCAGCACCTGGGCCGGTGGAGGCCTCCAGGTCCGGGGGTTCTTCCCGATCGAGGAGAGCCTCGACCCGGGAAACGCCCGCGTCTGTGACAAGTTCCGAGAGGCCTTCCGGAGCTTCTACGCCGACTATGGCCATCCCAGAGCGCCCGGGAAAAAGGTTCCGCGCAAGCTGGTGCGGAAGCCTTCCAAGGTAATTTTTAATCTCTACCTTGTATAATTATTTTAATTGTAGCAACTGTTTATTAATTTTCTTCATCCATCGTCTGCAGCGTCCCCAAGAAGGGGAGTGAGGCTCCACCCTCGACCACAGCGTCTGAGGCCACGGGTGTGGGAGCTTCTGCTCCTGTCCCGGCGCCGCCCCAAGTAGTGGCTGAGGCTGTGACAGCTCCGGCGTCGGCTGTCGTGGTCATGGACCTCGACTCGTCCCTAGAAGTTCCTGTGGTAGCGCCGGACCACGGGAGTGAAGACATGCCAGCGGCACCTGTCCTGGAGGTTGAAGCTCCGGGTCCTGGTGCTGCGATGATGGAAGCTCCGGCTGTTGAGCCGGAGGAAGTAGTAATCCCGGCCTCTGAGCCGGTAATTATCGAAACCCCGACGGTTGAGCCGGAGGTGACTGAAGGCCCGACATGCGAGCCGGAAGATGAGGTAGTTTCGGCAGTTGGGCCGGCTACTTCTGAAGCTCCGGCAGCTGAGCCGATTATTGTTGGAGCTCCGGTCACAGGTCCGAGCGACGTTGAAGATCTCCCGGATCCTGTGCTGGTGGTTGAAGAGGTGACGGAGCTTGCGCCTCCGTCAGAAGATGTGTCCAGACCGGAGCCAGTTGCGGCTCCAGCTTCGGAGGCGACGACGTCGGAGGTGCCTGCGGCCGAGCCGAAGCGCCCCAGCAAAGTCGCTGGCCCTCAGCCTGAGAAGGTGAACGAAGATTTGGTAGCGGGGCCTTCTTCGATGGCGACTGAGGCCATCCCGGAGAACGGCCCTAGTGCCATGGAGTCCCAGGGGACCACTCTTGTAGAGTGGGACCCAATTTTTGTATCTGAAGACCCGCTGGAACCAGCGGTGGAGACCCCAGCAGGTCCGGAGCCAATCCCGTTGTCGCTGTCCATTGACAACGCATGTTCCAGTCTGCGTCAAGTTCAGCTAGCCTTCTTCCACGACAGCAAGGCTCTTGAAGAGGAGCGCCAAACCCTTAGGCGGTGGCGTAACCGGCTCTACTTCGAGACCAAGCTGGCTCAATCGAGGCTAGCGGATGACAAGGAATGGATCCAACGGGAGAAGACCCGTCTGGAGTACTGGGGCAAGTTGCTGGGTGACAGGGAGAGTATGACTCATGCCCTCGACGCTCAGTCTTAGGAGATCTATGATCAGGCCAAAGCTGCCAATAATGCGGCCAATGCGGGCCACAAACAGCTTGAGGCCATTAACACCGCACTCATCAAGCGCCGAGAGGCACTTGAAGAGAGGGAGAAACGGCTCGAGGATGAAGAGCAGAAACTCCTTGAGCTGCGGGATGATGTCCTGAGGAGGGAAGAGGAGCTCGCCGAGAAAGTAGCTCTGGCTGACAAGGGCCTCGAGGGGCGCGCCAAGAAATTGGAAGAGCGCTGCCAAGAGGAAGAGGAGAAGACCTGGGTGCGAGGGCAGGAACTCTACGAACAAGAGTGTGCCCTTGTTGCCCGAGAGAAGAAAGTGAGGGGTAGGGAGAAGGACCTGGTCGAGCGCCGGAACAAGATCCACCTCTGGGAGGAGGAGCTCGGAAAACTCGAAAGGCGGGTTGCTGAAAAGATTCAGCAAAACGCCAAAGAGGTTGAGCATCTCGCCTGTGAGAATTCCGAACTGGCGGCGGCCAAGAGATCCTTGGAAGAGATGAATGGCTTGAGGACCGCGAACTCCCTGCAGATTTGGGAGTTCTTGGGTAAGGCCAACGATGCGCTGACACTGATGGGTTTCAGCCCCGTGCGCCCGGATGATCCGGAGCCGGAGCCAGACCTAGCGCTGCAGGCGTTGAGCGCGGCAGGTAGCAAACTCTCCAAGGTGGGCGATGTCATCGCGGACCAACTGGAGGTTGAGGGGCAATCCCTGGCGAAGAACGTCACAGAGTATGTGCTGACGTGCTACACCAGCCGGAACTCCCAATTTCCTCTGGACCCGATGCTTGAAGGCCCCGTCGAAGGAGAAGGCGAAGCTACCCGAGCCAGCGTATCAGAGGTCGCCCAAAAGGTTGCCCAATTCTTCCATAGGGTCTAGGACCATCTCTGTAATCCTCACTTGTATTTTCTCTTCTTCTTCCTCAATTTTGTAATCCCTTGTCTCCAGATGTAATCTCCTGTCTCCAGATAAATGAAATCCCCAAATTTTGCGAATTTCACTTTTTTGTCTTCAACACTTTTATCTTCACTTGGCCCCCTGGTAGATGTACACAATTTGATTGTGAACATGTACCAAGAGGATATTGTGCATTGTTGAAGACTCTTTTGCTCCGAACTTGTAGAATTTAGGTTCGAAGTCTTCGATGGTGAGGGCCCCCTGAGGTTGTCAGAACTTAGAAGCTCCGGCATTGTCTATCGCTGGAGCTTAGTAGCTCCGACAATAGTCTCTATTAACGCGTAGAGCATCGATAGTTAACCCTCTGGGGTGTCGGAGCTTGGCAGCTCCGGCAGGGACCTTTGCCAACACTCAGTTTGTTGACAGCAGACTCCATCTACGGGGTCTCCTCACCATCTTTTATTCGGCGTCGACGGCCGTCCCTCTTAGGGGAGTCGGATCTTAGTTAGCTCCGGTTTTTCTCCATCAATGTGGAAATTATTTTTCCTGCACACTTAAGCCAAGAAAAATAGTAAAATTTGTTTCTTGTCTATAACTTCATCGCGGCTTATGATTCTCAAGAAGATTTTAAGTCAAACGCGATTCTAAATACAACCGAATGTGATGTCTTTTATTTTATATCCAACTGTACACGGACCCGCCTTACTTCGGCCTGCCGGGGTGTAGGTAGAGTTGCGTACTTAGGGTGCTTGACCAGGCTAAGTCGATAGCACACTCCGGCCCTAGATTGGCTTGGCGGCTTTCAGACGAGTTGGCCATGAACGATATTTGAATCCAAAAGAACTGACAATACAACTCGACTTGTATATAAACCGGTCGAACTAAAATTTCTTAAGAATTGCACGTCTTCGTTATAGACAAGAAAGAGAAAAATAAAAATGTTGAGCCTGTACAAAATAAATGCACGTGGAGTCTATTTCACATGAAAATGTCTTTCATTATAGGTTCGGGGTACTCTTAGGGTACGGAACCAGGCTAAGCGTGTTTCATTTCTCGTTTGACCCAGGGTAGTTAGCCACACTTTTAGTCCGGAGACTGTGACAAGTGCTGCATGAACTTTGCGGACCTTTCGGGGAAGGTCCAGTTGTTCTCCCGGAGGAACTACCCGAATCTGTACAATGACTCTATAACATACATCTCAAGTTACTCAAGACTCACCTCCGTGGTGTTAAGTGTAGAACTTACGGAGGTGCTCGATGTTCTAAGGATTTGGGAGAGGTGTCCCATCCTCAGTAGCCAAGCGAACGGTTCCGGGACGGGATACTTTAATCACTCGGAAGGGCCCCTCCCAGCCGGGGGAGAGTTTGTTTAACCCTTCTCTGGATAGTATTCTCCGTAGCACCAGATCGCCTTCCTCGAGCTGTCGGTTGTGTACATTCCGGTGGTGATAACGCCGTAGAGCTTGACGATATCGGGCATTCCGAACAGCTGCTTGGCACCTTCCCTCTTCAAGGAGGTCTAGGTCTTCACGCCGGAGCTGGTCCTGCGCGGCTTCGTCGAAGGTCCGGACCCGGAGTGAACCCAAGGTGATTTCCGGAGGAAGTATTGCTTCAGCTCCGTACACCAAAAAGAAGGGTGTTTCTCCGGTTGACCGGTTTGGAGAAGTCCTGTTGGCCCATAGAGTGGGCGGAAGCTCTTCGATCCAGTTGGCTCCATGTTTCTTCAAACGCTCATAGGTACGCGTTTTGAGTCCTTTAAGGATTTCAGCATTTGCTCTCTCGGCTTGGCCATTGCTAGCTGGGTGAGCTACGGAGGCGTAGCAAACTTGTATGCCGAGGTCTTTGCAATATCCTTGGAATGCGGAGCTTGTGAATTGGGTCCCATTATCAGTGATGATTTTGTTTGGGACTCCAAATCTGCATACAATGGACTGCAGAAAGTTGATAGCAGATTGCTTGTTGATTGTCACAAGTGGAGTTGCTTCCGGCCACTTGGTAAACTTGTCAATAGCAACGTACAGGAACTTGTAACCTCCGACAGCTCTTGGGAAAGGTCCCAAGATGTCCATCCCCCACACAGCGAAGGGCCATGTAGGAGGTATCATTTGTAAGGGCTGAGCCGGAGTGTGAATTTGCTTTGCATGAAATTGACATGCTTTGCATTTTTTCACCAGCTCAGTTGCATCCTGGAGTGCTGTAGGCCAGTAGAAGCCATGCCGAAAGGCTTTACCAACCAGCGTGCGGGAAGACGCGTGGTTCCCACACTCGCCTCCATGGATTTCTGCGAGGAGCTCGCAGCCTTCTTCCTTTGTGATGCACCGCATTAGGATGCCGTTGGCACCACGCCGGTAAAGATCCCCTTCTACCAGCGTGTATCTTTTAGCCAATCTGACTACCCGGTCAGCGGAATCATCGTCGTCAGGAAGGATGTTGTCTTTCAAGTAGTTCCGGATCTCCGAGATCCATGCATCGGAACTTACTTGAGCATTTGAGTCTTGCGTGCTGGGTTGCTCGGAGCTTCCGGGAGCACCTACGACCCTTGATGGCTGCCATGGTAACAGGGCCATCGGGACCGTCAGCTTCGGGATGCTGATCTCGCCCCCTTCGCTCAGTTTGGCAGGCTGAGCTGTGGGTTTCGACAATCTCTGGACAAAAGTTCCATCAGGAGCTGAAGCTCCGGTTGACGCTTTCGTCGAGAGTTCGTCAGCTTCAGCGTTGTGGGCACGCTGAACATGGTGGAGGTCTAGGACTTCAAAGTCCTTCTGAAGCCTCTGGACTTCTAGGAGGTAAGCAGCTAGCTGGAGATTGTTGCAGGAGCATTCACCCTTCACCTGCTTGATGATGAGCTATGAATCTCCTTTGACCAGCAATTGCTTGACACCATATGATAGTGTCACCTTTAGTCCGTAGATGAGTGCTTCATACTCCGCCATGTTGTTGGTTGCCTTGAAGTCAAGATGTACCATGTATTTCACCTTCTCCCCAGTCGGTGCAAGGAGAAGGATTCCAGCTCCGGCCCCCTGCTTCTGCATGGAGCCATCGAAGTAAAGGGTCCAGTGAGGCTTGGTGAAGGTTGGAGCTTGATGCTCTGTCTTCTGCTCACTGGGGCCCCCAGGGTTTGATGGAGAGGGAGTCCATTCCGCCACAAAATCTGCCAATGCTTGACTCTTGACTGCTTGTCTTGAAATAAATTCAAGATCAAATTCAGCCAATTCCGCTGCCCACTTTGCAATATTGCCAGTTGAATTGGGATTATGCAAGATTGCTCGTAGTGGGTAGGAGGTCACCACCGAGACTTTGTGAGCTTGGAAGTAATGTCGAAGCTTCCTGGAGGCAATAAGAACTGCATAGAGCAGCTTATGCACCTCTAGGTATCGAGTCTTGGCATCATGTAGTACTTCACTAATGAAGTACACCGGGCGTTGAATGGTCCGGACCCTCCCGGAGGGGCCCAGAGCTTCCTCTTCATTGACCCGGACCCTCTCGGAAGGGTCCGAATTTTCTTCAGGGACTTCCGGGTTCTGGCTGGAGGAACCCGGAGCTTCTTCAGAAATGACCTGGACCCTCCCGGAGGGGTCTAGGTCTCCTGAAGCGACTTCCAGTGGATTTGAGTCTGGGGGCTGGGACCCAGACTCACTTTCAAGAACCTCCGGACCCTCCCGAAGGGGTCTGGATTCCTGAGTATGGGGTAGTTCTGGTCTCTCCACAACTAGAACCATACTGACGACTTCGTCAGTAGCTGAAATATAAAGCAATAAAGGCTCACCAGGGTTCGGAGCTACCAAAATTGGTAGGGTGGTGAGGAACTGTTTCAGCTCCTGGAATGCCTTTTCTGCCTCTTCGGACCATTGGAATGGTCCGGACTTCCTCAATAACTTGAAGAAGGGAAGTGCCCGTTCCGCCAGTCTTGAGATGAACCGGCCGAGGGCTGCTAGACATCCAGTTAATTTTTGGACGTCCTTGATGCGGGTTGGTGGCCGCATGTCTTCAATGGCCTTAATCTTCGCCTGATTAGCTTCTATGCCCTGGTGACTTACCAGGAAACCAAGAAGTTTTCCGGAAATAACCCCAAAGACACACTTGTCTGGGTTTAGTTTCGTTCGGGTGGCCCGCAGCTTGTCGAAGACAGCCTGCAAGGTGTCAAGGAGTGACTCCTTGTTCCTGACCTTGACCACGATGTCATCGACGTACACTTCCACTATGTCTCTAATAAGTTCTTCAAAAGTTCTGTACATAGCTCGTACAAAAGTTGAAGCTGCATTCTTGAGACCAAAGTGCATGGCTGTGTAACAATACAATCCATCTACTGTGATGAATGAAGTATGCTCTCCATCTTCCCTAGACATCCTGATTTGATGATATCCGGAATATGCATCTAGGAAACACAGTAATTCACACCCGGAGGTGGAATCCACTATCTGATATATTCTAGGTAGTGGGAATGGATCTTTTGGACATGCCTTATTTAATGTGGTGTAGTCGATGTACATCCGAAGCTTCCCGCCGGCCTTGGGCACAACGACTGGGTTTGCCAGCCATTTTGGATGGAAGACTTCTCGGATGAATCCGGCTTCAAGCAACTTCTTCACTTCTTGTCGGATGAAGTTTTGTCGCTATACGGATTGCTTCCGAGGCTTCTGATGCACAGGCCGGGCATCGGGGTAGATCTTCAGATTGTGCTCGATCACTTCCCTGGGGATCCCAGGCATTTGTGACGGTTGCCAAGCAAACACGTCGACGTTAGCCCGGAGGAAAGTGATGAGCGCGAGTTCCTATTTGTCGTTCAATCCTCCCGATATACGGGTGGTTTGAGTGGCATCAGAACCAATTTGGACGACTTTGATGGGAATGTCGGTGTCGCCGCTTGGCTGCACTCGAGGTGCAAAAGTCGAGCCTCATTAGCGGATGCTCGGGGGTTTTGGAGCTTGCTCCTGCCTGGAGTCCTCCTCTTGCGCCGTGGTGAGCGCATGGAGCTCTTCCAGTGCAGTTACTCCGGTAGTGCGATCTCCACGGATCCGGAGAACGCCTACTGGCGTTGGCATCTTCAACACCAGATAGCCATAATGAGCAGCCGCCATGAATTTGTATAGGGCAGGCCTACCCAAGATGGCATTGAAGGGTAAGTTGATCTGCGTGACGTCGAAGACCAACTTCTCGGTGCGGTACTTCTCCCGTGTCCCGAAGGTAACAGGGAGAGTAAAAGCTCCGAGTGGGGTGATGGCCCCCGAACCTACTCCAGAGAAAGGTCGAGAGGGGTGGAGATCCGAAGGTCGGAGCTGAAGCTTAGTGAAATCTTTGAAGCTGATGAGGTTAAGCCCCGAACCTCCGTCTACCATGACGTGGTGAAGCTGGATGTTGTTGATGGTAGGAGATACCATCAGGGGTAACTGTCCTGCTCCAACCATGCTCCAGGGACAATCTGAAGCATCGAATATGATGGTTGTGTCCATCCACTTTCGATGAGGTTCCGGCCGGACTGTAGGATCTACAGCGTCCATATCCCGACGCATAGTCTTGATGACGCGCTGAGAGGTGATATCCCATGATCCACCAAAAATGGTGTTCATGGTCTTCCGACGCTCGTTGTCGGAGACGTCAGAATCATCGTCGACCGAGGTGTAGACGGCCTTCAGGACCTTTTTGGGGTCCTGAAACCCTAACTCCTCTTCAGCCGGAGCTTCGTCGACCTTTTTCTTTCCTTCCCTCTGTCGGAAAGGAGATTCTTCCCGGCGCTTGCTGTAGCGCTCGGCAAGGTTTTGGACCTCCCGGCAGTCTTCCAAACTGTGGCTGCCCGTCTTGTGAATGGGACACCACACTTTGGGTTTGCCACCGTCTTCAGAAGACGGTCGAGGTCACTTCTCGGGGCGTGGCCCCCGGCCACCCGAAGCTGCAGCAGCTGCAACATTGGATGTGCCGGCCAACGGCTTCTTCTTGCCGTTGGTCTTCTTTTTCTTCTTGCCACTCCCGGAGGTAGCAGCTTCTTCTTTGGAGGATTTCTTGTGATCCTCCGCGGCTGGTTTGGAGTGCATTTCACAGCCCTCCGCAGCTCTGGCACATTTATCTGCCAAGCTGAAGAGTTCCGTGATGCTGGTGATCTCCTTGATCGCCAGCTTCTCCAACATCTTCTTGTCCCGTACACCCTGTCTAAATGCCACAATGACAGAGGCGCTAGAGATAGAAGGGATAGTGTTTCGTACCTGAGAGAACCTTTGGATGAATGACCTCAAGGATTCTCCCCCTTTTTGCACAACCGCAAAAAGGTCTAGTTCAGTGCCTGGTCAGGTATATGAACTCCCGAAGTTGGCAGTGAACTGATGGCACAATTCCTCCCAATTGTTGATAGAGTTGGGTGGAAGGCTCATAAACCAGGACCTAGCGGTCACAGTTAAGGCCACTGGAAAGTAATTGGCCATCACGGCCTCGTTTCCTCCAGCTACCAAGATTGCAGTGGAGTATATCTGAAGAAATTCGGTAGGATTGACAGTCCCATCGAATTTTTCCGGCAGATGAGGCCGGAACTTCTGTGGCCATCTGACCATGCGCAGATGCATGGCCAGGGCTGAACAGCCTCCTCCTACTCCTTCAAGAGTAGAAAGGTCCTGAGCTTCCCGTCTTTCACGGGCACGCTCAATATGGACTCGGCCATCCTGCTGGCGTTATCGTGGATCAAGCTCCGCCCGGAGGTCGTGAGTCGAAAGCCTGGATACCGTGTGAGTGCGTTGAGCCCCGGAAGGCAATGACGTCACTTGTTGCGATGCAGCTCGTCTCCTGCTATTGGAGACATGCGGACCAAGTCTACCAGACAAAGTCCGCCGCTGCGACGGGGCTCTTCCTGAAGGAGGAGGACCCTGGTTGCTGAGGCGTTCGGCTGCTGCTGCAACCAGATGCTCCACATCGGCCCTCCACTGTTCCAGTGCATCTCGAGATGCATCCGGAGGTGGTGGGCGTTGGAGAAGAGCACGCGCTGCATGGAGCGCGTGTTCCGGATTGTCATGATTTGCTGATGCAGTAAGCGACGCCGGCGCACCATCACGTTGCCCAGCACGATTTGCTGGAGAAGACGATGGTGGTGGGTGTGTGACTTTTGCTGGTGCTGAGGCTCCTGCTGGTGGCTGCCTGTTGGAGGGATTGCCTCCAACAGCCTGAGCAGCAGGTTGGCCATTGGATAATCCAGCAGCAGAGTTCACCATTCTCTAAATCTCAGGCCCCCCTACCTGGCGCGCCAACTGTCAGCGGTTGAGAACCGGCAGATCTCCCTACACTGCTAAAGTGATAGGGGAGTTGATGTTCGGTGTGGGCGCGCGGAGATTCAAGAAGGTGAGTAAGAATTGACGCAGGAGACACAAGAATTTACGTGGTTCGGGGCGCCTGAGCTTAATACCCTACTCCACGGGTGTGTTGGTGTTGTATTGAGCTTGTAACGAGCGTATGAAGCGCGTGTGTCCGTCCCCCCGTGTGTATCGTCGGTCTGTCCTTTTATAGTACAAGGGCAGGCCGTTACAGGTTAACCCGGCCCGACATATGGCCCCAGCGGTTACTAGTATTGATACACGTTTAAATGCTCTTGATGATCCTATAACGGGCTTTGACAGCACTGTTACTGGTGTTAAGATCGTCCGTTTAAGTGTCATTGATATGGCATTAATGACACTTAATCGGGTCTTGAAGTCCTTGGCTCTCCTTTGAAGATCCGGAGCTGTTGTAGGGTCTTCCGGAGGTTAGGAGCTGAAGATCCGACGATTGGACACGTGGCAGCTCTGGAGCTTGCTGTGGGAAATAGGTAGCTCCGGGACTGTCCGACACGTGTCAGGTCTGGAGCTTCTCTCGGTCAGGGGCTAAGTCCGGGGGTGCCATTTCGGTACGTGGTCCGGAGCTTCCCCCTTGTGGGCGGTAGCTCCGGTTTGGTAGTACACGTGGTGACCCAGGGATTAACCATGTTGGAGAAGCGGATCCGGTTACTCCTGACATGTGGGCCTTCGAGGGTCTTCAAACCAAGTAGATGATTTTCCTTTGAGGTCTTTATGACCTCAAGGGTGTACGGTTTCTAGGATACCGACATTGACCATTTCGAACACGAGTTTTCCACTGTAAGGTTTTGGTGCAGTATCTTTTTTGATTTATTATCAAATTTTTCTTTCATCTTCGTATACTTGTGTGTATTTTTCAAGAACCACCGGTGTCTCATGTACACCGTCTTTCTAGATAAAGTCATGTACAAAATCATGTTCCATCCACACACCTTACACAACTTTTCTTACTTTTAATTTGTACCGATAATGTAAACAGTCCGGGATAATCATGCACGGTAACAAATATCATTTCTCTTAGCATGAAATACTCCCGCTTGTACTCATCTTATGTACGTACCCCTTCATTCCACAATTTCGCCATATCTTCCACTAAAGGTTCCAAGAACACATCAATTTCGATTCTGGGTTGTTTTGGACCTTGGATAAGAACATATAACAAAATATATTTCCTTTTGTGATACAACCACGTCGGTAGGTTGTACATCGTCAAGACCACATGTCATGTGCTGTGTATGCTCATTTTTTCACCAAACGGATTCATTCCGTCTGTACCCAAGGCAAATCTTACATTTCTGATTTCCTTTGCAAATTCAGAATACTGAATATCAAAAAAATTCCACTGGGTTGCATCACCAGAGTGTCGAATATTTTTTTCATTCTTTCTGCGCTGCTCAGAATGCCAACGCATAAGTTCAGCCTCCCTAGGGTCTGAGAATAAATGCTTCAAGCGATCAATTACTAGAACGTACCACATCACCAAGGCAAGAGTTTTTCTCTTATTTTCCCGCCTGCATTGTCAGAAGTATCTTCATCATCACCTTCAGGGCCAATAATAAACTTCTTATTCTTCTAGGTCTTATTCATGTTGGTAAGATACTGGTGATTGTAGTCCTTCATGTATCTACTAACACCGCAAATGGAGCATCTAGTTGCGAGCTCGTGCTCTTTGCGATACAGAATACAATGGTTAACACAAGCGTGTATGTTGTCACACCTAGTGCCATGGGGCAAAGAAGTTTCTTCGCTTTATGAGTGCTTCTGGGTAGTTTATTAGGATTTGGAAGAATTTCTGCCAAAAGATTCAAATGATCAGAGAAACTACAATCGGATCATCCGTGTGCGGCTTTCAACTTTAATAGTTCTAGGACTGCACACAATGTTGTAAACTCTTTATCATAACCCTTTGATTCATCATAAAAGCTCCGTCGCTACATTCTGCAATGTCTTTATTTTACTTAAACCTTTACTTGCTCCTATAAAAATCAATATATGTGGTTCGATGTGACGCAAGATATCCTCATAATCAAACTCATCATCATCATCATCATCATCATCATCATCACCACCACCATCTTGATTGTCACTACCATCATCGATATGAACATTATAGTCATCTGAACCTCTCTCATCACCTTTATCCACTTTATGTGTATCTAACTCACCATGCTCTGTCCATATTGTATAGTTTTCTTTGAAACCTCTTTTTATCAAATATGATTGGATTACTATAGTATATATCCAAGCAATCTTATTTTCGCAGTCGATACATGGACATAATATGTCATCTATCTTTTTCATCTTTGCATGTCTCTTGTATGCTTCAATAAAATTTGCAGCATTTTGAATGTACATAGGATCAGATATTGGCATGTTATACATCCACGCTTTGCGGTCCATATTTATTGAAAAATTGTTAAAAAATGGATAAACTAAGGGATGTGCTTTAAAATGATCAGGTCGATATGAATAAAATATAATTACATTAATATGCGCTTTAATGGTATGTTTAATAATAGAATTTATAATGCAAGAAGATAAGAGATTTTGATGTTGAAACTTTTATAAAGAGTTTCTAAGATCATAATAGAATTTTTGTAAAATTTACAGAATTTTGTACTGCAAGATTTGGCCTCAAATATTCTCTAAAGGTCTTCTTTACAATGAATTTAAAGAGACATAACCAACCTGTATCATATGAGTGAATATTGATATTGTTGAAGTGTGCTTACGACACTTCCCTCGGTACTACTAAGAAGTAGTCCGCGGATGTTCTTTTTCAGGAGGGGGCACTAAACAAACTCAAAGATGGTGTTGGACAGAACGATTTTACGTGGTTCGGTCCGCTTGAGCATAATACTCTACTCCACAGGAGTGTGTTGTATTGGATGAGTGTTGATCAGCTTGTATCGGCTTGAGGTAGTCTCAATGAGCGTGCCATCTACCGTGCAACGCAACCCTTTTATATGCCAAGGACTGGTTGTTTCAGTATGTTTAGGCCCGATAGGTGGCCTTAACGGTAATAATTTACCTGTACATGATATGCCTGTGTAATGGTGGTAAATACTGTGATAACACGCCTTAATTATGGTGTTACTGGTTTTGATAGCCTCCTGATCGTGAGTCATTAATGCAGGATTAATGTCATGTTATTCAGGTCTTGAAGCAACCAATGAATAGCCCTTCAATGTTTGTGCCATTGTAGGTCTCTATTTCTTCCTGTTGTATACATAGGTCCGAACACGTGCCACGTGGTAGCTCTAGAGCTCTCCTCTGCCGAAAAATAGATCCGGTGCCACTAGACACGTGGAGGCATTGGAGCCTTCCTTACCAGAGAGGTAGATCCGGTGCCAATAGGACATGTGGCTGCACCGGAGCTACCCTAAGGAGGAAAGCAGATCCGGCACTTTGGAAAGTGTGGCAGCACTGGAGCAGCCCTAAGAGGGGAGGCTAGTCCGGCTCTGTAGGACACATGTCTTCCCTGGGCGTCCACTTCTTGGACATTAAGACTTGGCACTTCTATTCGAAGTACCAAGGGGTACCTGGTACTCAAAGTACCGACAGTGGCCCCCGGACCCATCTTAGGGAGAGGTTATGCTACTAGAGGTGGGGCCACTATCAATCCCTGTGCTGCTGCTTCAAAGTCTTTTCTTGGGCGATTGAAGTGACGTCACACATTTATGCCATTACCATGTGGCCCTTCTTGATATGGAAGGTAAGATCCTGACGTGCGGATCTCACACAATTGAAGGTCGCCAATTCCAAATACGAATTTTGCATCGGTTCCCAGAGCAATCTTTGTAGCCCTGTCAGAATGCTACCCTCTGGCTTCCATCTTCTTAACATACCAACAGTTCACCTGGTGCAACTTTATTGGAAAAGCGGACCCCTTTGTCATAGATGAGGTAACTTTGTGGGATGTGGTTTAAGTCCGGATGTAGTTACCATCCAAGCATTGTAAAGGCTTACAAAAGGAAGAGGATCTACAAGGTGAGAGAACTCCTTACGCATCAATTTGTTCTTGCGCATAGAGCTCTCCACTTGACCCTCGCAGTGCGCTCTCCACCTTCGCTCCATTTAGCCGCAATGGAACTAGGACTTCCCCGCGGCAAGATTAAGAGTGACAACAATCTGTTGAGGGTCCGGAAGTTCATGGGTTGGACAAGCAACTCCTTCGACAACTTGATTCACTGCGGTGAGTTCCCCTTCGTCAAGAAGAACCCTGGTGATACTGTTTTCTTCTCGGCATACGCCATGGTGGGGCTTATCCCGCCCATCTCAACCTTCTTCATTACGTTGTTGGAGTCGTATGGGCTTCAGCTTCATCACCTCGAACCCAATTCAATCTTGCTAGTGGTGGTTTTCGTCCACTTTTGTGAGATGTGGGAGGGTGTGCCGCCTTGCATTCCATTATTCCGGAGCTTCTTCACGCTCTGAGTAATAGGGAAAGGTAACCAACTTCTTGGATTTTACTATTTCGTGAAGCGTAAGAACCCCCCCCCCCTTCGAATATATGAAGGCATTTCCTTTCAGGAAGTGGGATACCTGTAAGAAGGACTGGGTGGTTGTCCGAGTAGATCAGAATGACAGACTGAAACTGCCAGAGAGTCTTCCAACTCTTGGCTCCGAATCTTGGGAGGAGCTCCCGAAGCTGATGGAGGAATACAACCCTGTGCCGTCGAGGATTTGAAGCTTGGTTGAAGGAGGATTGACTCCTCTGATGGTGGTAGCCAACTTCCTGACCAATCGATGGGCTCCACTGAAGGAACGAGAGTGGCCAACTTGGGGTTTCTCTAGAGAGATAGACCCTTACAAGATTGAAGTTTGCATCAGAAGCAACTTGAATGAAAAGACCCTGAAGTTCCAGTTGGAGAAACTGTACCATGGGACCATCAATCCGGATGACTTGACACCTCCAGCAGAGTTCCTGCCCCTGATCATGGTTCCAGAGATCAGAAGGGGGCTGCAAAAGATAATGTTGCTGCTTGATATCACTGGTCTTGTAAAGAGGCATAGAGGCACACCAATGGGAGGAATTGAAATCTCCAGAGGTCCTTGCCAACATGAAGTCTTGGGGTTGGTGCCAGTCAGTGGGTAAGGCAAAGCTCTCGCAGAACCTGCTGACTCAATTCGAGGCAAAGGAAAAGATCCCATCGATAGCTCCAACTTCAAGAGGAAGCTGACAAGAGGTAACAAGATTTCTATCAGAGATGCTCCAAGGGAAGCAACACCTCTGCCCCACTTGAGGTCAATGCTGGTTGTACCTCCATCTTCGACACCTTCGTCTCTGGAGTCTAGGGCAATCTTCGAACCTAGGGAATCGACTTCGGTCCTGGCTCCAGCGTTGGGTGCTAGGTCCGAAAGGTCTTCTACTCTAGCCCGAGGGCCATTGGTGGTCTCTGGTTCTGGAATGTCTTCATCGACAGCAGCTTCGGCTGGGGGGAGCAGAGCGATGATGCCTGTTCTGGAGGTCTGAGCTGATCTTATAGTTACTTCTACTCCTGAGACCAAGTCTGGAGTCAATACGACATTGACAACGGTGGGCTCAAGTGACTCTGGCCGTCCTAGAAAGAAATTTCGCGCCGACTGGAGTAGCAATATCCCCAGGTAAGGATTGACACATAATTTGTGCTTTGTTTCTAAATATTGCTCTTTTTCTGAGTCTCTATCTCCTTTGTTTCCTGAGTGTCAAGTGCAGCTGCTACCCCCCCTGTAGTTAGCCAAGCCATCGTCGCAGCTGCAGAGACCACACAATCTGTAGCTCCTGCTAATGATTTGGCTTCTCCTATGGTCATGACGGGCGACACGGCATTTCTGGAGTCAACTGATGCCAAGACAAGCTTGGCATCAGCAGCCGAAGGTACCATGGTTGCATCGGATCACGAAGAAGAAGCCTTGGAGCTTGCAGCAATAGCTTCAGACTTAATTCCGGAGGTTTCGAAGTCAGCACCAGAAGTACCGAAGCCTACGCTAGATGCACTATAGCATGCTCCGGAAGTAATCATCAAAGCTGAGGTGATGTCTGGGGTGGAAGCTATCACCTCAACAGTGCCTGATTCAGCTCTTGTGCCTAAGTCTGCATCTCAGCATGTGCTTGAGGATCAAGCTCCGGGACCTTCTTCATCTCCACTGGAGGTTGATGAGCTACCAGAGCTCAGTCCAGGTGATGTAGAATGCTTGTGCCATTGGCTCCATCAAATATCCTGAAGTATGTGGGAATGCCTGAAGATCCTGAGGAAGGTCCAAAGCCGATCCCCCTTGATCTTTCCATAAAGAATGTCTGCTCCAGTCTTCGCCAAGTTCAACTTGGTATCGACTATGAGCGCAGGGCTCTAGAGGTCGAGCGGCAAACTCTAAGGCAGTGGCGCAAACTGCTAAACTTCAAGACCAAGCTGACATAGACTCGCTTGGCGGACATGAGGGATCTTTAAGGCTGAGAAGTCTAGACTAAGGGTCTAGGCAGGTTGCTGGATGAGCGGGAGGCAGTAATCAGAGCTTTAGATGATAAGTCCCAAAAACTTTTTGAGGATGCCAGAGCTGCCAATGACCAAGCAAACAATCACTCAAAGAGTTTAGAAACATTAAGGGTTGAGCTCCTCAAGCGCTGGTCGGCGTTGGATGAAAAGGAGTAAGAGCTCCAGAAGAGAGAAACTGAAGTCTCTTAGAAGCTTGTGGCAGTGAACAGGACCTGGTAATCAAGCAAAGAAATTCAAGTCCTAGTGCGAAGCTGAGAAAAAACAAGTGTTCCTGGAAGGAGAAGGGGTCAGCAAAAGAGAAAGTGTTGTCTCTACCAGGGAAGACAAGATGAGGGCTAAAGAGCAGGAGCATGCAGAGAAGCAAGAGTGTTTAAACCTTCAGGAGAAGCAAGTTGCTGACCAAGAGAGACAACTTGTTGAGAGGTTCTAGCAACACACCAAAGAGGTCGAGCATCTTTCGAAAGAAGGTTCTGAGCTAACCTCTGCAAGGAAGTCACTAGAGGAGCTCTGAACTGCAAGGATTGTTGAGTCTCAGCAGATCTGGAACTTCCTTGGGCAAGCGGAATAGGCTCTGGTGCCTTTGGGCTTCAGCCTTGTACATCTGACTAACCAGGATCCAGAGATGCACAGGACCTTGATGGCTCTGATCTCCATCGGGAGCAAGCTGGATGCACTGGAAGATGTAATCAGTGACCGGCTTGAGACTGAGGGGAGGTCCCTAGCGAAGAATGTCGTTGAATGTGTACAGACATGCTTCCGCAGTAGTCCCCCTTCCATGTCTTTAGCTCTAGTAATTGATGGACCCATTGCCGAGGAGGATGAAGATGCCAAGGCAAGTGTCCAAGAGGCCTCCAAGAAGGTCGCTACATTCTTCCAACGTAACTCCAGTAGCTAGGACCTTCGCTTTCCCTTTTGTACCATCATCTTGTAATTCTCCCATTTTGAATGAATGAAATCCTTTCGAATTCCATTTTTGTATTCAACTTACTATTTCCCTTATCTTGTTGGCTCCCTGGTAGATGTGCTCAATTGATTGGGAGCATCTACCATAAGGACTTTGGCAATATATTGAAGTTGTTGTGGTTGTTTCGGACTTGGAACTTCTGTGTTGGCTCCGAGGTCCGAATCTTCGACTTCTCCAAGGACCCTTTGTCGAACGTTGAAGGCGGGCCCTCTAGGAGTTGTCGGAGCTTATTTGCTTTGACAATTCCCAATATCAACGCGTGAAACATCGACGGCGGGCCCCTGGGTGGTACCGGAGCTATCTTGCTCTGGTGGCACCCACCATGAATATTGGAACGTCGACGTCGAGCTCCTTGGGTGATGCTGGAGCTATGTTGCTCTGGTGACGCCCATCATCAATGTGTAGAAGGTCAACTCTAACAAATTTTTCATGCATATGAGAGACAAGAAATGTAGTAAAATTCATACTCTTCTCTATAGTTTAGTCGCGGCTCATTATCCATCTTTGAACCTTAAGTCCGAATAAACTCAATGTGACAATATAAGCCTACTCGATGTTCTTCTATAGGTCCGTGTGCTTCTTGGACTCGCCTTACTATGATGCAACACCAGAGTAGGCAGAGTGGCATACTTAGGGTGGTGTACCAGGCTAAGCCAATAGCTCACTCGCGACTTGCCATTGGCGTTGGTTTTCAAGCGAGTAGTCCATTCAACGTACACTGGATCTCAATAGAAGACTACCAATAAAACTTAACTTATCTCATGAATTTTTTAGGACTAAAGTTCAAGTGAATTGCACAACATCACTATTGACAGAAAGTAAAAAAGTGGGAAAATAATGAGCATGCGCAAAGTAAATGCACGCAGAGTCTGTTTTCGTATAAATGTATTTCATTATAGGTCCAAATAACAGGGGAAGGTGAGGACACACTTAAAGTACAAGACCAAGTTAAGTGTGTTATACATCTCGGACCTACCCGACTCTGTTCTTAGACTTAATAAAAACACTTTTATACAATCAACAGACTCACCTTCATTCTAAGTGTAGAACTTACGGAGGTGCTCAATGTTCCAGGGGTTGGGAAGTGGTGTCCCATCCTCTGTTGCCAAGCGAACGCATCTAGGGCGAGAAACTTTGATGACTTGGAAGGGACCTTCTCAGCTAGGGGGGAAAGTTTGTTTGCTCCTTCACGAGTATGTATTCTTTGAAGCACTAGATCGCCTTCTTCCAATTGTCGGTTGCGCACATGCCTCTAATGATAGCGCCAGAGCGCCTGGCAGTATCGTGCATTCCGGACAGCGGCTCGGCACCTCGCCTCATTGATGAGCTCTAAGTCATCATGTTGGAACTGATCCTGCGCAGCTTCATTGTAGGTCCGGACTCGGATAGATCCCATGGAAATTTTAGGAGGAATGACAGCTTCAGCTCCGTGCACCATGAAGAAAGGTGTTTCTCTGGTTTGCTCACAATGCAGGTGGAAGATCTTCTATCCAGTTGGCACCATGCTTCTTCAAGCGATCAAAAGTACGAGTCTTGAGGCCCTTGAGAATTTTTGCATTTGCTCTCTCAGCTTGGCCATTACTTGCCGGATAAGCTACTGATGCATAGCTGATAGTGATGCCGAGATCTTCACGGTATCCTTGGAATGCTGCACTTGTGAATTGGATCCCATTATCAGTAATGATTCTATTGGCAACTCCAAATCTGCAGAGGATGGACCTCAAGAAGTTGATAGCAGATTGCTTGTTGATGGTGACAACTCAGGTTGCTTCCGGCCACTTTGTGAACTTGTCGATGGTGACATATAGAAACCGGTACCCTCTGATGGCTTTTAGGAAAGGTCCCACAATATTCATCCCCCACATGGTGAATGGCCATGATGGAGGTATCATCTGTAGTGACAACACTGGTGGGTGGATTTGCTTCGCGTGAAACTGGCACGCTTCGCACTTCCTGACCAACTCGATTGCATCCTGGAGTGTTGTAGGCCAGTAAAAACAATGCCGAAACGCCTTACCGACCAATGTGCGGGATGATGCATGATTTCACACTCGCCTCCATGGATTTATGCGAGTACTTTGCAACCTTCTTCACGGGAAATGCACCGCAATAGATTCCCTTCTACCAACGTGTATCTTCTAGCCATTCTGACAATCCGTTCATCGGATACACCATCTTCAGGAAGGATGTTGTCTTTCAAGTAGTCCCAAACCTCCGAGATCCATGTATCGGGACTTACTTGAGCTTCCGGAACTTGCACGCTTGGTTACTCAGAGCTTCCAGTAGCGCCTACATTCCTTGTTGGATGCCATGGTAATAGGGACACCAGGACCGCCATCTTCGAGGTGCTAGTCTTGCCCCCTTCACTCAACTCGGTAGGTTGAGCAGCAGGTGCTGATAATCTTCTGACAAAAACCCCGTGTGACACCCGGTTCTGAAAAACGAACCAAGTGCAGTGTATGTGTGCCCAGGATGTTGCTTCACACATACACATCAATATCACAAATGATAAACAGAAATAACCATGTCATGAATAATATAAATACCTTGATTCTATTGTAGCAGAAAATAATCTAGCGTAGGCGACTCCAACTCCACAGGCAATCGACAGTAGTACGCTCCACGTTGACCTCCAAAATATCTCATGTAGCTGAATTAAGTGGGGGAATAGCAAGGGTGAGCACATGTCGTACTCAACAAGTGTGGGAAAGTACGACATGTAGCTAAAAACAAGGATGATAATAAATGGCTAATTGCATAAAAGTACATTTCGTAAACATGTAAAAGCAGCCTACAATGTGTGTGTGTGATTAAACCCCATAATCACCCAAATAATTACCATAACACATATCCAAAATCCTCATTTACCATCATAATTCGATTATAACCAGCCAACAATTAATATCATAACCATATGTCAATTTCATAACTTCTCGTAACCAGCCAACACCGAACCATAACCGTAACCATCCCAAATCCTGAATCCAATTCTAATCATGGAAGTTGTCCAGGTGCTCATAATCGGGAGCACGACTATCATGATAGTTTTTAACACTCTGCAGAGGTTGTACCACTTTACCCACAAGTTCGTGATTTCGTCACCCGTCGGCGACTAAAGAAACCTCCCTTATGCCAATTACACTTCCTTAGGCGTATGACCATGAGATCACAAAATAGCCTTTACAAAGGGACTACCAACATATTCAGATCCACTAAGGTTTCACCGGTGGTGATGCCTCCAACTAAGCACATCCAACCAAGGGCCCCCTCTTGTACCGTTCAGATCCCAGGGCAGTCCCGCCACTATTGCAAACCCAACCGATTCCCATTCCTTGCTCCCCCGAATGATCTGAATCGATGCTGGTAATACTCCTAATTAATTGGCTAAGATGCACCCATACTTGGACTTATGGTGGCACTGTAGTCCTAACCTATTCTCGCATGAACCGGTCCTTAGATCCAAAGGCAAGCAAACCACCATATCGTCCAACCCAATCCACAAACCATGCTTCCTTAGATCTCCCAAGTCTTGTGTTATCAAGTAAACCAAGTTCTTCAATTCATATCATCCATAGGGTCATTAATTCATAATTAAGCCATTTTGTTGTTTTTCCCATCCCAATTAATCAGAGCAAAGAAAAAAGTAAAAAGGCCCTTCCCGACTCTCTGCAACGTATCCCAAGTGACAAGGATGGTCAAACAAGACTAGTAAACACCTATTTTGGGTTTCCAGTCAAATTGACACGAGCATGCAATTTTGCAATCAAAACATTAAAAAATAAGATCAATATGATCAAGGACACTTGCCTTAATATTCCGCAATTTCAATGCTCAATTAAATCAAAGTATTGCACATGAAGATCCTCAGATAATCGCTTCTCGATCATAACCTCTTGAGCATGCTTGTCTACTCGCAATCAAGCACATACAGAGGCAAACATACACAAGAAATGAATTGCAATCAACACTAACAAATATGCAATAACATGAATGCACGTGAATAATTTGTTATGTTGATTAATAATTTATTACATGTGTTTCATATTTATTAACAATTATTTAAGCATGGTTGAGATTAATTCAGCTTTAAATAATTACTATACAATATTAAATCAGCTGAAAATAATATTAATAATTTACTACGTGTTTGAGCAAATTTTAGTATACATCACGATGATTTTATAAGCGTTAATAGCTACTGAAAGTAAATTAACCTCTAAGCGCATTGTCCAATATAAATATTATATCAACTTTGCCGTTTATTAATTATGTGCAACAAATTCTCAGGTATTCACATGTATTTGAATAGATCATGATGGGTTTTGTGACGACTAGGGCTGCTGAAATTTACTAGGTGCAACTACAATTTAATTTCGGGTATTAGATCAATTACGTCGTTAAAATTTGTCTCAAAAAACGTACCCTACCTTAGATGCAGCGGCTTCGAGGGTCGCGTTACAGAGGCATAGCGTAGACGAAGCATACGGCGCAGCGATCCTCCGGCAGCACGACGACAGCAGGGCGATGATCTATGGCGGACAGCGGCTCCTTCGTTCTTTTCCTCTTCTTCTTCTCTTTTTCTCCTCCTTTTTCTCCCGGGTGCGGCCTCTTTTTCCTTCCGACGGCTAGGGTTTTTTTCTCCCTGGCGGCGCTGGAATATGCTAGGAATTTTTTTACGAGGGTTGGGCTTACTAGGGTCGGTGCTATTTATAACCGGCGGGAGCGAGAGCCGGCTCGGTCACGAGACCGAGCGCGCCGCTGAAAACTGAGGTGCATACGCTGGAGCCCCTGGGCGCGTGCGGGTGAGCGCGCGCGGGAGCTACACCCGGCTCGGTCGCGCCAAGCACGGGCGCATGGACGTGCGGAGACCCTGCTCGGGCGCACCCGGCGCCAGGGGCGAGCCCCGCTCGGTGCTGCCCGGAACCTTCCGAGGTGGAAGCAAAGCTTCTCCCGGAAACTTTCGGAATTTTTTTCCTTTATAGATTTCATATAGATTTGTTTTGTATATATATTTTTTATCTTTTATTTTCCTATTAATTGTTATATATATATTCCTTATTTATTATTTATTTATTTAGTTATTCTTTTGCATTTTTTCTTTATTATTTGTTATTTATTTTTCTTTTTAGTTATTTATTATTTCTATTATATATATATATACTCCCCCATCATTTACTATTGTTATTCATCATCTTCTTATAATCTTATTTTCTAATTACTTTTCTATTGTATAAATTTTCTAATTTGATTTTAATAGATCTAGTCACTTAGTCTATGCCTAAATGTGAACATATATGCATAGTTGTTTTAGTATTCTTACTAATTATTATTTCTTCTTCCATATTAACTTTTCCTTTTCTTTTATTTCTTTTCTTCCATATTTGTTATGCCAATATAATTAGTTTTAATGTATTTATTTTGGTAAATAAATTTTAATACCTAGGGATGAATGCAAATGCAAGATATATGCATATATTTTATATTTTTTTAAAAAGAATTTCTTCCTATTATTGAATTCTAACTTCCTTTGCCAAAGTTTCAAAATTGGGATGTCATAATTACCCCCCTTAACATGAATCTCGCCCTCGAGATTCTAGTGGATCGGAGAAGAGATTTTGAAATAAAACCGCAGTTCTTATTTAAATTTGAATTAGCTAATTTTTGAAAATTGGGGATGTTACACCGCGTCAGGAAGGAGCTCTGGTCGAAGCTTTTGTCCAGAGATCATCAACTTCAGCATTGTTGAGACGTAGGATATGGCAAAGGTCCAGGACCTGGAACTCCTTCTACGGCTTCTGGACATCAATAAAATATGCAGCTAGCTGAGGGTTATTGCATCTACAATCACCTTTAACTTGTTTGATGATGAGTTGTGAATCTCCTTTCACCAGGAGATGCTGGACGCCAAAGGACAATGTTGTCTTGAGCCCAAAGATAAGAGCTTTGTACTCTACCATATTGTTAGTTGCCTTGAAGTCAAGGGAGACCATGTACTTGACTTGATCCCTGGTCGGTGCGAGGACCAAGATTCCAGCAACGACCCGCTGCTTCTGCATGGAGCCATTGAAGTAGAGAGTCAAATTGAGGCTCAGTGAAGACTGAGACCTTAGGTTCCAGCTTCTCTTCACCGAGGCCCCTTGAGTTGATGGAGAAGGGGTCCAATCCGCGACAAAGTCAGCCAACACTTGACTTTTAATTGCATGTCATGGTAGGAACTCGAGATCGAATTCTGCCAACTCCGTTGCCCACTTGGTGATATTTCCCATAGCATTGGGATTATGAAGAATGGCTCTTAGCAGATAAGAAGTTACCACTAAAATCTTGTGAGCCTGGAAGTAGTGGCACAACTTCCTTGGGGCAATAAGAACTGCATAAAGCAGCTTATGCACCTCAAGATATCAATTCTTGGCATCGTAGAGTACTTCACTGATGAAGTAGATTGGCTTTTGTATGGTCTGGACCGTCCCAGAGGGGTCCGAACCTTGTCCTTCATCAACACGCACCCTCCTAGAGAGGTCCAGGTCTCCTTCAGCAGTGAGATCTCTCTCGGTTGAGAGAGATTGATCCACATACATCTTGTCATTAGGATCAGTGTCCAGGGGCTCAGATGTGCCTTCAGGTAGCTCCGGACCCTCCCAGAGGGGTCTAAGCTCCTGAGTGGAAGTAGTTTCCGGTCTTTCTGCGACCAGAACCATACTGACAACCTTTGTAGTTGCAGCAATGTAAAGCAGAAGAGGATCACCACGTTTAGGAGCCACCATTATCGGCAATGTGGTGAGGAGCTGCTTTAGCTCTTTAAAGGCATTCCATACTTCTTCGAACTGATGGAAGGGTCCAGACTTCCTCAATAGCTTGAATAAGGGAAGAGTCCGCTCTGCAAGTCTTGAGATGAATCGTTTGAGTGAAGCTAAACATCTAGTAAGCTTCTGGACATCCTTGACATGGGTTGGAGGCCGCATCGCTTCAATGGCTTTAATCTTACTCGGATTTGCTTCAATTCCTTGGTGAGTTACCAAGAAATCAAGAAGCTTTTTGGAATTGACTTTGAAGATGCACTTGTCCGAGTAGAGCTTCGTGCATGTTGAATGTAGCTTGTCAAAGACCGACTGGAGGTTGTCCAGTAGGAAATCCTTGTTCTTCACTTTTACAACAATGTAATCGACATAGACTTCCACCATGTACCGGATCAACTCCGTAAAAGTTTTGTGCATTGCTTGCACAAAGGTAGAGGCAACATTTTTGAGACCAAAAGGCATTGTTGTGTAAAAATATAGGCCATCTTCTGTAATAAAAGAAGTGTGTTGTTCATCTTCCTTAGACATAAGAACTTGATGAGAATATGCACCTAGGAAACAAAGAAGCTCACAGCCGGAAGTAGAATCCACTATTTGATCGATTCTTGGTAGTGGAAAGGGGTCTTTTGGGCATGCCTTATTCAGTGTAGTGTAGTCGATGCACATCCAAAGCTTCCCTTCGGCCTTTGGTACGACAATTGGGTTCGCCAACCACCGTTGATGATGAACCTCCCGATGAATCCAACTTCAAGTAGCTTCTTGACTTTTTGTCTAATGAAGTTCTGCCGCTCGATGGATTGCTTCCGGGGCTTCTATTGTATACGCAAGCGCATCGGGGTAAACTTCAGGCAATGCTCGATCACCTCCCTGGGGATCCCAGACATTTTTGACGGTTGCCATGCAAATATGTCGACATTTGCTCGGAAGAAAGTGACGAGCGCGAGTTCCTATTTGTCACTCAAACCCTTTGTACTGCGAGTGGTTTGAGCAGCATCAGAACCAATTTGGGTGACTTTGACAAGAATGTCGGTGTCACCGCTTGGCTACATCAGAGGTGTAGTTTTTGAGCTGCGTTGACGCGAGCTCGAGGGTTGAGCAAGTTGCTCCTTGCCGAATTCAGCCTCTTGCACTGCTGCCAGCGCATGAGGCTTCTCCAACGCCGTAACTCCAGCAGCGCGGTCCCCATGGATCTGAAGAATGCTAGAGGGAGTAGGCATCTTCATCAAAAGGTAGCAGTAATGGGCCACTGCCATGAAGTTGTACAAGGTTGGCCTGCCATGTACGATGTTGAAGGATAGGTTGATGTGAGCCACATCAAAAACCAGTTTCTTAGACCGGTAGTTCTCTAGTTTTCCGAAGGTTACCAGAAGAATAACCGAGCCAAAAGGTGTGATAGCTCCCGGACCCACTCGGGAGAATGGGCGTGAGGGCCTCAGGTCCGAGAGGCTGAGTTGGAGCTTCACAAAAGCTGCAAAGCTAATAAGATTAAGTGCCTCACCTCCATCTACCAAGACATGGAAGAGCTGGATATTGTTGATAGTAGGGCAGACCATCAGAGGCAATTGTCCAGCTCCTGCCATGTTTCTGGGGTAGTCGGAAGCAACGAAGGTGATGGGTGTATCCATCCACTTTTGATGAGGTTCTGCCTTGGCAGCAGAAGCAACAGCTTTTACCTCTCGACGCAGAGTTTTCACTACGCCACGAGAAGTGATGTCCCAGGACCCTCCATACACCATATGGAGAGTTTTCCAACGCTCGTTGTCGGAGCTGGTGCCAGATTCGTCGACGGTGTTTTAAAGTGCCTTCAACGTCTTATTAGCATCTTGGAAGCCTAACTCCTAGTTAGATGGAGTTTAATCGACTTTTTGTTTGCCCTCCCGCTGACGAGAAGATGTGTCATCTTGACGCTTGCTTTTTCTCTCTGCGAGTCTCTTGACTTCACGACAGTCTTCTAGATTGTGGCCCGTAGATTGATGGACCGGGCACTACATCTTGTCACCATATTTAGATGATGGTCGTGGACATTTGTTAGGGTGCGGCCCACGGCCTCCTAGAGCTGCAGCAGCAGCAATAGTTGGGGTGCTGGTAAGTGACTTGTTCTTACCACTTGACTCCTTTTTCTTTTTACCACTGCTGTTAGCAGTAGCTCTGGCTTTGGGGCTAATAGACCAGCCTCAGCAGCTGGTCTGGAATGCATCTCCCAACCCTCAACAACCCTGGTGCATTTGTCGGCCAAGCTAAAGACCTCAGTGACACTACTGACATCGTTGGTTGCCAGCTTCTCCAGCATTTTCTTATCCCGAACAACCTGTCTAAAAGCGACAATAAAAACGGTGTTTGAGATAGAAGGGATGGTGTTCCTACCTGAGAGAATCTCTGGATGAAAGATTGTAAGTGCATCTAGGATATCCCTTGTGGGTTTTGGCTAATTGATGACAAACATATGAGATCCTAATGAAACTACTGAGATGATTGCAGGACAAACAAGTGAGACATATCGGTGCACACAAAAAGGTGAAAAATGAAGTGGTGTTCAAAGAGATATACTTTGATGAAGCTCGGAAGACCAAAATAGATTTGAATGTATAGGGAGTGTATGAAATACACACTCCAAGAGCTCACAACTTTGCGCGAGGATAAGGGATTAAAATTAACATAACTTTCACAAAGCACCGGACTAGTCTGATTATGGACCGGACTAGTCCGTTCACCTTTCTAGAATCACACTCACAAGGAGACCGGACTAGTCCGTCCATCCACCGGACTAGTCCGTTGATGTTTCTAGAGTCTCTCATACTGAGGGACCGGACTAGTCCGTTGAACTTTCTGTAAACTCCCTTTTGTGGAGATCGGACTAGTCCGCGGACTAGTCCGATGGACTTTCTGGAGTCATCTTTACACAGTACCGGACTAGTCCGAGGTTGGACCGGACTAGTCCGGCAGACTTTCTGGACCTCAAAACATGTTGAGACCGGACAAGTCCGGACTTGCACCGGACTAGTCCGGTGTTAGGGTTTTTCAACGGCTAGCTTTTGGAAACCCTATAAATAGATGATCCACGACTTTCCCATGACAACACACGTCGAATATTGAAAAAGGAGCAAACCCTAGTGCCGCCACTCAGTCCCAAGAGCCCAAAACACATCTCCCCACACATCTAAAGTTGAAAAAGAGTGAAATCAATTGAACACTTGGATTCGGGATTGGGAGATCGTCGTTCTTTCATCGCGAGCTCTTGGGGTTTGATCTTTCTACACTCATACTCTGCATTGTAATACTTTTGAGTGTATTTGATCACTTGTTCATTGTAATTTTCGTGGGAGCCCTCAACGTGTGAGGTTGCCCCACAAACTTGGTGATTACCCGTGATAGTGGAATCAAGTCGGCCTTCGTGGTGACTTGAGGAGGAAAAGGGTTGGAGACCCGGCTCTGTGTGAGCTTCCTCAACGAGGACGTAGATCTCGTTGTGAGATCGAACCTCGGGAAAAATTCTTGTGTCTCGTGTCTCATTTACTTTAAATTTTGTTCATTAGATCACTTAAGTGCTAAACATTAACTTAAGGCAATTTGAAGTTACACTTGCATTCTTAGATTAATTTCAAGTATAAATATTAGTTGTTCTTAATTCTGCTGCTAAAGAAATTTAATTTCTCAATTAACACCTGATCAACACACATACTTCTTGCACACCGGACTAGTCCGCCCACGCAACCGGACTAGTCCGGCCAACCAAGTTTTTGACTATTCTATTAAGTGTGCAGGAAATTCAAAAGGCCTATTCACCCCCCCCCCCTCTAGGACACATTCAATTGGTATCAGAGCTTGGTTCTCCACCAACGAGACTCACATCTCGGAGAGATCAATGGCCTCTGAGAAGAACAATGATATCTCGAAGATGAACGTTAATGAGGAGGAACAAGAAACTAAGGCTTTTGATGTGCTGAAAGAGAGCCCACACGATGATGAAGAAGTGCGACAATTGAAGGCACTCCTGAGAAAGAAACTGCTAGGACAAAAGGGAAAAGAAGAAGAGAAGACGACGGGGAGTGGTCATCATGACTACTCCCGACAGCCTTACAACTACAACCGTCTCAACTCCAACAATCATTATCTTTCCATTCCCATGGGAAAACCTCCACAGTTTGACGGAAGCGACTATACAATGTGGAAGTACAACATGAAGATGCATCTAATATCCCTAAATCCTAGCCTATGGCACATCGTCTGCGCTGGCATAGATATCCCGGACACGGATGAAGAACTCACCCCAGAACAAGAACAAGAGATTCACAGAAATGCACAAGCTGTCGCCGTGATCACATCATCATTAAGCAGAGAAGAATTCACCAAGATTGATGGCTTAGAAAGTGCAAAGGAAATCTGGGATACACTTAAGACGGCTCACGAAGGAAATAGATCAGTTCGTGAAGCAAAAATCGAAATGCTTGAAGGAGAGTTGGGGAGGTTCGCTATTGAAGAAGGCGAATCACCTCAAGACATGTACAACCGAATGAAGGCAATCATCAACAAGTTACGTGCCTATGGAAGTAAGAAATGGACAGATCATGAGGTAGTCAAGAGAATGATTAGATCCTTCATGCCAAGAAATGTCACACTTTGCTCAATGATTAGAGAAAGCCCCGGTTTCCACAAATTGACCCCTGATGAGCTGTTGGGGAAGATCATAAACCATGAGATGATGGAAAAAGAGGCAAAATACGTCAAAGACTTGGCCGAACTCACTTCATCCAAAAGGAAAGAGGTCGCTCTCAAAGCTACATGCCGACCCAAACTCAAAGAAGCTCGTGAAGATCAAGATGATGGGCACACAAGTGACGAGAGCACCGATCTTGATGAGGATGAGATGGTACTCTTTATCAAGAAGTTCAAGCGAATGATGAAAAGAAGACACGGCAACAACTCAAATGAAGGCAAAAGCAAGGACAAAGGGAAATCCAAGGCTCGACGCACTTGCTACAACTGCGGAGAGTATGGTCACTTCATGATGGACTGCCCCTATGAAGAAAACAAAAAGAAGAAGGAAACAATATCTCAAGAAAAGAAAAATTTCAGAAAAAGAAGACAAAACCATCAAGCTCACATTGGCAAGGAGTGGGACTCAAACGACGAGTCCTCCTCCGATGAAGAAGAAGAGATGGACACTATTGCCATCAAGAAACCTACTATGAAGGCCACACTCTTTCCAAACATGGTAGGACGGGACATGAACAACCACACTTGCCTTATGGCTAACGAAGGCAAGAAAAAGGTACGGCTCACTCCTCCCACACTAAACTCCTCTATTGATGACTTTGACAGCTCTAGCGATAATGAAGAAATGTTTAGAGGACTAAGTAAAATTGCTCTAAGGAAAATGGAAATGTTGTCGAACGAAATTTTTGAGAAGGAAGAACTTCTTGATCGACAAGAAGATATGCTCATCCATGAAAGGAAGAGATATCAAGAAGTTGAAAAACTTCTCGAGCTTGAAAGAGAGAAGAACAAGTCGCTTGAAGTTGAGCTAGCCTTGAGTAAGGAAACTTACACAAAGCTAAAAGACTCACATATTGCGATCAAGGAATAACTTGCTAACTTGTCAAAGGTTAACAAGATTCTTGAGGTGCAAGTTGAGTCGCTCAAGCAAAGTGACTCTTCTTCCTCCAAGAGCTCTTCCTCCAAAGATATGAGTTCGACAACAATTGAGACTTGGACTTGCTCTAGTAAGAAGAATACTATTTCTAATACATCAACTTCTCGTAATATGCATGCCCCCCAAGCGGCATCTTTGATAAGGAGAAGATCAAATATGCATTCAGTGCATATATGGTCACTAGACCTCCCAATGTCAAAGTTGGCCTTGGTTTTGATAAGAACAAACACATGGCTATTTCTAATCATGCTAAGAATAGAATTGTCTTTGTCAAAGAGAAATCTCATGAATCTGAACCTCAAATGTTGTTTCACACATTTAATGCTTCTTATGTTCTTATGAAGGCCAAAAGTGGAAGAGTCATTACCAAATATGCAGGGCCACGCCACAAGAACTTGAAAACTTGTGTGTGGGTGCCTAAGACTCTTGTGACTAACCTGAAAGGACCCAAGCAAGCTTGGGTACCTAAAACCAAGAAATGATTCTTTTTTGTAGGCTTACTCCTCCGGCGGAACAAAATGGGTACTTGATAGGGGATGCACGAATCACATGACCGGAGAGAGAGGTATGTTTGTGGAGTACGAGTACAACAAGGATCCAGGTGAAGGCATATACTTCGGAGACAACAGCCAAGGAAAGGTCCTTGGTAGCGGTAACATTGAAATTTCTTCTCAACATACCTTATCAAATGTTTTACATGTAGATTCTCTAGATTATAACCTTTTGTCAATATCCCAACTATGCGACAAAGGTTACAACTGTTTATTCACTAATGAGGGTGTGATAGTTTTTAGAAGAAGTGATGGCTCGATTGCATTCAAGGGAATGTTGAAGGGCAAGCTCTATCTTGTTGACTTCAACAAAGATAAAGCCAAACTCAACACTTGCTTGGTTGCTAAAACCAACATGGGATGGTTGTGGCATAGACGGCTAGCCCATGTTGGGATGAGAAATCTGCAAAAACTTCTAAAAGGTGGTCCGTGGTCTTAAGGATGTGGTTTTTGAAAAGGACAGGCCGTGCAGCGCTTGTCAAGCAGGAAAACAAGTCGGAGCACCACACCGCGCCAAGAACGTGATGACTACCGCGAGACCGATGGAACTTCTCCACATGGATCTTTTTGGTCCAGTTTCGTACATCAGCATTGGCGGTAACAAATATGGTTTAGTAATTGTTGATGATTTTTCTAGATTTATCTGGGTGTTTTTCTTGTATGATAAATCAGAAACTCAGGGGATCCTCAAGAAGTTCTTAAAAAGAGCTCAGAATGAATTCTCATCAACCATAAAGAACATCAGAAGTGACAACGGGACAGAATTCAAGAATATCCAAGTTGAAGAGTTTCTTGATGAAGAAGGGATAAAGCATGAATTCTCAGCACCCTACTCCCCTCAACAAAATGGAGTGGCAGAAAGGAAGAACAGAACATTGATCGAAATGGCCAGAACTATGCTGGATGAATACAAGATATCAGATCGATTTTGGGCAGAAGCGGTGAACACCGCCTGCCATGCCACTAATCGACTATACCTCCATCGACTACTGAAGAAAACTCCATATGAGCTCCTTACCGGTAAAAAGCCAAATGTTTCTTATTTTAAAGTTTTTGGTTGCAAATGTTTTATTCTGAACAAGAAACAGAGGACCTCGAAGTTCGCTTCGAAGTCCGATGAAGGATTCTTGCTCGGTTATGAATCGAATGCCTACGCCTATCGTGTCTTCAACAAGGTGTCCGACCTTGTTGAAGTAGCACATGACGTAGTGTTCGATGAATCTAACGGCTCACAAGTGGAGCAAGTTGACAAGTGTGTGCTAGATGATTAGGAAGCTCCATATGAAGCACCGAAGAAAATGGGACTTGGTGATATCTTACCACAAGAGCAAACATTTGACCCAAATGCACAAGATGAACCTCAACACGGAAGCAATGATCAAGGGGGAGCCCTTGCACAAGATCAAGAGGAGGAAGATCAAGAAGAGCAGGACCATCATGGAAGCAACGATCAAGGGGGAGACAATGTACATGAAGAACAAGCAACTACACAAGCTCCACACCAAAGAGTACACCAGAGCGTGCAAAGAGACCACCCTGTCAACAACATCATTGGAGATATTGCAAAGGGAGTAACTACTAGATCTCGAGTTGCAAATTTTTGTGAATCCTACTCTTTTGTGTCTTTTCTGGAACCATACAGGGTAGAAGAAGCCTTAGGGGATCCAGACTGGGTGATTGCAATGCAAGAGGAGCTGAATAACTTCAAGAGAAATGAAGTATGGGAGCTAGTGGAGAGACCAAAGGCGAACATAGTCGGAACTAAATGGGTATTTCGGAACAAGCAAGATGAACATGGAGTAGTGACAAGAAATAAGGCAAGACTGGTGGCCAAAGGTTATTCTCAGGTCGAAAGTTTGGACTTCGATGAAACTTTCGCTCCTGTAGCTAGACTTGAGTCCATTCGTATTTTATTGGCATATGCTACTCACCATAATTTTAAGCTGTATCAAATGGACGTCAAAAGCGCTTTCTTAAACGACCCAATCAAGGAGGAAGTTTATGTGGAGCAGCCACCAGGATTCGAAGACCCGAAGTATCCCAACCATGTCTACAAACTGCGTAAGGCTCTCTATGGCCTCAAACAAGCTCCTCGAGCTTGGTATGAGTGTCTTAGAGATTTTCTAATTCAGAATGGATTCAAAATTGGTAAAGCTGACTATACACTTTTCACTAAACATTGTGATGATCATTTATTTGTATGTCAAATTTACGTTGATGACATTATCTTTGGATCAACTAACAAATCCTTCTGTGAAGAGTTGAGCAAAATTATGACAGACAGGTTCGAGATGCCAATGATGGGCAAATTAAAGTTCTTCTTGGGATTCCAAGTGAAGCAACTAAGAGAAGGTACATTTATAAGCCAAACCAAATAACACAAGACATTCTCAAGAAATTCAATATGGACAAAGCCAAGCCCATCAAGACACCCATGGCCACAAATGGACATCTCGACCTCAATGAAGATGGTCCAAATGTAGATCAAAAGGTATATCGGTCCATGATTGGCTCTTTACTTCATTTATGTGCATCTAGGCTAGATATTATGCTTAGTGTTTGCTTGTGTGCAAGGTTCCAAGCTGCACCTAAAGAGTGTCATTTAGTTGCTGTAAAAAGAATCCTAAGGTACCTTGTGCACACACCCACCTTGGGCCTTTGGTATCCCAAAGGATCCAAATTTAACCTGATAGGATATTCCGATGCCGACTATGCAGGATGCAAAGTCGATAGAAAGAGCATGTCAGGGACTTGTCAGTTTCTTGGTAGGTCCCTGGTATCTTGGTCATCTAAAAAGCAAAACTCCATTGCCCTTTCAACAGCAGAAGCAGAATATATTGCAGCCGGTAGCTATTGCGCCCAATTACTTTGGATGCGGGAAACACTTAGGGACTACGGCTACAATCTTAACAATATCCCACTTCTATGTGACAATGAAAGTGCTATAAAAATTGCACACAACCCAGTAGAGCACTCAGGAACTAAGCACATAGATATCCGTCATCATTTTCTTAGAGATCATTCATTAAAAGGTGACATTACTATTTCACATGTCAGAACTGAAAAACAACTTGCGGACATTTTTACCAAACCATTGGATGAGAAAAGGTTTTGTGAACTTAGGAATGAACTTAATATTCTTGACTCTCGAAATGTGGCTTGAAACGTTGCACATCTGGTTGATACTTCAAATGTTGCATTTTATTGCTAAAACTGCCCTTCACCTCTTTTTCTCCTAAGAAAACTACTTTTAATGAAGAAATCTTGAAATTTATGACCATGTTTTTGTGTGGATTGCTTTCTGGTCATAAACACCAAGATTATTTGCAAAACTTGTCCTTGGATCACTATAAGTTATCTTCAAATACTTAGGTTGTCAAGGATCACCGGACTAGTCAGGTTTGCCACCGGACTAGTCCGGATAATCCCTCTTCCTAGGGTTTTCAGGGACACCGGACTAGTCCGCCCCCAGTCCGGACTTGTCTGGTCGGCTGTCTATATAAGCAGCTGGCCCGTTTCAAATCACCCTCCACTTGACCTAAAACCCTCTCCTCTCAAACCCTAGCCCCCAAAAGGTGATTTTCGAGTTGAGCCCTCAAAATCCAAGCTCTCTCCGTGGGAAACTCTCCCCTCGACGAGTTGGTACTCCTCTCCAAACTCATCCGGACAGAATTGCGCTCCTTCGACGCGAATCCTCAAATCTCGGTAAAATTCTCCCCAAAGTCAAACTCTCAACTTTTCTAGTTCTAGTTGATTTCCCTAGATTCCAAGGAAGTACATTAGCTTCATAGATGTATTCCTTTAACCTTCATGCTCATTTGCACCCCTAGATAGAAGTTGTGATTCAAGTTTTGTTAGGGTTCTTGTGCCAAGCCGGACTAGTCCGGCTCCTATGTACGGACTAGTCCGGTACCCCGGACAAGTCCGCACTCTGAAACCGGACAAGTCCGGTCTCTGACACTTGAGTCCTAGTATCACCTTCATTTTCAGTTCATCTTCATCTAAATCATGAACTCCTTGTTAGGCACGATGTCTTCAAGCTCAGATGACAGCTCCTTCCATGTTGATGAAGAAGTTGAGCACGAAAAAGTGCAAAGAGCCAAGGAGAGGTACATGAAGAAAAGGCATGATGTGAATGTGCACTCTCCACCCTCCGACGACAACTTGCCCAAGAAAAGGAGGGTAGTGGTGAAGAAGGCCCAAGGAAAGGCCGGTGAGAGTTCCTCGGGGCCAAAGAGGACTCTCAACAAAGGGAAAGGACTTGCTAGTGGTCCCATTGGACCCTTGAAAATGAAGAACCCAAGTCACCGCAACCGGCAGCGCTCAAGCAAGGATTTCACTGGGAAAGGGGGTGAGCTTGCCGACAGCTTCAGGCAGGTCGACGTGTATGCTCAGCCTCGGAAATGCTCAGACCCAAGATTTTGGAGCAACTTCCATGCCGACTACTATGAGCATGTGTACATGAAGATGAAGAATCCCGTTGTGAAGAGTCAATGGGTGAACATCGGGTACATGCAGTCAAAGAAGTATCCTGCTTTCCGTGAGGTGGTTGAGGCCCTAGAAAGGCATGGACTGAAAGAACTATTCTCCTTTGATAAAGACTGGAACAATGAAGTGATCACCCAATTCTACTCTACTCTCTACTTTGCTCGGGGTGATGGAGACAGTCTTACTTGGATGACCCATGGATCCAAGTATAGTGTCACTTATGATGAGTTTGCAAGGATTCTCCACCTTGAGCATACCTTGGATCACGATCTAGTCATCCACAACATGCAACCCCTGGAGAATGATGAGCTCAAATTTCTCTATGACACAAGGATGCCATATGTTGCTCCCAGTATCAAGTACTTGAAGCCCTTCTATGTGGTCCTCAACAGAATTTTGAGGAAGACAATAGCCCCGAAGGATGGAGATGCGGGGACTATTCAAGGGACCTTGAGGACCCTAATGAAGGTCATTGGTGGGAGGAGACCATTCAATGTCTTTGAATACATCTACAATGACATTGTGAACATATCAATCACTCCAAACAGATCTTGCGGGTATGCCCCGTACATCATGTACATGATTGAGAAGGTGACTGGACTTGAGTTCGTCAAGGATGTTCACCATACGGTGATGAAGCCACAAAAGCCTACGGAGTACACTCTACCTTCAGCCCCTGATGCACCTCCCTCCCCTGAGACTGAGAGAAGGACTAAACAGGCTCGAGATGTGAATGCACCTAGATCCTCAGATGCTCCTCCCAGCTCTGCAGCTGCTCGTGAACCCTCCGATGGTGTGCTCAAAATGCTCACCTCCATCTTTGCATGCTGCCACAAGATTGAAATCAGGCAAAAGAAGCATCAACAATATGTCAATGCCAACATCAAAGCTATATGCGATAAGTTGGAGATTGAGCCGATGGGATCCCCGCTTGCCTTCGAGGATTCCGAGGAAGAGTCCGCTCCGGCGAATGATGATGATGATGGTGAAGATGAGGACCGGACTGAAACGGAGGAAGAGAGTGGCGATGAGTGATTTCCCTCATTTTTTCCCTTTTTGGTGCCTTGATGCCAAAGGGGGAGAGATTGAGACTAGGAGAGATTAAGACTACTAGTTTAAGTGTAGTTGGTGTCTTTATGTTTTTGTGATCAAGGACATGTGTACTTAATTTTAAAACCTTGTAATGCACTATTCCCTCTCTTATGTGTGATGCTTACTGTTGCTTGGATGATTATCTTTATACTCATTGTTGATTATCTTTACTACATCACACCCTGTTGATCACACACTTGTTAGGCACCCCACCATAAGGTGTGTGCATATGTGAGAAGCTTTTTGTGGACTTATCATTATTCTCATATGTGGACACCTTATGAAAATCAAGATTTTACTCTTAATTGTGATATCTTAAATGGTTGTCATCAATCACCAAAAAGGGGGAGATTGTAAGTGCATCTAGGATATCCCTTGTGGGTTTTGGCTAATTGATGACAAACATATGAGATCCTAATGAAACTACTGAGATGATTGCAGGACAAACAAGTGAGACATATCGGTGCACACAAAAAGGTGAAAATGAAGTGGTGTTCAAAGAGATATACTTTGATGAAGCTCGGAAGACCAAAATAGATTTGAATGTATAGGGAGTGTATGAAAGACACACTCCAAGAGCTCAAAACTTTGCGCGAGGATAAGGGATTAAAATTAACATAACTTTCACAAAGCACCGGACTAGTCCGATTATGGACCGGACTAGTCCGTTCACCTTTCTGGAATCACACTCACAAGGAGACCGGACTAGTCCGTCCATCCACCGGACTAGTCCGTTGATGTTTCTGGAGTCTCTCATACTGAGGGACCGGACTAGTCCGTTGAACTTTCTGTAAACTCCCTTTTGTGGAGATCGGACTAGTCCGCGGACTAGTCCGATGAACTTTCTAGAGTCATCTTTACATAGTACCAGACTAGTCTGAGGTTGGACCGGACTAGTCCGGCAGACTTTCTGGACCTCAAAACATGTTGAGACCGGACAAGTCCGGACTTGCACCGGACTAGTCTGGTGTTAGGGTTTTTCAACAGCTAGCTTTTGGAAACCCTATAAATAGATGATCCACGACTTTCCCATGACAACACACGTCGAATATTGAAAAAGGAGCAAACCCTAGCGCCGCCACTCAGTCCCAAGAGCCCAAAACACATCTCCCCACACATCTAAAGTTGAAAAAGAGTGAAATCAATTGAACACTTGGATTCGGGATTGGGAGATCGTCGTTCTTTCATCGCGAGCTCTTGGGGTTTGATATTTCTACACTCATACTCTGCATTGTAATACTTTTGAGTGTATTTGATCACTTGTTCATTGTAATTTTCGTGGGAGCCCTCAACGTGTGAGGTTGCCCCACAAACTTGGTGATTACCCGTGATAGTGGAATCAAGTCGGCCTTCGTGGTGACTTGAGGAGGAAAAGGGTTGGAGACCCGGCTCTGTGTGAGCTTCCTCAACGAGGACTTAGATCTCGTTGTGAGATCGAACCTCGGGAAAAATTCTTGTGTCTCGTGTCTCATTTACTTTAAATTTTGTTCATTAGATCACTTAAGTGCTAAACATTAACTTAAGGCAATTTGAAGTTACACCTGCATTCTTAGATTAATTTCAAGTATAAATATCAGTTGCTCTTAATTCCGCTGCTAAAGAAATTTAATTTCTCAATTAACACCTGATCAACACACATACTTCTTGCACATCGGACTAGTCCGCCCACGCAACCGGACTAGTCCGGCCAACCAAGTTTTTGACTATTCTATTAAGTGTGCATGAAATTCAAAAGTCCTATTCACCCCCCCCCCTCTAGGCCACATTCAAATATCTCAGTGACTCCCCCTTGTTATGCTATACGACAAACAGATCCTGCTCAGTGCGAGGCCAGGTGTAGGAGCTCACGAAGTTGGTAGTGAACTGGCGATAGAGCTTCCCCCAACTATAGATGGAGTCAGAAGGTAGGCTCATGAACCAAGACCTGGTTGTTCCGGTTAAGCCACTGGGAAATACTTGGCGCAGATTGCCTCATTGCCTCTAGCAGCAAGAATACCGGTGGAATAGATCTGCCGAAATTCTGCGGGATTAATAGTCACGTCATATTTTTCTGGTAGATGAGGCCTAAACTTGGCAAGCCATTCCACCATACGGAGAAGCAGTGCAAGGGTTGAACAAATGAAAGTGCATCTAGGCAATCCCTTGTGGGTTTTGGATGATTGATGACAAACAAATGAGATCCTAATGAACTTATTAAGATGACTGCATGTTAAACTAAATGAGATAGTTTGGTGCACTAAAAAAGGTGAAAAGTGAAGTGGTGTACAAAAGAGAAAAGCCCAACTGACGACTGAAGCGCAAAGTAGATTTAAATGTATAGGATGTGTGTGAGAGACACATCCCAAGAGCTCAAGTCTTTGCGTAGGGGTAAGGGCATAAAACACCTAAAAATTAACTGAGCACCGGACTAGTCTGTTCATGGACCGGACTAGTCCGTTCAGCTCTCTGTTGTCCAAATACACTGTGCATTGGACTAGTCCGAGCATGGACCGGACTAGTCCGATAAACTTTCTGGAACCAAATAACACGGTGCACCAGACTAGTCCGTTCGTGGACCAGACTAGTCCATTCAAGTCTCTGTAAACCCTTTTCACTACACTCTGGACAAGTCCGTCCACAAGACAGGACTAGTCCGTTGAACTCTCTGATGTTCAATAACACATAGCACCGGACAAGTCCGTTCTTGGATTGGACTAGTGTTCAACTCTCGGGAGTTCAATTTCACTTGGCACCGGACAAGTCCAGACACAAATCGGACTAGTCCCGTATACCTCACACAATTAGGGTTTCTAGTGTGCTCCATATTTCACGTCGACTTTTACACAGCACACCGAACAAGTCCGGTCCCCTGTACGGACTAGTCCGGTCGTCGGGATCTCTAACGGTAACTTCTTTGGAAACCCTATAAATAGGAGATCCACGGCCCCACAAGCACAATTCACATATTCTACTGTTCAGAACTCAAACCCTAGTGCCGCCACTTGTCCCAAGAGCCTAAAAACATATCTCCCCACACATCTAATGTGTCAAAAGGTGAAAATCAATTGAACACTCAGATTTGGGGTTGGGAGATCGTTGTCTACACGTCGTTGAGGTCTTGGGGTTTGATCTCTTTACACTCGTGCTCTTATTTGTAATATTTTTGAGTGTATTTGATCTTCTTTTTTGTTGTAATTCTTGTGGGAGCCCTCAACGTGTGAGGTTGCCCCATAAACTCAGTGATTACCCGTGACAGTGGAATCAAGTCGGCCTTGTGTGATGACTTGACGAGGAAAAAGGTTTGAAGAGACTCGGCTCTGTGTCAGCTTCCTCAATGAGGAGTAGATCTCTTTTGTGAGATCGAACCCCGGTAAAAATTGGTGTCCCCCGTGCTTCTTTGTTTTTGCATCTTAATTGATTAGGGTACATGGTTGATCAATATTAGAATTTGAATTGCTAATTGCTTCTCACGTGTAACTTCACAACAACAATTGTTAATTCAAGTGATCTTACTTGTTCACATTTCTGCTACTTTAAAGTTTAAATCCTGAATCAACACTTAGTCAAGTCGACACACACCTAGCACACCGGACTAGTCCACAGGTACAACCGGACAAGTCCGATCTATCAAGCATTTGACCATTTGATTAAGTGTGCAGGAAATTTTCAAAGACTATTCGCCCCCCTCATTTAGGCCACATTCAATTGGTATCAGAGTAGGTTCTCCATCAACGAGACTCAATGCTCGGAGAGATCAATGGCCTCTGAGAAGAACAACAAGATCCCAAAGGTGCTCAACACCGAGGAAGAGCAAGATACAAAAGCCTTCAATGTACCGAGGGAAAATCCAGATGATGATGAAGAAGTGCGTCAACTGAAGGAACTTCTGAGGAAGAAACTTTTGAGCCAAAAGGGAAAAAAGGACGAGAAGACGACAGGGAGTGGTCATCACGACTACTCCCGATATCCTTACAATTACAATCGTCTTAACTCAAGTAACCATTATCTTTCCATTCCCATGGGAAAGCCTCCGCAATTTGACGAAAACGACTACACCATGTGGAAATATAATATGAAAATTCATCTAATCTCTTTGAATCCTAGTCTTTGGCATATTGTGTGTACATGTGCAGATATCCTGGATACGGACGAAGAAATCACTCCAGAACAAGAATAATAAATTCACCGCTACGCATAAGCTATTGCAGTGATCACCTCATCACTGAGCCGAGAGGAGTTCACCAAGATCGATGGATTAGAAAGCGCAAAAGAAATATAGGATACACTTAAAACAGCACATGAAGGAAATAAGTCAGTCCGAGAAGCCAAAATTGAGATTCTTGAAGGAGAGTTCGAGAGATTTGCTATTGAGGAAGGCGAATAACCTCAAGACATGTACGACCGGATGAAGGCGCTCATCAACAAGATCTGCTCCTATGGAAGCAAGAATTGGTCTGACCATGAGGGTGTAAAAAGGATGATTAGATCCTTTATGCCAGGAAACGTCACCTTATGCTCAATGATCCGAGAAATCCTCGGGTTTCACAAAATGATCCCAGATGAACTATTCGGAAAAATCATAAACCATGAGATGATGGAGAAGGAAGCCCAATACGTCAAAGATCTAACTAAGCTCACCTCCTCCAAAAAGAAGGAAGTTGCTCTCAAAGCAACTTGCAAGCCTAAAGGAAAGCAAATTTGTGAAACTCAAGACGAAGGAGATACAAAGTGACGTGAGCACTGACCTAGATGATGAAGAGATGGTACTCTTCATCAAGAAATTCAAGTGAATGATGAAAAGAAGACATGGGAGCAACTCAAATGAAGGGAAGAGCAAAGAGAAAAGAAAATTCAAGTCTTGACGCACTTGCTATAACTGTGGTGAGTACGGTCACTTCATGGTTGACTGCACCTATTAAGAGAATAAGAGGAAGAAGGAAACGAAGCCTCAAGAAAAGAAAATCTTCAGAAAAAGGCGGCAAGCTCATCAAGCGCATATTGGCAAGGAGTGGGACTGAAATGATGAGTCCTTCTCCAATGACGAAGAGGAGATGGCCACCATTGCCATCAAGAAACCCACCAAGACGTCTACACTCTTCCCGAACATGAGAGGACGGGAGACACAGAATCACACTTGCCTTATGGCTAAAGAAGGCAAGAAAAAGGTTCGACTCACTCCCTCCTCACTGAATTCCTCTATTAATGATTTTGACAGCTCTAGTGAAAATGAAGAGATGTTTAGGGGACTAAGTAAAACTGCATTAAAGAAAATGAAATGTTGTCGGATGAAATCTTTGAGAAGGAGGATCTTGTCACCCGACAAGAAGATATGCTCATCTGTGAAAGGAAGAGGTATCAAGAGGTTGAGAAATGCCTTGAGCTTGAACGAGAGAAGAACAAGTCACTTGAGCATGAGATAGCCTTGAGTAAGGAAACTTACTCAAAGCTAGAAGACTTACACGCTGCAATCAAGGATGAACTTGCTAACTTGCCAAAAGTTAAAAAGATTCTTGAAGTGAAAGTTTAGTCGCTCAAGCAAAGTGACTCCTCCTCCTCCAAAATCTCACCTTCCAAAGGTGTAAGTCCAACAACTATTGCAACTTGCACATGTTCCACTAAGAAAAATGTTGTCAAACCTGATTCCTCGATTTCTCATGTTAAGCATCCTTCCCAAAGTGGCATATTTGACAAGGAGAAGATCAAATATGCACGCAGTGCATATATGGTCACTAGACCTCCTAACATCAAAGATGGTCTTGGATTTAACAAGAACAAAAACACGTCCACAAATTTTCATGCTAAGAAGAAAATTACTTTTGTCAAAGAAAGATCACATGAGTCTGACTTGCAAATACTATTTCAACTTTTGATGCTTCTTATGTACTTATGAAAGACAAATTTGGAAATGTATTTGCTAAATATGCAGGGCCACACCACAAGAATTCGAAAACTTGTGTGTGGGTGCCCAAAACTCTTGTGACTAACCTGAGAGGACCCAAGCAAGATTGGGTACCTAAAATCAAGGAATGATTTTGTTTTGCAGGCATACTCCTCCGGTGGATCAAAATGGGTGCAAGACAGCGGATGCACAAATCACATGACCGGAGAGAGGAACATGTTCGTGGGGTATGAGCGCAACACAGATCCAAGTGAAGGGATATATTTTGGAGACAACAACCAAGGAAAGGTCCTTGGTAGCGGTAAAATTGAAATCTCTTCTCAACATACTCTCTCAAATGTTTTACATGTAGATTCTTTATATTATAACCTTCTGTCAATATCTCAACTATGCGACAAAGGTTATAATTGTTTATTCATTAATGAGGGTGTGATCATTTTTAGAAGAAGCAATGGCTCAATTGCATTCAAGGGAATGTTGAAGGGAAAACTTTATCTTGTTGACTTCAACAAAGATAAAGCTGAACTCAACACTTGCTTGGTTGCGAAAACTAACATGGGTTGGCTGTGGCATAGACGGCTAGCCCATGTTGGGATGAGAAATCTGTAGAAACTTCTAAAAGGTGGTCACATCCGAGGTTTAAAGGATGTTGTTTTTGAGAAAGACAGGCCGTACAACGCTTGCCAGACAGGAAAACAAGTTGGAGCACCACATCCTGCCAAGAACGTGATGACTACCACAATACCGCTGGAACTTCTTCACATGGACCTTTTCAGTCCAATTGCTTACATAAGCATCGGCGGTAACAAATATGGTTTTGTTATTGTTGATGACTTTTCAAGATTCACTTGGGTATTTTTCTTGTATGGCAAATCAGAAACTTAGGGAATCCTCAAGAAATTCCTGAAAAGAGCTCACAACGAATTCTCCTCAACTGTGAAGAACATTAGAAGTGACAACATGACATAATTCAAGAATACACAAGTTGAGGAGTACCTAGATGAAGAAGGAATAAAGCATGAATTTTTGGCACCCTACTCCCCTCAACAAAACGGGGTGGCCGAAAGGAAAAACAGAACACTAATTGAGATGGCGAGGACAATGCAGGATGAATACAAGACATCAAACTGGTTTTGGGCTGAAGCGGTGAACACCACTTGTCATGCCACGAATCGGTTGTATCTTCACCGACTCTTGAAGAAAATGCCATACGAGATTCTCACCGGTAACAAACCAAATGTTTCATATTTTAAAGTATTTAGTTGTAAATGTTTTATTCTGAACAAGAAACCGAGGACTTCGAAGTTCGCTTCGATATTTAATGAATGATTCTTGCTCGGTTATGATTCGAACACCTACGCCTATCGTGTCTTCAACAAAGTATCTAGCCTTGTTGAAGTAGCACGTGACGTAGTGTTCGATGAAACTAACGGCTCCCAAGTGGAACAAGTTGATAAGTGTGTGCTAGATCAAGAAGAAGCCCCATGTGAAGCATTGAGGAAAATCACTTGGTGATTTTCTACCTCAAGAGCAACCACAAGACTCAAGTGCACAAGTTGAACCTCAACAAGGAAGCAATGATCAAGGGGGAGCTCATGCACAAGATCAAAATCAGCAAAACCAAGAAGATCCATATAACCACGGAAGCAATTATTTAGGGAGAGTCAATGAACATGAAGATGATGAAGAGAAAACAACTTCACAAGTCCCTCACCCAAGAGTACATCAGAGTGTAAAAAGAGATCATCCTGTCAACAACATCATTAGAGATATTGCAAAGGGAGTAACTACTAGATTTCGCATAGCAAATTTTTGTGAATATTACTCTTTTGTCTCTTTTCTGGAACCATACAGGGTAGAAGAAGCCTTAAAGGATCCAGATTGGGTGATTGCAATGCAAGAGGAGTTGAACAACTTCAAGAGAAATAAAGTGTGGGAACTGGTGGAAAGACCAAAGTTGAACATTGTTGGAACCAAATGGGTCCTTCGGAACAAACAAGATGAACATGGAGTGGTAACGAGAAAGCGAGACTTGTGGCTAAAGGTTACTCACAAGTCGAAGGTTTGGACTTCGACAAAACTTTCGCTCCCGTAGCTAGACTTGAGTCCATTCGTATTTTATTGGCATATGCTACTCACCATAATTTCAAGTTGTATCAAATGGACGTCAAAAGTGCCTTCCTCAACGGTCCAATTAAGGAGGAAGTGTACGTAGAGCAGCCAGCAGGATTTGAGGATCAAGAGTACCCCAACCATGTTTATAAACTATGTAAAGCTCTCTATGGCCTCAAACAAGCTCGTCGAGCTTGGTATGAGTGCTTTAGAGATTTTTTGACTCAAAATGGTTTTAAAATTGGAAAAGCTGATTATTCTCTTTTCATAAAACACTTTGATGGTCATCTATTTGTATGTCAAATCTATGTTGATGATATTATCTTTGGTTCTACTAATAAGTCATTTTGTGAAGAGTTTAGCAAGATCATGGCAGATATGTTTGAGATGTCGATGATGGGCGAATTGAAGTTCTTCTTGGGATTCCAAGTGAAGCAATTAAAAGAGGGCACGTTCATAAGCCAAACCAAGTACACGCAGGACATCCTCAAGAAGTTCAATATGGACAAGGCCAAGCCCATCAAGACACCCATGGCAACTAACAGACACCTCGACCTCAACGAAGATGGTCCAAATGTGGATCAAAAGGTATATATGTCTATGATTGGCTCATTACTCTATTTATGTGCATCTAGGCTAGATATTATGCTTAGTGTGTGTATGTGTGCAAGGTTTCAAGCCACACCAAAATAGTGCCATTTAATAGCTGTAAAATGAATCCAAAGATACCTTGTGCACACACCCAACTTGGGCCCTTGGTATCTCAAAGGATCCAAGTTTAATTTGATAGGTTATTCCGATGCCGACTATGCAGGATGCAAAGTCAATAGAAAGAGCACATCGGGGACTTGTCAGTTCCTTGGTAGATCCCTAGTTTCATGGTCATCTAAAAAGCAAAACTCCATTGCTCTTTCCACAGCCGAAGCGGAGTATGTTGTAGTCGGTAGTTGTTGCGCACAACTACTTTGGATGCAACAAACTCTAAGGGACTATGGTACAATCTGAACCATATTCCACTCCTATGTGATAATGAGAGCGCTATAAAAATTGCACACAACCCAGTAGAGCACTCAAGAACTAAGAACATAGATATTTGTCACCATTTCTAAGAGATTATTCATTAAAAGGTGACATAGTAATCTCACATTAAGACTGAAAAACAACTTGCACACATTTTCACCAAGCCACAAGAAGAAAAGAGGTTTTGTGAGCTAAGAAACAAGCTAAATATACTTGACTCTAGAAATGTGGCTTGAAACATTGGATACCTGATTGTGGTTTTAATGTTTACTCATTTTTGCAAAACTTTACCCCTTATCTCGATCTTCTCTTGAAAACTATTTAAATGAGTAAATATTGGTGAATTATGGTCATTGTATGATTGTTAATTGCTTACTGGTCATTTTCATCAAGATTATTTGTGAAATAATGTCCTTTAGATCACTATTAGATCAAACAACTAAAATCTAGTTGTTTCAATTCAGTTATGTCCTGCTAACACCGAACTTGTCCGGCGTGATCACCGGACTAGTCCGTTGTCACACACTAGTTCGGCCCTAGTTCGACACACCGGACTTGTCCGGTGTCCATCGGACTAGTCCGGATTTGTCGGGGTTAACCCTAATCCGCTGCCAGGGGCTCATCTTCTATCTCTCACAATATCATTTGCATTCTCTCTCCTCCTCCGTGAGCTCCAAAGGCAATTTCCACATTTAGCCATCAAAAACGCTGATTTCTTCAAGGGAAATCTCCTCCTCGGTGTGGAGCTTGTCCACACGGTACTAATCCAGCGCCCACTCCGCTCCTTCAACGCAAATCTTCAACTTTTCGGTAAAATTTCTCTCAAACCCTAGCTCTCAACTTTCCTTGATTCTTGCTTAGTTTCCTTGTCTCCTAGGGCATGAATTACTCTTCTAGATGAAATTATACCGTTTGCTACTCCTTGTGAATCGATTCGAGCTAGATTTGTTGGAAATATGAAAGTTAGGGTTCTTATGCCAGACCGGACTAATCCGGTATTCATGTGCGGACATGTCCGGTACACCAGACAAGTCCCCACTCTGAAAATGGACAAGTCCGGTATCTGACATTTTGAACTTCTACATTCCTATTTGCACATAGTCTCAAATCAATTCTCATCTAATCCTTGAACCTCCTTGTCAGGCACAATGTCTTCAGGTTCAATGGACAGTTCCTTTCACTATGATGAAGAGGTAGAGCGTGCTCGAGTGCAAAGAGCCAAAGAGAGGATGATGAAGAAAAGGCATGATGTCAATTAGGGGTGGGCATTCGGTTAACTGACACAATTCGATTCGGTTTTTTGGTTTTTTTTCAAAATTCGGTTTTTAGAAAATAGAAATCGAAATACAACCTGTAAAATGAAAAACCGGTCCACAGGTTAACCGGCTAATTCGGTTCGGTTTCTGGTTAACCGAAAAAAACCGATCTTAACCCTAACTCTCTACAGATGGCTGCGGCGCCGTCGCAACGGCGAAGTCACGAGGTGCGTCCGCGCGAGCCAAAGCGGCTGCGCAGAGGGCGGGCCGCGGGGCACACTTCCACCGCTGCCGGCGAGCACGAAGGTAGCAGATCCACCAACGCCATCAGCGAGTTCCTGCACAAAGCCCTGCAGCAACGCAACTTGTGCGAATGAATTGGCGTGCGACGCAGGCCATCGGAGTCTAAAGAGCAGTGCAGTGTCAGGGCCGAGTGCGATCGTTGGTGCGCTGGAGCCGAGCGAGACCGCAGTCGCCTGTTGGTGTCTAGGGAGGCGCAGGAGGCGGTGCATTTCGAGGGTTGAGCGGCTGGCGGACGTTGGCCGCTGGACTAGGGTTAGAGTGGGGATGGCCGGTGGGATCGGGGATGGTCGGATGGCCGCATTGGGCCTACTGGGTCGCGGGTTTGAAAACCTGTTTTGTTGATTTTCACTGGGCTGTTGAATATTTCGGTTCACCCGGTTAACCGAGATTAAAAACCAAAAACGAAAAAAAATTCGGTTTCTGCAATCTAGGAACCGAAATATAATACGGTTTAGTCTAATTCGGTTTATTCAGTTTTGGTTCCGGTTAATTCGGTTCTGGTTTTCGGTTTCCGGTTTTTTTGCCCACCCCTAATGTCAATGTTAACTCCCCTCCTTCCAATGACACCCTTCCTAAGAGAAGGAGAGTGGTAGTGAAGAAGGCACAGGGCAAGGATACTGCTGGGAGATCATCAAGGCCCAAGAGAACCCTCAACAAGGGAAAAGGACTTGCTAGTGGTCCTATTGGCCCTCTGAAGATGAAAGCACCAAGTTACCGTAACAGACAACCATGGAGTGTTGATTTCAGTGGCAAAGGGGTGAGCTGGCTGATAAATTCAGAAAGGTAGTGGTCTATGGTCAGCCCAAACAGTCAGCTGATCCCAGATTTTGGAGCAATTTCCATGCTGACTACTATGAGCATGTGTATCTGAAGATGAGGAACCCGATTATCAAGAGTCAATGGGTCGACATCACTTACCTCCAGTCCAAGAGATGTCAAGCATATCAAGAGGTTTTGAAATCTTTGGAGCTTCATGGACTGAAGGATCTAGTCTCCTTCCAGTGGGACTGGAACAATGAGTTGATCACTCAGTTCTACTCAACTCTTTACTTTGCTCGTGATGACAGTGACAGGATGATTTGGATGACACGTGGAGCACAATACAGTGTCACGTATGAGGAGTTTGCTAGAATTCTTCACCTGGAAGATTCTTTGGAGAATGACATCATTATCCACAACCTAAAGCCTCTGGAGATAAATCAGCTTGAATTTCTCTATGATACTAAGATGCCATTCAAGTCTCCAACTATGATGTATCTGAAGCCTTTCTTTGATGTTTTAAACAGAATCCTAAGGAAGACCATAGCTCCCAAGGAGGGAGTTGTAGGGACCATTCAGGGGACCCTCAGGACATTGATGAAGGTCATTAGCAAGAAAAGGACTTTCAATGTCTTTGAGTACATGTACAACAATATTGTGAACATCTCTATCACTCCTAACAGGTCCTGTGGCTATGCACCCGACAACATGTACATGATTGGGAAGGTGACGGGGCTGGAATTTGTCAAGGATGTGCCTCATACAAGACTCATGCCTCAGATGCTTGCTATCTACACTGTCCATTCTGCTCTTACCTCACCTACAGGGGAAAGAAGATCTAAGAGAGATAAAAAAGGCACAAGATCTGAGGCTGCTGCTCCTACTCCTCCACCTTCCAGAGGATCCTCCAGTGGAATAATGAAGATGCTCTCATCCATTTTTTCTTCTTGTCGCAAAGTGGAAACCAAGCACCATAAGGAGAGCCTGGTCAGAAAGAAGCATCAAAGATATGTGAAGGCCAGTATCAAAGAAATTTGTGAGAAGTTGGAAATAGAGCAAGTGGGGTCACCTTAGATCTCAGAAGACTCTGAAGAATATATCACTGAGATGGCTCCTCTAACTGACCAAGAGTTGGCCTCATTTGTACTGGATGGTGCTTCTACTCCTCCTCCTCAAGGACCTGAAGATGAAGAAGAAGATGAAGAGAGGACTGAGAGTGAGAGAGGCAGTGACGGTGAGTAATTCCACTCAAATTTTCCCTTTTTGGTGCCTTGAGGCCAAAGGGGGGGAGATTGAGACTAGTCTATTTTGTAGCTATTAAGCCATTAAGGACTCGTGATCAAAGACATGTACTCATTTTTGAACTATTGTAATTTATTTTGGATGTGCCTACTTTACTTATTGTGTGATGCTTAGTTAATGGTAATGTGATGATTGTTGCTATAACTCTCAAGTGCTTATGTATTGCTCATCACATCTTTTGATCACACACTTGTTAGGCATCCCAACATAAAGAGTGCATATATGTGAGAATATTTTGTTACTCATTCATTATTCTCATATATGCACACTTTATGAAAATCAACTTTTTACTGTTAATTGTGAAATCTCAATTGGTTGTCATCAATCACCAAAAAGGGGGAGATTGAAAGTGCATCTAGGCAATCCTTTTGGGTTTTGGACAATTGATGACAAACAAATGAGATTGTAATGAACTTGTTGAGATGACTGCAGGTTAAACTAAATGAGATAGTTTGGTGCACTCAAAAAAGTGAAAAATGAAGTGGTGTACAAAAGAGAAAAACCCAACTGATGATTGAAGCGCAAAGTAGATTTAAATATATAGGATCTGTGTGAGAGACACATCCCAAAAGCTCAAGTCTTTACATAGGGGTAAGGGCTTAAAAACACCTAAAAATTCACTGAGCTCCGGACTAGCCCGTTCATGGACTGGACTAGTCCGTTCAACTCTCTGTTGTCTAAATACACTGTGAACCGGACTAGTCCGACCATGGACCGGACTAGTCCGATAAAATTTTTGGAACCAAATAACACAATCCACCAGACTAGTCCGTTCCAGTCTTTGTAAACCTTTTTACTACACTCCGGACAAGTCTCTCCACAGGACAGGACTAATCTGTTGAACTCTCTGATGTTTAATAACACATAGCACTGGACAAGTCCCTTCTTGGATCGGACTAGTCCGTTCAACTCTTTAGAGTTCAATTTTACTTGGCATCGGACAAGTCCTAACACAAACCGGACTAGTCTGGTATACCTCACACAATTAGGGTTTCTAGTGTGCTGCACATTTCACGTCGACTTTTACATAGCACACCGGACAAGTCCGCTCCCCTGTACGGACTAGTCTGGTTGTCAGGATCTCTAACGGTAACTTCTTTGGAACCCTATAAATAGGAGATCCACGGCCCCACAAGCACAATTCACATATTCTACTGTTCATAACTCAAACCCTAGCGCCACCACTTGTACCAAGAGCCTAAAAACACATCTCCCCACACATCTAAAGTGCCAAAAGGTGAAAATCAATTGAACACTCAGATTTGGGGTTGGGAGATCATTTTCTACATGTCGTTGACCTCTTGGGGTTTGATATCTTTACACTCGTTCTCTTCTTTGTAATATTTTTGAGTGTATTTGATCTTCTTTTCATTGTAATTCTTGGTGGAGCCCTCAATGTGTGAGGTTTCCCCATAAACACGGTGATTACCCGTGATAGTGGAATCAAGTCAGCCTTGTGTGATGACTTGACGAGGGAAAGAGTTTAAAGAGACCCGGCTCTGTGTGGGCTTCCTCAACGAGGAGTAGATCTCTTTTGTGAGATCGAACCTCGGTAAAAATCGGTGTCCTGCGTGCTTCTTTGTTTTTGCATCTTAATTGATTAGGGTACATAGTTGATCAATATTAGAATTTGAATTGCAAATTGCTTCTCACGTGTAACTTCACAACATCAATTGTTAATTCAAGTGATCTTACTTGTTCACATTTCTGCTATTTTAAAGTTTAAATCCTGAATCAACTCTTAGTAAAATTGACACACACCTAGTACACCGGACTAGTCCGCACATACAACCGGACAAGTCTTGACTATCAAGCATTTGACAATTTGATTAAGTGTGCATGAAATTTCAAAGCCTATTCACCCCCCCCCCTCTAGGCCACATTCAACAACCGCCCCCAACTCAAAGAGGGGAAGGGTTTTCACAAGCAAGTCGCCTCTCGCAACTATGCTCCATGTTGACACAGCTGTCCTGCCTCATATATCGGTGGTCGAGCTCCGACAGGAGATCATGGCTCGGCATTCTCGACGCAGTATGCATATAGGGTGCAACAGAAGGAGTATGTGATGTCGCATGTTGGGAGGGCACACGTCTTCTGTGTTGCGACGCCTGAAGATCAAGTCTCTCAAACAAGGTCCCGTTATGAGTATATGCTTGCCCTGCATCAATTTGGGGCTGTTTATGGAGAGCAGTGGTTGCAACTACAACAAGATGCTCCACATCTGCCCACCATTGCTCAAGTGCATCCGGAGATGCACCGGGTGCCGGAGGGCGCTGAAGTAGAGTGCGGGCTGTGTTGAGCACAACTTGTTGTGATGGCACCGAGTGCCAGGTTGTTCATTGATGTTGTTACCGATGTGAAGGCTCCATCCACTTGTTGTGCAGCATTTGGAGCTGCAACAGGAGGTGGTGGTGGTGACAAGTTGTTTGCCAGTTGCTGGATTCCGGCAGGTCGAGAGCTGTTGCCAACCACGTTGTCAGGAATGCGTTGTGCAGCAAGACTAGACCCAACAGTTGAATTCCCCATCTTCAAGATTAAAGTGACCCCCTTTTTGACGCGCCAAATGTCAAAGTGTGCTTACGACACTTCCTCAGGTACTACTAAGAAGTAGTCCGTGGAGGCTCTTTTTTAGGAGGGGCACTAAACAAACTCAAAGATGGTGTTGGACACAGCAATTTTATGTGGTTCGGATCACCTGAGCGTAATATCCTACTCCATGGGGGTGTGTTGTATTGGATGAGTGGTGCTCAGCTTGAGCTAGTCTAAATGAGTGTGCCATCTGTCGTGCAACGCAACCCTTTTATATGCCAAGGACTAGCTGTTACAGTACATTTAGGCCCGACAGGTGGCCTTAACGGTAATAATTTCCCTGTACATGATCCGCCTGTGTAATGGTGGTAAATATTGTGATAACGCGCCTCAACTGTGGCGTTATTGGTCTTGACAGCCTCCTAATCATGAGTCATTAATGCAGGATTAATGACACGTTATTTAGTTCTTCAAACGGCCAATGAATAGCCCTTCAATGTTTGTGTCGTTGTAGGTCTCTATTCGTCCTATTGTAGACATAGGTCCGGACAGTGCCACGTGGTAGCTCTGGAGCTCTCCTCTGCTGAGAAATAGATCCGGTGCCACTGGACACGTGGAGGCTTTGGAGCTTCCTTACCAGAGAGGTAGATCCGGTGCTAATAGGACACATGGCTGCACCAGAGCTACCCTAAGGAGTAAAGCAGATCCGGCTCTACGGAATGTGTGGCAGCACTGGAGCAGCCCTAAGAGAGAGGCTATTCCAGCTCTGTAGGACATGTGTCTTCCCCGGATGTCCACTTTCTGGACATCGAGACTTGGCACTTTTATTCGAAGTACCAAGGGATACCTGGTACACAGGATACCGACATGTATCATGTAGGTCTGTTCCTAAGGGTTGCAAAAAAATTTTGTTTCATAATTTTCTCAGCTTTCTAGTGCCCACAATAGATTTTTGAAGTCCAAGATATTTCCTGGAAATATTTTTTGGTGTGTTTATACTAAAACAATTAACCTATGGACAACTACATTTATTATGGTAACTTAAACATAGTTAATAAACTTGGAATTTTTACTGTAGATACTATGATATATGAAGGATTTTCTGACAAAGTTTGGAAATTTTCCCCAGAAGCAATTCTCTGAAATAATTAATCTGGTATGTTTATACCAAAACAATTAATCTATGGATAAATGCATTTATTTTGTTCAAGATATTTTTGAAACAATGTGCAAGGATGAAAGATGAGGTTCTTTTGAACCTTGTTGCTATAGAACGGATGCGCGAAGGAGATCAGAGCGGGAGGAATCCGAGTTCTCCTCTTGGAATCTTCAAAATCTGATGAAATAGGCAAACAAATGATGGAAGTTGTTTGACAGAGAGCAAGAAGAAGCATGTGAACCTTTTCTCTATTTGAAGCTTGATAAACCGATGAAAGGAAGGGCGCGCACACGCTAGAAGCAGAGGGGCGGCGGAAAAGAGAAAATTTTGACAACCTGACGACGTCGATGTAAAATCTTCCGGGTTAGGTTTTTGCGGTGCCTGAGGGGCCTTTTATATAGTAGTCCATTATCACATGCAGTTATTAATGAAGAACTGCTTGTGATAAGCATTTTCACAAGCGGTTGTTATTAAAAAACCTCCTGTGATAAAAGTATGAGTCTATTCTTCAGTTTTCTTTTCCCTTGCTTCTTTTTTATTTATATTCCAATATAAAACTAAAACATGTATAGATTCTGCAAATTGAGTCCAAATTCGATAATACCTTTTCTATATTCTTCAAAAATTAATATCTACCACCTGGACCAAATATTTTAAAACTTATATAGCTAACATTGTAATGTTTTGGTAAATATCAAATTAATTTATATTCACATATTATTCACATTTTTATATCTCCTAAAAAAGGATCTTCCACTAAAATTTGTTTGTATGAACATATATATATATATATATATATATATATATATATATATATATATATATATATATATATATATATATATATATATTTTGTTAAATTTTTTAAAGCATTCCAACATGTCAAAATTCAAATTATTCATCATTTTAATCAAGTCCTCATATACATATGCAACATTGTTCAAATTTTGAACACACATTGATTCAAACAATTTTGTAAAAATCTAAAAAAAGTCATAGAGATTGGTATGATGACTGAAAAGTTCCATAGAAAAATTTAATAAAAAATCATTATATTCATCAAGATAGAAAAATGACAAATAACGAGTGTTATTTGTTTTTTTTATATTCTGACCAATTTCAAAGGTTTTCTCAAGTGAAATTTAATGAGAACCTGTAATACTAAAGCATATTATAAGAAAGTGGAATTTGGGCTTTAAAAGGCCCCTCATTTTCATCGAGAATATTAATTAAGCCTAGACTTAGCACACTACTCTTCATAGGCGGTTTTTAAAAACTTCACAAGTGGTTGTTCATAAAAACCGTCTGTGACAAAAGGCTCAAGTATGATCTTCAATTTTCTTTTCCCTTTCTTATTTTATTTAGATTCCAATATAAATACTCAAACATGTATAGATTCTGCAAATTGAGTCCAAATTCGATGATACTTTTTTCTATATTCTTCAAATATTAATATCTACCACCTGGACCAAATATTTTAAAACTTATATAGCTAACATTGTAATGTTTTGCGAAATATCAAATTAATTTATATTCACATTTTTATATCTCCTAAAAAAAGATATTCCACTAAAATTGATTTGTATGAACATATTGTCTTATTTATACAAGTATGAATTTTGTTAAAAAATTTTAAAGCATTCCAACATGTCAAAATTCAAATTATCCATTATTACAATCAAATGCTCATATACATATGAGACATTCTTGAAATTTTGAACACACATTGATTCAAACAATTTTGTAAAAATATGAAAAAAAATCATAGAGGTTGGTATGATGACTGAAATGTTCCATAGAAAAATTTAATAAAAAATCATTATATTCATCAAGATAGAAAAATGACAAATAACCAGTGTTTTTTATATTTTATGTTTTAAACAATTTCAAAGATTTTCCCAAGTGAAATTTAATGGGAACCTGTAATACTAAAGCATATTACAAGGAAGTGGAATTTGGGCTTCTAAAAGGCCCCTCATTTTCATCAAGAATATTAAATAAGCCTAGACTTAGTACACAACTTTTCACAAACGGTTTTTAACAACTTCACAGATGGTTGTTCTGAAAAAATCGCCTATGTTAAAGGCCCGAGTCTGTTCTTCAATTTTCTTTTTCCATACTTCTTTTTTATTTATATTCCAATATAAATACTCAAACATGTATAGATTCTTTTTTCTATATTCTTCAAAAATTAATATCTACTACCTAGACCAAATATTTTAAAACTTATATAGCTAACATTGTGATGTTTTGGTAAATATCAAATTAATTTATATTCACATATTATTCACATTTTTATATGTCCTAAAAAAGGATCTTCCACTGAAAATGGTTTGGATGAACATATTATCTTATTTACACATGTATGAATTTTGTTAATTTTTTTAAAGCATTCCAACATGTCAACATTCAAATTATCCATCATTCTAATCAAATGGTCATATACATATGAGGCATTCTTCAAATTTTGAACACACATTGATTCAAACAATTTTGTAAAATCTGAAAATAATCATAAATGCTGGTATGATGACTAAAAAGTTCCATAGAAAATTCAATAAAAAAATCATTATATTCATCAAGATAGAAAAATAACAAATAACATGTGTTATTTGTTTTTATGTTCTGATCAATTTCAATGTTTTCTCAAGTGAAATTTAATGGGAACTTGTAATATTAAATCATATTACAAGAAAGTGGAATTTGGGCTTTTCATCAAGAATAATAAGTAAGTCTAGACTTAGTACAAAACTTCACAGATGGTTTTTACTGAAGAACCACTTGAGATAAAGACATCCTATCAGGTAGTTAGTACTCAATAACCGCCTGAGATAAGTCTTCTGCTCAGGCGGTTTTTCATTAGGAACCTCCTGAGAAGATATGCGACTATATAAAAGCGCTCGACCTCCTAGAAAAAACCTAAACCGGGAGATTTCACTTAGACATGTCAGGCTACAAAATTTTCGTTTCCCGCCAAGTCCTAGCCGCCCTCACTGTCGAGCTTCATCCTCGCCACCCTCGCCGTCGAGCTTCAACCTCATCACGCCCCCTTGTCGCTAAGCTTCATCCTCGCCACCCTCGACGTTGTCGTTGTTGCTAGTACGTTGGCACGCCGGGAGATCCCCAGGTACCCGGTCGTTGGTCACTTCGCCACCATTTTTTGGTTTTATTTTTGTTTTCTTAGGGAGCGAACGATTGGACGAGAACGGAGGGTAGAGCGGCTGGGGAGGGGAGGGGAGGGTGCGGTAGTGACCGCGTGGTGTTCGTGAAAATGTTGCTATCAGGACGTGTGCCCTGATGGACACTGCACAAGCGTTCTGTTCGTGTACTGGATCCGGGACAGAGTTGTTCCTGTTGATGGTAGGTTTTTCTAGGGAGTAGTTTCAGTACAACAACAATACTAGTATAAGGTTGCTACATTTGGCACTGGCGATTACCAATCACTTGAATCCAAATGGTGATAGCCGCCTCAAGTTATGCATTCAACCCTTGTGTTGGAAGTAGTGTTATACCCCCTCCCCCCCCCTTTCCTCTATCTCCCATTTTCTTTGTTTTGTCGTGAAGTTTTGTACCAACAGTCAATAGTCATGCTTACTAGGAATTTGGAGTGTTAACCATTCAGCTCAAGTCAGATAAGGAAGAGAAACAAATTGCTTAAATTAGATAAGAAAGAAAGACATCTTGCGTTTGAATCCTTCAATTTGGAGTGCCATTTGAAGCCTTCAATTTAGTGATTGTATGTGTACGTCTAGTTGTTATGTACATTATTGATTATTTGGTGTTAATTTTAGTTGCACATGTAAAACACTAAAACTTGTCTGTTCCCTTAGCTATTATTACTTGTAAACTATCTGATTTAGTTTGGAATGCCTTTCCTTGTATTGGTCATTAGTTCCTCTAACTGCATCTTGGTCCTATGTGAATTCAAGCCAAACTTATTGTTTGCACAACATGCTTTAAATTTTGTTTCCTTATTGGTTTAAGACTTGTCATTTCAATATGATTATACACAGTTCCTTACTGACACATATATAGTTAATTGATTTCGATATCTCACTTAATATCTACTATCACAATATTTCCCCTATGTATTAGTATTTTGTCCTTCTTCTCATGTTTTATGCTATATGAGTGGGACATATTTCTCCTATGTGTTAGAGCATTTATTTTTGTATCTTTCATTGAAGTGGGACATATTTGTTATCTTATTAGTTCTAGCATGGAAAGTCCTAAGAAGACTGGTCCTAGTAGGAACAATGAAGAACGCAATATGGAGCTTAGTGACTCCACCAGTTCAGGCTCATTTCACAGTCTATCGGATCCTTTTCCAAATATAAAAATTAAAAGGACTTCAGACGATCTTGACCAAGAATATGATCCTGCCCGCGAGGTATGGATCACGAATCTTAACTCCAGCAGTTTAAGTTAATGTTGGTTGTCAAGTATATGAAGTCTTATAATTATTTTCTACCTAGCTTAATTGCAAAGACAACGAGGTGACTTCGGCTTCTAAATCCGCAGAAGGTTCTACAATGGTTGACTCCTTAGATTAACTCAAGCAAAATTGAGGGCAACGAGGTCCCAAAAAGGGTTCATTGAACCGCATCATATACATAACAAGTGCCAGTCCAGGTGGGCTTCCCCAAGAACCATTGGATTTAGTTACAAAGTACTGAAATGCATGCGGTTATCTTGTTACAGAGCTCGTGCCGATCACAACCAAGAATTGGAGAAAATTACCTGAGGAGAACAAGAATGAGTTGCAGGAGAGGATAAAGAAACAATTCAAGTTCCCGAAAGGCACAAAAGAAGCTGTAAAGAAAGCAACATTCACTAAGGAATATCGATCACTTACATCGGCCAAAGCCGACGTAAGTAAGGCATAAACCGACGTAAGTAACTTAATTATGTCGGTTTTCCTTTACTTACGTCGGCTATTGGCCGACGTAGACTTTTGGACGTAATTAAGGTGACTTACGTCGGCCACCGACGTAAGTTACCTTAATTACGTCGGTCTGCAGAAGCCGATGTAAGTTGAGTGGCGAGATGGGCCTTGGGCTGGGCCGGAGGACTTACGTCGGCCAGAGCATGCCGACGTAAGTTAAGTGCTCTAACTTACATCGGTTGATCCAAACCGACGTAAGTTAAGTGGTTTAACTTACGTCGGTATGGTATGACCAACGTAAGTTAAACTGGGCTAACTTACGTCGGCATTTCCATAGCTGACGTAAGTTAAGTTTTCAATTTTTTTTTAAAACAGAAACTGACTACCTCGCTCGATGGCGAGAACACAGAACAGTACACAGATATACACAAATATACAGAACACTTTACAGAACACAAAACAGTTGCAAATTAAGTTCCAAAACATCAAAAACAACAAAACATCCACCAGGCTACACGCTAGCTCCTCCACTGCCTCCGGGATCTTCTCGGCGTGTACCCGAACCTTGCAAAAGAAACATAGTCACTAGTAAGCATCAATGTCAACTCAATGATAACATCAGAGTCCAAAAACATCAGTGATAATGTTAGAGTTGGATTGCTTCACATTAAGTCATAACCTGGGCTATCACAAAAGGTTTCAAGAGGTAATGTAGTGGTCTTTGATATTTTTTGACAGTCATGCTACATTACCTCTTGAAACCTTATGTGATAGCCCAGGTGCATGACTTAATGTGAAGCAATCCAACTCTAACATTATGGTATTACCCACCAAAAGCTTGATTACACTTAGCTTCCTCACCATTATAGGAATCAATATCTGACAAGTCATCAAGATCTACCTCTATGTTCTACCTCTGTATCTCTCTATGTAAAATACTAAAATGGATACAACAATATTAAAGAGAGAGTTTATCACCTGCTCCGGTGTCTACACTCTAGCCCCTCCACTGCCTCCAGGATCTCGACGCGTTCCGGAACCCTGCAAAAGAATCATAATTAGGATAAATTAGAAGTCCATAATTAGAAGTCCATAAAACAACTGGTCAATAGTGTGAGTAACACATTTGCTAAATTAAATGTGATGCAAGTAACTTCTTTAACATAATGAAAAGGGAATCAAACTCCTAGGGCCCTCAAACTCCTAGAGCCGACCCTGAGTTGGTGGTGGATCAAAAGGGAATCATGCATTCAACATAATGAAAATCTATGTTATGGGAGCGGTGGAAGTTGCATTTCGGGGACGACGTGGATGTCCTCCTCTAACAAGTTTCTATTCAACACTAAGGCTAAAACTCACAATAACAAGGTGTATAGAAAACAAAAAGAGGGATAGACAATATTACCTGCTCCGGTGTCTGCTGCGGCGGAAGCGTAGGACTCTCGATGTCCTGACCACTGTGTCGAGCAAGAGTCTGCCATTGCAAGATATTAGAAGATATATGTTATTGAAGTGCTGTGAAATTTAACTATGGTACTTTAAATTACTTACCGCCACCGCTGCTTGCATCTGGGCCATCATTAAGGCCGTCCTCTGCTGCTCCTCCCTTGCCTCTGCTCTCGTCCTCTCCAGCTCTGCCTGAGTTTGCGTCAGCGTCTCCCACATGGCCTGGAGCTCCAGCTGGGTCTGCGAGAGATGACCACTGGTCTCAACGGTCGAAGCCTGTGACGATGAAGCGCCTCTCAAAGGTCGCGTCGACCTCAAGTCAACAACTCCATCAAAAATGACAAACCTGCAAAAGAATGAAAACACTAAGTAGAAGAAGATTAATTGAAAAAGAAATGAAACACACGAAGAACTCACCGTCCGTGGGCCTTCTCGCCTCCGCTTGCGTACGCGGCTTGGGGGTCGATCAGCGCACTTTCCCAATCGTAATCCGCACCGTGTATCTTCGCTACCTCCTGCGCGTACTTTGTCTACAAAACAAATAAATCTTGTAAGCATGTCAATAATAGTATTAGTTATAATGAAATTGATGAATTTCGAAAACTTACCAGTCGGTCGGCTGCGACCTGACTACACTGCCCTAGCTGAGAAGGGTCACTTCCCTTGTGACCTCTCTTCCAAACCTGGGTCGGGGTCGGCTCATGACCCATCTCTCGCTCCTGTACAGCCGTGTTAGTGAGATAAATAATATATTAGGAACACATAAATAAAATAAAAGGTACTTATTATGCGTTTAGCCAAACGCAAGTAGTCGTCGCCACCATAGTTGTGCTTGCCCTCGGACCCCATGCGGCACTGTCTAGCCTTCGTGGACTTGTTGATGAAAGCGTCGCTAGCCCAGTACCGACAGAGAGCTAAGTACGCCTCGATGTTACCCTGTAACCAGGAAATACTAACCTGCACATATTTCATTTTTCATCAACGCAGTTAACATACGTAGATATTGTAAATATTTAAAGATATTAAAAACTTACCTCCGCGTACTGCTCCTCTGTCAAGTAGGAGTCCGAGTCCTTCCTAAATACACCCCTTTGTTGCTCCTGCTCCTGCTCCCGGGGGTGCCGCTTATAGTACGCGTTGACGGCCTGAATCCGAGCGTACAACAACGCCGCCGTCGTGAGCTTACGAGCGTTGTAATGGAACACGCGTCTCGCGTGGTCCTCCATGCTCGGTTCCTCTACTTGGTACCTCAGCTTTAAGCAAACAAATATTTAAGTGATATGCAATTAAGAATTCAAACGACTTGAAAAAATGAAACAGTTAAACTTACCATAAAATCGTGCCACATGGCTCCCTGAACCGTGCTGTGCACCGGGTGAGAGACCCGAGCGTAGTCATCCCACGACAGGGCAGGAAAACCGTCAATTACACCGGGGTAGTACAACTTGACGATAGCACCGAGGACACTGTTAACCTGCCTGTGGTGCTTCTCGGCCCCCGTGAACGAAAAGTTGTACCAATATCTACAAAATATATTAAATCATTAAGTAAAGGAAAACAACATCTAATATTTAATATACTATATACAGTATTTATACCTGTCTCCAATAGGACGGATCGTGGTCTGCTGAGTAGTAACCAGAGGAGGAGCCGCAAAGTGGGTCCTCCTCGTCCGTCGCCTCTGCTACAATGCTGCCGCATCCTGTGACCCTGAAGGCTCTGCGGAACCCCCGGAGCCTCCAGGAAGGCTAGCCGGCTGCCCAGGGAGGCTAGCGCTAGCTGGCTCCGAAGGGAGGCTAGCGCTAGCTGGCTCCGAAGGGAGGCTAGCGCTAGAGGGCTCCTGTAGTGGCCCCCTAGCCTCTGAGTCGGGCTCCTGTAGCGGCCCCTAGCCTCTGACTCTGACTCTGACTCAGAAGTCTCTGAGTCAGACTACACAAAAGGAAAAAATTGACAATTAATAATTAATAACAATTGCAATTTCAAAAATAACTTTATTGTAACTAAAATTTACCTCTGTCCGCTGAAAGCACACGACAGCTGAGGGTGGAGCGTGTGCCAGAAAGAGCTCACGTCGGCTAGAAAGGAACGAGCTCCCTGAGCAAGGGTTTGCTGGCGGCTCAAACCCTCTCACTGGCTTCCCCTTCCCCTTCCCCTTCCCCTTTGACTACATCCTGTTGCAAGGAATAAATGATTAATATGCAAAGATAATATACAAAATTAATGTTAAATTAGTGAATAAAACGTTACTTCAAAATTCATCAACATCACGATCATGCACCCTACTCCTTAAACCAGCCCATCGATCTTCTTCTTCCGCATATCGTTTTCGTTTGCGCAAATCAGCAGGTTTGACTATGTCATCGATATCTTCAGTTTCTGATTCTGATTCTGTTTCCGCTTCCATGCCAGCCTCGATATCTTGAGCGTCTCCAACTAAGTTATTGAGTCCTACACTGGGCTCGACTGAGAAGGAGTTTGGCAACTCTTCCTCTTGGTAGACACAATCAACCTCAGCTTTGTCGTGGTAATCATCATCTCCTGGAGCGTATAACCACTCACGAGGATTCACCTTATGTACCACCCACCAAGCTTTGAATTTATTGCATGGATAAGGTAGATAGTACACTTGCTCTACTTGGTGTGCAAGAACTAATGAATCGAATCCTTTCAACCGTTCCTTGTGTTTTACTTCGACTATGCCAAATTCGTTTACTCGAATTCCATGAATGGAATCAAACCATTCGCAATCAAAGAATACCGCTCGAATTGGCTTGTTTGCGACAAAAGTGAATTCAAGGATTTTTTTAATAATCTCGTAGTACTGCATTTCATGATCTTGCGAATCGTTTGCCCTCAGCACAACCCCGGTATTACATGTTGCCGCGAGAGGACGAAGAGATTCAAATTGAGTTGTACGGAATCGAAAGCCGTTGATGTCATATCGACCATAGCTTCTAATATTAACCACTCCACGGGATAGTTTTCGCAAATCTTCATGGACGTTGGCATCTTTGTGGCACTGTCCAAGATATGGAGTTATTAGAAAACGTAAGCATTCTTAAGTTATAAGAAAACATTGTTAACATTGATTAGTTATTGAGAAAACATTACATGATCTCGAAACCAGGAGAGAAAATTAGATCCCCCATTTATTCCTTCCTGTCGAATATGTTCTATTTGCTTGCTCGTGGGTTGATGTCTATGTCTCCAATTTTGCTTGTCGAACATACTAAACGACAAAGAGAACCTTTTAGAATACATGTGTCGGAAAATATGGTGAAAAGCATAAGTGTAGGAGAAACACTTACTTGAAATATTCATTCATTTCTTCCATATTAGCGTACATGTAGAAGAATGTAGCATGCCTTTCTTTTTCGCTAACATCATACGAAGTGTAACTACCAACAGTAGTGCCTCTTGTTGCAAAAATGGAGAGATCGCTACAAGGAGGTTGCTCATCTATATTGTATCGCATTACCGAAGTATTAACATTGTTTTCCTTTGCAAAGTAAACACTTGAGAAGTATCCTACTTCTTTAAGAGTAAAAGCTTCGGCGATGCAACCTTCAACCCTTGCCCTGTTACCAACCATTGGTTTCAGATATCTAAGTGATCTTTCAATATGATACATCCACCTATTTTGCACGGGACCGCCCACTTTCGCTTCAAATGGAAGATGAATTAAGAGATGTTGCATTGGATTGAAAAATCCTGGAGGAAAAAATTTTTCCATCTTACACAAAAGTACCGGAACCTCCTTTTCCAATTTAGTCATCATCTCTGGCGTGATTTCTATAGCACGGAGTTGCTTATAGAAGTGGCTAAGCTCGGCTAACACCTTCCACACTGCATCATCAAAATAGCCTCGAAACATAATAGGCAGAAGTCTTTCTATGATTATGTGATAATCATGACTCTTCAACCCAATGAGCTTTCCCGTTTTCACATTCACGGCTCGTCTCAGACTAGCTGCGTAACCATCTGGGAATTTCAACCTTTGCAACCATTCGAGAACTTCTTTTCTCTCCTTAGGTCGAAGACAGAAAGGAGCGAGTGGTTTACCACCATTTTCGGAGAGCTCAAGAGTTTGACAGTTACAAAGCTCAGCAAGATCCTTTCAAACCTTTAAATTGTCTTTTGTTTTGCCCGTCATGTCCATGCATGTGCTTATGATACATTCGGCCATGTTACGCTCTTGATGCATAACATCAATGTTGTGCCTTAGAATCAACGACTTCACATACGGTAACTCCCAAAGTCCACATATGTGAGTCCAATTGTGTTTGTCTCCGTAACCTTCGAAATATCCAGGACGACCTTCATCTGGCACCAATTTGTCCAACATATCAGATATTTTTTACCTGTCAAGACGTTTCGGTGGTCCTTTAGTGACAACGGTGTTCTTTCTGAAGACATTCCTCTGTTGTCTAAACAAGTGATTCGGAGGTAGCCAACATCTATGACAATCGAAGTAAGATATCTTGCCTCCATGGGTAAGTCGAAAGCAATCGGTATCCGAGGCACATATCGGACACGTCAACCGACCATGAGTGCTCCATCCAGAAAACATGCCGTATGCCGGAAAATCATGAACGGACCACAAATAAGCAGCTCGGAGGTTGAATTTCTGTTTCTTGTAACAGTCATACGCTTCGACTCCTGTCCACAACATTTTTAACTCTTCGATCAACGGTTTCAACATCACGTTGAGACGTGACCCAGGATGATCTGGCCCAGGTACAATGAGGCTAAGAAACATAAACTCATTCTTCATGCAAAAAGTCGGCGGAAGATTGTACGGAATGACAAAGACGGGCCAACAGGAGTATGGTGCGGCGTTTGTGCTGAACGGCGTGAACCCATCTGTCGCCAACCCGATGCGAACATTTCTCACTTCACGAGCGAATTCTGGGTCGAACTGGTCCAGAGCCTTCCATGCCTCACCATCAGATGGGTGCATCATGACGCCATTGTTCTCATGCTCACCTTCTTTGTGCCATCTCATCTGTCTGGCCGTTTTTTTAAAGGAACAACCGCTTCAACCTCGATGTCACAGGTAAGTAACGAAGCTGCTTACGTGTGACTTCCGTCGTCACTGTATTACCATCGTTATTAACAACTTCGACAAACCTCGGTTGACCACATTTCAAACATTTGTTCTCATTGGCATGCTCTCTCCAGAAAAGTATGCAGTTGTCCGGACACACATCAATCTTTTCGTGCTTCATCCCGAGACCAGAAAGAATTTTCTTCGAGTTGTACATATCCTTAGGCTCTTTGTTAGGTTGTGGAAGGGCATCTTTGAACAAATCGATGAGCATGTTGTAACAATTGTTAGAAAAGAAGAACTTAGACTTAATTGCCATAAGTCTAGTCACAAAATTGAGGATTGACATTTTAGTGTATTCATGCAGAGCCTCTTCTGAATCTTTGAGACGTTTGAAGAACTCTTTAACCTCTGTTGTTTGAGTATCTTCTGTAAGCTCTGGTCGTATAGCTTCCAGCATCTCATCCATCATATCAACCTCTTGAGCATCATCATTGTACGCTTCCACTTCTTGTACAGCTTGAGAAGCTGTCTCGCCGTGGAAGTCCACAACTCATAATGTGACATGTAACTGTTTCGACACAAGTGCAACGTAAGTTCCACTTTCTCCAAAAACGTTCCGTTTCGGCATTTCGTACATGGGCACCGCGCCTTATCGCTATTTGACAACAAAAAAGCTCGTTCCATAAAAGCTTTTGTCTTGGCGTACCACTCATCTGAGTGACCATCAGTTCTGCTATTCCAACCAGTGTACATCTAACTACGGTCTTCGCCCATGTTTGACTCTGCAGTTTAACGCGAAAGAAATTGTTGTTAATGTATTGTTATGTTATGTGTCATGGCCCTACAACCTATGCAGATAGATCATAAACCCACCCAAGAGTGACCGAGCGGAGCGTGCTCATGACGAGACGCGTGATCCGGATTCAAACGAAATTTCGGCAGCATAACCCCGCTGTTCTCCACTGCACGCCCAAAAATGGTGCAGCAGAGAACAACAGGGTTACGCCACCAAAATCTCGTCCAAATCCGGACCCGCGTCTCATCACAAGCCACGCTCCCTCAGTCACTCCGAGGCTGTCCAAAAAGGGACAATTCCGAACCTGCACGTCTCACATGCCAATAGCATGTGAGACATGCTGATCTGAAACGGGTAATACATTGCTATAGGTTACGTTGCTCATTTTCATTTTCAGGTCATTTAAGAGAGAGGAAAGAACTAGAGAAAGACTGAGAGGAAAGTTGGTCTTAGATGACAATTCCACATCCATTTCCACCGTCCACACAATCGCGGGTCATTGACGTTCTTAAGGCGGTAAGGCGACTTAAGGCGACGGATCCCCCTGCTCCCGCAGCGCCAGCTTTCCCTGTCGCCGCCGGCTTCTCTGGCCGCCGTCGCCTTACCCTAGAAAGCAAGGCAACAGGGATGCCTTATGATGCCGGAGCACCTTACCGCTCTTACCAGAGCGCCTTACTCCTCCGCATGCTGCATGACGCTCCAAGCCGCGCTGCCGCCCCGATCTCCTCTGCTCACCCCTACACACGACCCACGGTTTCTCTCTCTCTCTCTCTTGGAGCTACCGGCGACGCCGTGGCACCCGACAGTCGGCCGCCCCCGACGCTGCCTTCCTCATGGTGCAATTAACCACTTAAGAATAAATAGATAAACCACTTGAGCATAAGTAAACGCATAAGCAAATGAACAACTTAAATAAACCAATTAAGCATAATTAAACATAATTAAATAAACCACTTAAGCATAATTAAGCAAATTAAGCATAATTAAATAAACCGCTTAAGCTTAATTATGCATAATTTAGCAAATTAAGCATAATAAAATAAACCACTTAAGCATATTTAAGCAAATTAACAACCATAATTAAATAAATAGTTAAGCAAGCACTGCCATCATAGAATCACTTGAGCAATAAAACACGACATTAAGCTAACAATTCTAAGGCTACAACGATAGCATAACAAGTTTTGAAAGCACTAAAGTCCGAATTGAAGTGCATACCTAGTGATCGATGGGTGCCGACGGACGGACGGCCGGAGGCGAGCCGGCGGCGAGGGCGCAGGGGCGACGAGGGCGCAGAGCTGGCGGGGCCGGGGCGGGCCGGCGGCGGCGGCACAGGAGCGGGCCGGCAGCAGCGGCACAGGGGCGGCAGGGCCGGGCGGTGGCTGGGGCGCGGAGGCGAGCCGGCGGCGCAGGTGCGGTGGGGGCGGGCCGGCAGCGGCGGCGCAACGGGGTCGGGGCTGCACGGGTCGGGACGGCGCCGCGGGCGGGAGGGGGGTGGCGGCCGGGCGACGACGGCGGGGCGGCGTGCCGGCGGCGGGGCAGCGACGGGGGGCAGGCGGCGGGGCGGCTCGGAGTCGGCGGCGGCGGGGCGGCTCGGGGTCGACGGCGGCGGTTGGGAGAAGGCGCGCGTGAAATGAAACAGGCGCGCACCGCTCGCGCGGTTAGGTTAAACCACAACTTACGTCGGCTGAGATTACTTATGTCGGCCGACGTCAGGGCCGACGTAAGTTAGTGTTAACTTATGTCGGTCCTTTAACTTACGTCGGCTATGGGACGAGGCCGACGTCATTACCATTTATTACGGTTGGTCCCTTTACTTACGTCGGCCAGCCGACGTAATTTATTTAACTTACGTCGGCTACCAGGCACCGACGTAAGTTATTTACTTATGTCGGCCGGCCGACATAAGTTGCTCCGGCCGACGTAAGTGATCGATATTCCTGTAGTGATTGGTCTCTTGTGGCAAGAAGTTTCGTGATTGGAAGAGTGAAATGAATGCTTATGTTAAGGCTGATAAGGTCCCTAGCTCGAAGAAGATGGAACAAATCACACAGGCTCAGTGGCAAGAATTTGTTCATCGAAAAACCACACCTACAGCTAAAGCCCCATATGAATCCAGGTCAGAGCTTGCTAAAAAGAACAAATACCATCATCGCTTGGGGTCTGCCGGATATGCTCCCAAAGTTGAGAAATGGAATAAAATATTAGAGGAAACTACCAGTAAAGGCAATACTCACACATTAGAAGGCTACGATGAGAGAACTTAGCAGTGGGTCTTTGCTTGGTTAGGTTTAACCAGCAAGGACAAACTTGAAAAGCCCAACTCTGTGAATAAAGTAGAGCAAAAAATAAAAGAAGTAACTGAAAAGCAACAGAAAGGTCTCTTCAAGCTGGAGAGGGAGAATGACCAACCTACCGCTATCCTAGGAAACCGTCAACACAGTGGACGGGTTCAAGCAATCTCTTCTCAGATGTCATAGAGAGATGATTTCCCGAAGGATAAAGATTCATATAGAAGACGTGAGAAGTTCAAGAAGACACTTGATGAAATTATTGCTCAAAAGGTCAAGGAAAATATGCAAGAAATAATGGGTCAACTTAGGGAATCGAGACAATTAGTGACACTGAGTACAGCGATGGTTCCCGTGGCAAAAGAGCATTTGGTATCTCTAATTGCCTACCCTAGTAGCGTAGGTTTTGTGTCAGGATCAGGGTCAACCCATAAGTTCCCTGTTGATGGTATTTTTAAGAATATATCTTGTCGTCTTCTTTATCAATCGGCGGAGAAGGGAACAAAACCAAACAGGTTGCCACTGCTATGGCAAAGCCTAATCATGACTTCAATGGCAATTCACTTCTGTTGTATTATATTGTTGTGCAAGTTCTTTAGATCATTGATAATGATTATGAAGATTATGAAATATACCACATCACAGATGAGGGGGTCACGACTCGGGGGCAGACTGTCAACCAATTAATCCTTTGACATCGACGCAATATCGTGTTGGACGATGAGCCGATGTCTAGCCTCGTCGCATCTCAAAAGACTGCAACTCCGTCTTCTAAGCCAAAAGTCCAGGAAGATCCACTCCTGCTATGTCCCAACAAGGATGATAGTAACCTCGCTAGTAAAGATAACCAAGAACAACTAGTTGAACAACATCTTGAAACAGTACCAGAGCAAGCTGCTGGCAGTAAAGAGCAATCAGTTGAACAACACGTTCAACAACAAGCCAGTGTCCAACTTCCGTTGACTACTCCTCGATCATCAGTGTCTGTGAAATTTAGCTCATACGAAAATAAAAAACCTTCTAAAGAAGTGTCAAAATATTTGTAAAATTTGAAAGAAAATATTGGAAAATCTAATGCATATCGTTCTTCACATGATCCAACATTAGAAAATATTGAGGAATGGGAAGAAAACAGTGTGATATATAATTGGGAGACGATTTTAGTTAAACTAGGAATTCTAATATCCAAGATTTAGGATGTTCCTCCTAAATATAAGAACGGGAATCCATTCATGACATCGGTCCAACTTTGCAAACAACTTTTCTCTCTCAAAAGAATGCATGAGTGGTACATCACTGCCAGCACAAAATATGATATTTCTTACGTCACATTTCGTGTGCAAAACACAAGCATTCTAGAGCATTGGAGAAGATAAACGAGTCCTTCTCTTCGAAGATATACATATCCTTTTCCATCGAGGCATGCTCGAAATTAACCTGCTACTCATTTGGTGCTTGTAAGTGCCTCTAATATTTCATATTTGCTTTTTTTTACTACACGCATACACATGTCATGAGATTATAACAAATCCGGACTTCTTCAATAGGATGCAATACATGGATAATGAAAAGTTGAACACCAAAATAGGTATCCTTGACCTACAGTGATTGCAAAGACGAATTTTGACTTTCAGGTAGAACGAAACTCAAAAGAGTACAAGCACCTGACAAAAAATAGAATTTGAAAAATCAATCGCAAAGCAAAAGAAGGATAAAAAGACAAAGATTGCAACTTACATAGGATATGCCATGTTCAACTTTGTCGGAGAAGGCAAGTACCTCGTAAGGGCTCTGTACCACTTTGAGTAAGTTCGACACATGACATCGAAATAAAAATTATTGTTAATTGTTTACTTAACACGTGTGTTTGTATGTGTGCAGTAAACACTACATAATAACCTTCATCATACCAACGCAGGGTTTGGCAACGGTTTCGGACTCGGCCGATTACCCACCAGATCATTACAAATATTTCCTTTCCATTTTGAAATTGTACAGTTATTCGATACTTTTAATTTACGCACATTTAGAATGTGTTGACAAGTTTTATACGACATTCCTTGTATTACAGAGCTTGATAGTTTTACGTGAAACAACTTGGCATCATATCCCTCCTAATAAGGATGCATTGCATATATAAACATATTATCCTTGCCCAAGCAGCCTTCTTAGAGCGTCTTATGCAGGTATTATGTATGCGAGCATCTTCGGACCGTCTGCAAATATATAGTGAATTATGAGGATGTAAGCTATCCTTAATGTCGATATTATATTTTCTTACTTTTGAGTTTTATTTTCATTGTAACTAGTGTATTTTATTATTTATATTATTTTGTTAGAAAGGTATTGAACTCTAGTTTCAAGTAGTGCAAGTGATTTGCCATGAAAGCGTGTATACATATCCATATAATTTATTTACCTCAAACACTCATAGAATTTCACAGCAGATTCCTTCACCGGAAGTTCAACAAAATTTTATCAAAACCTCAAGTTAGGTGTTCCCCACATCCTGTAAAATGTTAATAGCCATTTCACCTGTATAAAATTCTTGGATTCAAATTTTATCTCTGCTGCTCAATATTACCAGAAACATTATTCCTAGATTTTGATTCCAACTTTAAAATTTAATTGCTCATAGTACAACTGCTCCAAAAATATCAAATAAATTCTTGTATACCTACTTTGATCTATACTTTGAGGTAGTTCAAATCAGCACATTCTAAACCTGGTTATATGTTTCATTGCAGCACACAAAGAATGTGAATCAAAAATGGCCTGTTTCTAGAAGTATTCTTGGTGGAGGAGCTGACAAGATTACGAGTGAATTGTGTCACTTCATGCATCGTGAAATTTTCCACCGAAGAAAGTTGTTCTTCGATCACGAAGGTGTAATAGCTGATGTACTAGAACTTTGCGAGTATGAACATAGAAATAGTTTTTAGTGAAACTTGTGAACTATGAATTGACATGATGCTTTTTGGTGTTATGTATATGAGATGACTTGTATTTTAATTGAAAGTGTAAGTTGTACATATGTATATGAGATGACTTTTGGTGCTGACACTCAGGCAGGTTCCGCGCCATCTCACCGCGGCGCACGTCCTCCAGGCACACAGAGCAGCACGTCACACCGCCGCCTGCTGCAGCCGGGTCGTACGGAGACGCCGCCGACAGCGCATCGTCGATGGCTGTGTCGGTGAGCTCTCCCACACTTTAAGTTCTATTTGAGAGAAATTCAACAATATAAGTAAATAGCAACCATCCAACTGGAGTGGAAGACAATGACGGCTGTGTCACATCATCACCGAATAATCATGTCAAGGTCCACTTAGCGGTACAGTACTACAACGACCTCACACCGACGGCTTTGCCTCTGGTGTGGGCTTCGCGTGACCTTACTGCACCCGGACGTCACACCGGCAGAGTGGGCACGTCGAGTGAGAGTGCAGCCACGTGTCGATGCACTCAACGTGGAACAGGTGCCTGCACACCAGCAGCTGCAGCACCATCTGAGTCGGCGTACCAGTTTGTGTCGATGTCGTATAATTGACTTGCAGCACCTGCAAACTTCTTCTCCGAAACATAATTTTATTCGAACATATGCCAGCAGTTGGATGCAGCATGGACCTTCTTTAGGCAGATCTGGCAGGTGGGACGATCATCTCTTTCTCCACTTGGTTTCTGGTTTGTATTTGTGTAGCCTGTACATCCATCGTGGTTTGGTGCACCACGACCATATGAGCCTCGGCCACCACCTCTGCTGGCCGCATTTGCTGAGGAGACCGCGTCCCCTTGTTGAAGACTCAGCCTGGTTTCAAAGCTTAACAGACTGGGAGTAAAGTTCTCCAACCATGATTGGATTCTCTCTCGCCACCATGGACGAAACGATAGGGTTAAATTCAAGATCCAACCCATTTAATATGAATGCCGTTAGCTCTTCATCATCTTTGGCTTTTTCTGCAATAACCATGTCATCTCCAAGATTCTTCATCTTCGCAAAATATTCTAAAACCGACAGGTTTCCTTTCCTTGTGGTCGCCGGGGCAAGTCGCAGATTGATCACGCGAGCGCGTGTTTGAGATGCAAACATATCATCAATTGCTCTCCATGCTTCTAATGTTGTCCTTGTCGTGGCCACCTGACCCATCAAATCACGAGACAACGAGGTAAGAAGAAAACTGAGAATCTGCTGATCCTTGGCATACCAGTCATCATAAGCCAGATTGGGGATCTTCTTCTTGTTCTCATCTTCAATCTCCTCTTCAGGCACAAGGTCTTTCCATTGATGTGCCCTTCTAACCTGGCACCACGTAAGGCAGCGAGGATCTATGCTGCCCGTACCGTATGATTTTGCTTCGTGAGTTTTCCTGTCACCTAGAGACTAGAGAGGGAGTTCGACGATGCCATGACTCTCTATTTGGATCTCCCTAGGCTCTGATTACCATGATAGAATCGGAGACGGAAGCGAAGTTGAAATCACGCTCTCAAACTCGAGCAGCCGTGATGTTAGAAACATGTACATGGATGTGTCGTGCTGGTTGTTACAATGTGCGCGTACGCAAGATCAATCAGGCGGCTAGATAAGAACAAAAAACAAATGCAGATAAGGATGTTTGGTTACATAAGATGATAACTAATTCTAGTCTATCTCTAATCCTGTTTCGATCCTAACGCTCCTCTTTAGTCTTCCGTAGAGTCCGATGCCTTATCTTCTGTAGAGTCTGACGGCTTATCAGAGCCAGAGGTTTCAAGTTCAAATCCTAACAGACACAATTTACTAAAAAATCAAATTGCAGTTAACTTCTATTCCATATTTGCGATGCAAAGGAGCCTGCGTGTGAGGAGTATTGAAATATAAGTGAACTATCTATCAACCCTCATCAGCTTAAGTTTTTGAGAACAACTGGTCAGCAATTCACATATACACCCTTCTTCTCACAATAATTTCTCCCTCCTTCCCACAATAATTGTCGTTTTGGACAAGATTTCTAATTCAAAATGAACTAAAAATCTTGTCCAAAACGACAATTATTTTAGGAAGGAGGGAGTATTTCAACATGCCCGGCACAGCTAGCTGCAGCCGCTTCGCCATATCCCCCTTGTGCACCTCGCCCAAGAACACCGTCGGCGCTGCGCGAGCCCCTTAGCCGAGCGTGCGAGCACCTGCACGGGGAGCAGAGCAACTAGAGCTAGCCGACGCTGCGCAGGTACCACGTGGTCGCACGGAGAGGCGATCGAGGCCAAGCGCAGGCCACGAGACCAGATTGAGCGCTGAGAAGACGTCAAACTAATTCAGCCAGCAGCAGCTCGAAGACGACGCACCGGCAGACGGGGCAGGTGGAGTGCCCATTCAGCCACTGGTCGATGCAGTGCTGGTGGAAAATGTGCAGGCATGCCGGCAGCCGCCTCACCATCTCGCCCTTCTCCACCTCGCCAAGGCACACCGCGCAGTCCGACGACGCGCCGGCGTCCGGCTGCGCGTACGCCGGGATGTCGGCGGCAGCGACAACCTGCGCCGAGCCGACAGCGACGACCGGACCCTCCCGGGGAAGCACGCTCATGCCATGGCCTTGGCCGTGCACCGAATGTTGTGGCAGAGCATGATGATGTCCGCCGCCGCTGCTCCATCGCATTAGCTGCCGGGCGCGCTCCGCGCGCCACCGCCGGCACGGCAGGCAGAGCAGCCGGCCCACGCCGCGCAGGCACCACCGGATCGCGTGGATCGGCGGGGAGAGGCACCGCCGCAGCGCGGACCACGCGAAAAGCTCGTGGCAGGCGGCGGGGTAGATGCAGGCGCTGACGCTGACACAGAAGAGGAGGAAAATTGTGAGCACGACGATTCCGGCCGTGCTACGCTGCGGCGACCGCGCGAGCCGGACGAGCGTGTAGAGGAAGAAGCCCGTGCTGCCGATGCAAACCGAGTTGACGGTTGCCAGCCCGTAGAAGCCGGAGCACCATCCCATGGCGACCGGAGTTGCCCTTGCCCATGGCTAGCCTTACCGGATATTCCACTGTTTTTGCTGGCGACGCGAGATCTTGCCGGAGATGGTTGAGCATCCTTCGTTACTGTGTAAACGCAACTGTGACAAGCAATAAGGTAAAGTGCATGTTGTTTGTGTGCATGTTTGTGGTCGTCACGGCACGGGGTTGCCATGGAAGTGGCGTCTCGGCGGCAAGAAATAAGCGCGCAGCGCTTGGTCTCCGCGGCGGCAGTTTCAAATTTTTAATTGCGATAACGGCTGCTATTATCTGTCTGCGTGTGGGTCGAAGCCAAGTTGATTGCACATTGGGCTGGGCATTAGGTTAATCGAGTACTCATTTCTTATTTGTTACCGACTAATTCATTTTTCAACTAACCGATGACAAATAAAAAGATCCAAAGAGAGTACCAATCAAGCAGCATATACGCATAAAATAATTGGAGTACCACTCACCACTAATCAAATTTCAAACAAGGTTGCGACAAACTTTCGATGATGGAGGAAATATAACTAACTACACAGCAAATAGTCGTCGTTATAAACTACAACGTTCACTACAGGAATCCCGACGATTTGCGACGGCCAGGGCCGTCACAAATAAGCTAGAAATTGTCGCGAATAAGTTATTTGTGAAGGCTTTCCTTATTTGCGACGACTTTATCTCTCTATTGCTATCATTTTCTGTCGGTACCCTACGTACCGGGTACCCCGCAATACCGCAAAAAGTGCAAGAAAGTTCCATCCGCCAGAGTCAAAGGTCCTTTCAGGTTCCACATGTTACGCTGCACCGGACCTGCTCCCCTCACATGACTAGCTCCACGGTTAACACGTGTAAAAGAAGACCGGAATTGAACTCTCGACTAAGGGAAGCTCCGGCGACTACATGTGTACAACAGCCTCGGACCTAGCCCCTGTTAGAGAGAAGCTCCGGTGCCGACACGTATACAGCGTCCCCGGACCTATCCTCCCGCAAGGGCAAGATCTGGATCTGCCAAGTATGGAGCCTCCGGACCTTCATCGCCACAGAAATACAAGCAGATCACATCCATTACAGACATTCAAGGATGGTTAAAGCAGCAGTTACAAGGCCTGATAACGTGTCATTAATGTCGTATTAATGACACACGCTCAGTGCATTGTTAGTAGGGATAGCGCAGTCATTAAGGCACGTTATCACACAACTAAATATACTTCATACTCTCTAGACGGTGTATTAGGTCATTAAATACGCCAGGGCCACATGTCGGTACAAGCAAGCTTTGTAACGGTCAATCCTTAGAACTATAAAAGGGTTGTACTGCACGAACATCGGGAACATCTGATAGAAGCTGAGGGTGTTACGCTCAAGCGGCCCGAACCACGTAAATCTCTGAGGTCACCATCTTGATATTGATCTCTCTGTGTTCCAACTACAAAAGAACCTCTGCTGGCTGCTTCTTAGCGGGTCCGGGGGAAGTGTCGTATCACCCACTTCGACATTTGGCGCGCCAGGTAGGGGCACAAATCCCGAGATCACAAGATGGTGAATTCAGCTGCTGGATCCGCCAATGGCAACCACGCTGGATAACTTGTCGGAGGCAATCCCTCCAACGCCCAACAACCAGTAGGTGTCGTTGTTCCAGCAGGTGTTGTGGCACCACAACCACTATCTGTTCCAGCAAACAATACTGGTCAACAAGATGGAGCATCTACGTCGATCACTGCATCGACAAACAACAACCCCGAGCATGCGCTCATTGCTGCGTGAGCTCTTCTACAACGCCCACCACCTTTAGGTGCACCCCAGGGTGCTATGGAGCAGTGGAGGGCTGATGTTGACCATCTGATCGTAGATGCGGCTGTAGGCATCAGCAACCAAGGTCCTCCCCCTTCGGGACGAGCACCTTCACAACGACGAACTTTGTCCGACCGACTTGGTCCACAAGCCTCTCAACAAAGGAGACGTGTTGCCTCCCAACAGGTGACTTCGTTGCCTCTCGGGGCACGACGCACCCACACAATTACCAGGATTCCGACTGTCGGAGGGTGATTCCGACAATTCTCCCGGTACTACCGTTGGCAGCCCGAGGAGTTCTTAGTTCGGTTGTAGGCGCGTAGAGATTCAAAAGAAGATGGCTATTTGACACGAGTATTTACGTGGTTCGGGCCGCTTGAGCGTAATACCCTACTCCATGAGTGTGTGTTGTTGTTGTATTGAGCATCTGAGCGCTAGAGTATCAGAGACTAGAGTCTCTTTAGTGCGTGTGGACGTCTTCTGCCCTCTCGTGTATCGCTCGGCCAATCCTTTTATAGCACAAGGACTGGCTGTTACACCATCAGCCTGGCCTGACATGTGGCCTTGGCGGTTACTGATGTCTAATACACGGTTAATGTACTTAATTCCCCTCAATAGAGTAGTAACACCCCTTAATGGTGGCGTTACTGGTATTAAGGGTCATCCAATCGTGTGTAATTAAGATAGCATTAATGACACTTAATCGGTTCTTGAAGTATTTAATTGTTCCTTGAAGGTCCGAGCCGTTGGAGGTCCACCAATCTGCCTGTTGAGGTTGAAGGTCTGGCGGTTGGACGCGTGGCAGCTCCGAAGCTTACCGTCTTGGACGAGTAGGTCCGGTGCTATTGTACACTTGTCGGTACGAGAGCTTCCCTCTGTTGGGGTTTAGGTCCGGGGGAGCCAAACAGGTATCTAGTCCGGAACTATCCCATGTATGGAATATAGCTCCGGATTTACGATACACGTGGTGGCACTGGGACTAACCATAGAAGGGAGGTAGGTCTGGTTCCGTATGACACGTGGGGCCTTTGGAGGTCTTCAACTCAGATAGGTGGAGTTCCTCTGCACTCTTCGCAGTTCCAAGGGGTATCCGTTACGCAGGGTACCGACAGTGGCCCTCTGGGCCGACCTCCAGGAGAGACCTTTTGGATTAAGTCATTCTGCCGGAGGTGGGTCCATCTTTCGATTTTGACGCCATGTCTTCAAGGATTTTTGAATGTGCTGTCGAGGTGGTAGTTCGCAGTTAAACCACCGCCGCATGGCATCTTCAGGATGCAGCAGGTGAGATCTGCGCGTGCGGATCTCACGCAATTAAAGGTCGCCGGTTCCCGATACGAAAACTGTATTGGTTCCGCGCGCTCTGTCAGGCTGCCGCCCTCGGGTTTCATGCCTCTCATAATGACAACTGTTCGCCTGGGATAAGGACCTCGACTTGATCATCAGGGTGGCCTCGGGCCCCCTTGTCATTGGCAGGGTGAAGTTTTTGAACTGTATCGATGGCCCTTCTGCGGTTTCCATCCAAGTGTAGTGGAGGCTTACTTAAGAAGGAAAGTGTGCATCGTTTGGGGATTCCTTACACCTTCATTTGAACTTGCCGTGCTGCGATAGAGTTGGGTCTCCGCAAGAGCCGTCTCACGATCGACGGCGATTTAAAGAAGGTTCGGACCTACATGGGGTGGTCCAGTGACTCCTTCAACCACCTGGTGCGCGCCAGAAAGCTCCCATTCAAGAAGGAGCATGCCGGCGACATGGTGTACTTTTTCGCGTACGCCATGGTGGGATTGATCCCACCCTTCTCCACTTTTCCCTTGATGCTGCTATACTTCTATGGTCTGCAGCTGTACCACCTTGGCCCCCACTCCATTCTTCTCGTGTCCATACTTGTCCACTTCTGCGAGATGTGGGTGGGTATTCCCCCCTACGTCGATCTTTTCCGTACTTTCTTCACCATCCACACTACCGGCAAGAGCGATGAGTATCTTTCTTCTACTACTTTGTGAAGCGCAAGAAGTGCCCTTACAAATACTTGAGGTCGTTCCCTTTCGGCAAGTGGGACAACTGGAAGAAGGATTGGATTGTCATCACGGAAGAGGAGCACGAGAAGCTGGAGCTGCCTGAAGGCCTCCCCAACGTTGACACTGAAGCCTGGAGTGAAGTTCCGGTGTTGTCAGAGGCTTTCAACCCTTCCTTGACCAGGATCCGCCAATGTGTGGAAAGAGGAGTGACCCCCCAGGCGGTCTTCTACAACTTCCTGGTCAACAGGTGGGCTCCGCTGAAGAAGAGAGAGAAGCTCGCCTGGGCCCTCAACAGCGTGATGGACGATGGCCGCATTGAGACTGGTTTAAAGTCCAACCTGGAAGGTGCAGCTTTGGAGCTTCATCTCAAGAAGTTCCAGCACGACATTGACGTTGAGGGCGACGACTTCACTCCGCCGGGGTCTTTCCTCCCTCTGAACATGGAGGCGGAGTTCAGCAGGGAGCTCTGGCGGAAGATACCTGTGCTTGACGACCTCGGTGAAGTTGAGAGGCGTCCGACCACCAAGCTGGCGATCCCTAGAGATTTTGAGGGTGGCCCTGCTCCTACCCTAAAACAAAGAGTTGAAGTCATAGGCAAGAGAAAAGAGTTGGCTGAGCCCTCGAGCCGAAAGAGGAAGTTGAAGCACTCTGATGGGAGGCCCGTCAGACCTACTCCTTCCACGACAGCTCCTTCTCCCCGGCGGGGGAGGTCTTCGACGGCGACAACCACTCCAGCATAGGTGTCTCCCTGGGACGCCAGCTCCGCCCAGGTGACTCCAGCGTCGGAGCCAGCTAAGGGATCTAGGTCCGAGGGTCCTTCTCAGTTGAGGGGGGACTCAACCAAGACGTTGCTGGCGGCAGCAGCAAGCTCCGGAGGGCCTTCCGGAGCTACTACCCCAGTTGCGACTGGGTCGGGCTCCGAGCATCCGACGAAGAGGTTCCGCGCTAGCTGGAGCGGAAGTCTTCCAAAGTAAATTTGCTTTTTTACCTCAGTTGTTTATTTTTTTTTTTTGTAATTATATTTTGAGTTTCTTCGTCCTTCATCCACAGGGTATCCAAGAAAGGGGCTGAAGCTCAAATTCCTGCGACAGCAAATGATGTTGTATAGGTGGAGGCTCCGGCTCCAGTTCCAGCACCGCCCCAGGTGGTGACTAAGGTCGCGGCAGCTCCGGTGCCAGCTGTCATGGTCCTTGACCTCGACTCATCTCCCGAAGCTCCCATGGTAGCGCCGGACCATGGGAATGAAGACGTACCAGTGGAACCATCTCCGGAGGTTGAAGCTCCAGTTTTGGATGTTGTGATGACGGACGCTCCGACCTCAGAGCCAGAGGTAGCTACAATTCCGGCCTTAGAGCCAGATGTTGTTGAAGCCCCGGCGATGGAGCCAGTAGGTTATGAAGTTTCGGTGCCTGAGCCGGTTGTCGCGGAGGTGCCAGCGCCCGAACCGGTGGAGGTTGAAGCGCCAGCGCCTGGGCCGGTAGTGGAGGAGGCGCCAGCACCGGAGCCAGAAGTGGCCTCTGCTCCGGCCGAATCTTCAATGCCTGCCCCATAGGTGGTGGTTCCGAAGGTACCTGCGCCTGAGCCGGGGTGCCAAGGTGAAGCAACCGGTCCTCTCCTAGAGGGAGCAGTTGCTCATGACCTGGCAGCGGGACCTTCGGAGCCGACTCCGGAGGCAGGATCTTCAGTTGCAGGACCTTCCTCAGCGGCGACTGAGGCTACCCCGGAGGGTGGCCCTAGTGCCGTGGAAACTCAGGGGATCGCTGTTGTAGAGTGGGACCCGATTTTTGTTATGGAGAACCCGCTGGAGTCAGTGAAGAGGACCCCGGCAGGTCCAGAGCCGATCCCCCCGTCGTTGTCCATTGACAACGCCTGCTCCAGCCTTCGTCAGGTATAGCTTGCTTTTTACCACGACAACAAGGCCCTCGAGGAGGAGCACTGTATCCTTAGGAGGTGGCGCAACCGGCTCCAATTCGAGACCAAGCTGGCGCAGACAAGACTGGCCGACGACAAGGAGTGGGTCAAGAGGGAGAAGGCCCGAATGGAGTATTGGGGCCAGCTGCTGGACAAGAGGGAAAGCATGGTGCAATCCCTCGACAATCAGTCCCGTTCCATCCATGAATAGGTCGTGGATGCTAATGAAGCAGCAAACGATCGCCGGGAGAAGCTCAGCGCGATCCACAACAGCCTTGTCAAGCGCCGGGAGGCTCTTGAAGAGCGGGAGAAAAAGCTCGAAGATGAAGAGCAAAAACTCTTGGAGCTACAGGATGACCTCGTGAAGAGGGAGGAGGAGCTTGCTTAGAGGCTGGCTCTGGGTGACAAGAGCCTCGCGGAGTGCACCAAGAAGTTGGAGGAGCTCTGCGAGAGCGAGGAGAAGAAGGCATGGCAGCAAGGACAGGACCTCACCAAGAGGGAGAATGAAGTTGCTGCCAGGGCGAAGAAAGTGTGGGGCCGGGTGAGAGACCTAGTCAATTGCCGGAACAAGATCCACATTCGGGAAGAGGAGCTTGCTAAACTCGAAAGGCAAGTTGCTAAAAAGATTCAGCAGCATGCCAAAGAGGTCAAGCGCCTTGCCTGGGAGGATTCGGAGCTTGCGACGACCAAGAGGTCCTTGGAAGAGGTGCGAGGCTCAAGGGCTGAGGAGTCCCAACAAGTATGGGACTTCTTGGGCCAAGCCAATGACGCGCTGACGCCGCTGGGTTTTAGTCCCATGTGTCCGGACGATCCAGAGCTGGAGCTGGACTAGGCGTTGAAGGCGTTGAGCTCGACGAGTAGCAAACTCAACAAGATGGGCGATGTCATTGTAGATCAGTTGGAAACTAAAGGGAAATCCCTTGTGCAGAACATCGCAGAGTACATGCTGACATGCTACACAAGTCGGGATCCTCACTTCCCATTAGATCCGGTGCTTGAAGGTCTCATCGACGGAGAGGGAGATGCCGCCAAGGCCAGCGTGTCAGAGGTTGTCCAGAAGGTTGCCTCGTTCTTCCATAGGATCTAGGACTTTCTCTTTGTAGCTTCCACTTGTATATTCTCTTCTTTTCTCCAATTTTGTAATCTCTTGTCCTCAGATGAATGAAATCCAAGAAATTTATGAATTTCATTTTTTGTCTTCAACCTTTTGTCTCACTTGGCCCCCTGGTAGATGTACACAATTTGATTGCGGACATGTTGTGACGCCCGGTTCCAAAAAATGAACCAAGCTAACGCATATGTGTGCCCAGGATGTTCATCACACATACACGAGTGCAATCACAAAAGAGTATACAGAAAATTACCACAGAACAAGATTAATTAACCAAATTTTATTACACAAACCAGATTATCCTTGAATACAAGCTCTAATAAATATTTATGACAAGTTCAACTAATGTTGCAGAAATAAACTAATTAAGCAACTAAGCAAACTAAGCAACTAAGCAGCATAAGCGATAGGGTATATATGCGCAGCTCCAAAAACACCACAGGCAAAGCTGACGGTAGACACGGCCTAGAACTCCGCATTATCACCATTAAACTCCCAAACCTGACCTGCAACTGTTGGGGGGGGGGGTTGCAAGATTGAGTACATGTCGTACTCAGCAAGTGTGGAAAGTATGATATGTGGCTGATTCAAATGACGACAATAATAATGGCGAAGTGCTGAAAAGTACATTAAAACATTTGAAAAGCAATATATTATATTTATATGAATCAAACCCATCATAATCATAAGTAATATCATAATACCAGTCCATAATTCACCATCCTCATCTAATTCCAGATTTCACCATTTGCCAATAACCATATTCAATACCAGAAATTTAATCCATAATCATAATACTGACCATAACCATTACCAAACCATAACCATCCCAAATACCATCCCAATACCAAATTCCCTCTAATCATGTAGGTCATCCAGGCGCTCTTAACCGGGAGAACGGTCATCATGATAGTTTTAATAGACTCTGCAGAATTTGTACCACTTTACCCACGTGTTCGTGATTTCATCACCTTTCGGTGACTAAGAATCTCCCTTATGCCCATGACCCGTCGGTCATATTACACACTTCCGTTGGTGTGTGGCCAAGAGATCACAAAATAGCCTTTACACATGGATTACTAGCCTATTCAGACCCCACTGAGATTTCACTGGTGGCGATGCCTCCAACTGAGCACATCTTCAACCAAGGGCCCCCTCTTGAGCCATTCGGATCCCAGGGTAGTCCCACCAATCATCAACAAACCCAATCCGACTACCCCTTCCCCGAGCATCCACAATGGTCGAAACAGAACTGGCAAAGCCCTAATTAATCAGCTACGCCGCACCCATACTTGGCCTCGTGGTGGCACTGTAGTCCTGGCTTATTCTCTCATGAACCGGTCCTTAGATCTAAAGCAAGCAAACCACCATAACATCCAACCCATCCACATACCAGGCTTGCTTAGATCACCATTACCATACCGTATTGACCAGTTCACATTAATCAGAATATCATTAATACATAATTAAATGTGTAGTGTTGTCTTCCATCCCAATTAATTAAGCGAAGTAAAAAGGTAAAAGCCATTCTCGACTCTCTACCATATATTCTAGGTGACAAGGGTGGTTTAACAAATCTAGTAAACTTCTTACCATAGGATTCCCATCAATTTGAAACAGCATGCAGTTTTGCAAACAAATCATTTATTTTAAAAACGGGATCAACATGCTTTAAGGACACTTGCCTTGCTCTTGCTGTTGATTAGGGTCAAAGCCTTCAAACTCTTGGTGCTGTAGATCCTCTACGGCACTCTCTAGCGCAAATCCGTCTAATCCACACAATAAACATACAAGACAAGAAACACAATCAAAGAGTGCACAAATATAACTCAATATGTCATGACATGCATGATTAATGCAAATGCAAGGTAGAACTTGTTAATAGATTGCTTTTAATGATCACTAACTAGTTCTAATAGCTTTTAACAAGTTTATACAGGTTTGGATTCGATTAGATCAAATTTTAGAATTAATTCAACACAATTTAACCAGAAAGATCGGACTAGTCCGCTAGGGACCGGACAAGTCCGCACTCTGCGAGATCAGCAGATTACGGTTTTCTAGATCGATGAGAATTTGGAGATTAGGGGTTGAATTCACGTAAGGGAAAGATAATAGAAGGTATAACAGGTGTTTAGGACTCCAATGAATCAATAAACTTGGACGTAGCACTTGGATCTTGATGATCTAGGGTTGGTGATGAACTTGGAGATGAATTGGTGGTGAAGGACGAAACTCGGTGGAGATCTTGATCCTCTTTCGTTTCCTCCTATTCTTCTTCTTGCTTGAGATCTTCTCCTCCCTCCTTGATGGTGGCTCTCTTTGAACTAGGGTTTGGGTGGGTGGAAAAGTGGCAAATAGATGTCAATCCAAGGGGTGGGATTGTTTATATAGAGGTGGAGGCTAGGGTTAGATGGATTTCGAGTTTTGGGATGAGTAGAGGCCGGTTTAGAGTCCCACATGGGCTCTAAAAGAGTTAGGCACGACGTACCTAGGCCCTCTTAACGTGAAACCCAAGAAACAAGTCGTAAATCAAAAGATCAATTCGGAGTCGCGAAATATCGGACAAGTCCAGACAGGACCGGACTAGTTCGAAGTCGTCCAAAGAGAAAATCGGACAAGTCTGGCCAAACATCACACAAGTCCGAATTTGAACAGGGAGGAAAACGGACAAGTTCGCTGGAACACCGGACTAGTCCGGAAAAGTCCAAGGACTTAGAATATTTTTCAAGGATTCATGGAGCATCGGACTAGTCCGCACAAAATCGGATAAGTCCGAAAGTTTCCAGTGCCAAAAATCGGACTAGTCTGCACTTTCCTGCGATTTAAGTGCAGTTTTGTTCCAAATCAATTTTAAACTTGTTCCTCTTTATGTGGATTAATGTTAAACATGTATATGAATGTATGCAAGGCATGATGCATGAAAATGAGGGTGTTACACATGTACCAAGAGGATGTAACATTTTGTTGAAGACTTGAGTGCTTCGAACTTGTAGAGTATAGGTCCGAAGTCGCCGATAGCAGGGCCCCCTGAGGTTGTCGGGGCTTAATAGCTCCAGCAGCGACCATTGTTAACATGTAGAACGTCGACAGCTGGTCCTCTGAGGTTGTCGGAGCTTAGTAGCTCCGACAATGTCCAGTGTCAACACATAGGGCGTCGACAGCAAACCCCATTAGGGTGTCCTTCTATCATCTTTCCTTCACGTTGACGGCTGGCCCTCTGGATTTGCCAGAACTTGGTAGCTCCGGCGACGCCTACTATCAATGTTTCAAACATCGACAATGGGCCACCTTAGGGGATATCGAAGCTTTGATAGCTCCGGCATCATCCACCATCATCATGAGATTTTTATTTTTCCTGCACACTGAAGTCAAGAAAAATAGTAAAATCCATTTCTTATCTATAACTCGTTTGCGGCTTACTATTCCCAAAAGAAATCTTTAGGTCGATCGTAATTCTATATACAATCAAGTGCATTTGCTTATTTCTCCAGGTCCGATCATTTTCTGGACTCACCTTACTCAGGCCTATAGGGGTGTAGGTAGAGTGCCGTACTTAGGGTGTTGGACCTGGCTAAGTCGATAGCACACTCCGGACCTAGATTGGCTTGGCGTTCAGGCGAGTAGGCCATTCAACAATGTTAAGACCCGAAAGAATTAACAAAGCGACTTGAATTATACATGAATTGCTCGAGCTAAAGTTTCTTGAGAATTGCACAACTTTGTTATAGACAAGAAAGAGAAAAATAAAAAATATTGAGCCTGTACAAAATAAATGCACGTGGTGTCTGTTTTCACATAATGATGTCTTTCGTTATAGGTCCGGGGTACAGGGGAAACAAGTACACTCTTAGGGTACGGAACCACGCTAAGTGTGTTACATTTCTTGTTTGACCCAGGGTAACTAGCTACACTTTTAGATCTTAGACTGTGTCAAGTGTTGTCTAAAACTTGCGGACCTACCGGGAAAGGTTCGACTGTTCTCTCGGAGGAGCTACCCGACTCTGTACAATGACACTATATAGAACTTACGGAGGTGCTCAATGTTCCAAGGATTAGGGAGAGGTGTCCCATCCTCGGTTGCCAAGCGAACGCATCTGGGACAGGATACTTTGAGCACTCGAAAGGGTCCTTCCCAGCTGGGGAAAAGTTTGTTTAACCCTTCTCGAGTTTGTATTCTCCATAGCACCAGATCGCCTTCCTCGAGCTGTCAGTTATGCACATGCCTTTGGTGATAGCGCCAGAGCGCTTGGTGGTATCGTGCATTTCGAACGGCTGCTCAGCACCTTCCCTCTTCAACGAGGTCAAGGTCTTCACGCCGGAGCTGGTCCTGCGTGGCTTCGTCGAAGGTTCGGACCCGGAGTGAACCCAAGGTGATTTCCGAAGGAAGGACTGCTTCAACTCCGTACACCAGGAAGAATGGTGTCTCTCCAGTTGACCAGTTTGGAGTTGTCATGTTCGCCCACAAGGTGGGCGGAAGCTCTTCAATCTAGTTGGCTCCATGTTTTTTCATACGCTCATATGTGCGCGTCTTGAGTCCTCTTAGGATTTCTACATTTGCTCTCTTGGCTTGGCCATTGCTTGCCGGGTGAGCTACGGAAGCGTAGCTGACTTGAATGTCGAGGTCTTCGCAATATCCTTAGAATGCAGAGCTTGTGAATTGGGTACCGTTGTCATTTATGATCTTGTTTGGGACTCCAAATCTGCATACCATGAACTGCAAGAAATTGATAGCTAATTGCTTGTTTATTGTCACAACTGGAGTTGTGCGGCCACTTGGTGAACTTGTCGATGGCGACGTACAGGAACTTGTAACCTTCAACGGCTCTTGGGAAAGGTCCTAAGATATACATCCCCCACACAGCGAATGGCCATGTAAGAGGTATCATTTGTAAGGGTTGATATGGTGTGTGAATTTGCTTCGCATGAAACTGGCATGCTTCGCATTTCTTCACTAGCTCAATTACATCCTGGAGTGTTGTAGGCCAGTAAAAACCATGCTGGAAGGCTTTACCGACCAACGTGTAGGAAGACGCGTGGTTCCCACACTCGCCTCCATGGATTTCCGCGAGGAGCTCGCGACCTTCTTCCCTTGTAATGCACCGCATTAGGACTCCGTCGGCACCACGCCGGTAGAGATCCCCTTGTACCAGTGTGTATCTTTTAGCCAATCTGACTATCCGATCAGTAGATATATTATCTTCAGGAAGGATGTTGTCTTTCAAGTAGCTCTGGATCTCCGAGATCCATGCAATGGATCCAACTTGAGCTTCTGAGTCTTGCGTGCTGGGTTGCTCGGAGCTTCCTGCAGCACCTACGACCCTTGATGGACGCCATGGTAACAGGGCCATCGGGACTGCCAGCTTCGAGGTGCTAGTCTCACCCCCTTCGCTCACTTCAGCAGGCTGAGCTGTTGGTTTTGACAATCTCCGGACGAAGGTTCCATCGGGAGCCGGAGCTTCAGTTCAAGCTTTCGTCGAGAGTTTGTCAGCTCCAGCGTTGTTGAGACGCTGAACATGCAAAGATCCAGGACTTTGAAGTCCTCCTGAAGCTTCTGGACTTCAAGTAGATATGCAGCTAGTTGAGGGTTGTTGCAGCAGCATTCACCTTTGACTTGTTTTATTATGAGCTGCAAATCACCCTTTACCAACAGCTGCTTGACACCATATGATAGTGCCACCTTGAGCCCGTAGATTAGTGCTTCATACTCCACCATGTTGTTGGTCGCCTTGAAGTCAAGGTGAACCATGTATTTGACCTTCTCCCCGGTCAGAGCGGGGAGAAGGATTCTAGCTCTGGCCCCCTACTTCTGCACGGAACCGTCGAAGTAGAGAGTCCACTGAGGCTTAGTGAAGACTAGAACCTTGGGTTCCGGCTTCTGCTCACTGGGGCCCTCAGGATTTGATGGAGAAGGGGTCCATTCCACCACAAAGTCTTCCAATGCTTGACTCTTGATCGCTTGCCTTGGGACGAATTCAAGATCAAACTCGGCCAATTCCGCTGCCCACTTTGCAATGTTCCCAGTAGAGTTGGGTTTCTGCAAGATTGCACGCAGCGGATAAGAGGTTACCACTGAAATCTTGTGAGCTTGGAAGTAGTGTCGAAGCTTCCTAGAGGCAATAAGAATTGCGTAGAGCAGCTTATGCACCTCTAGGTACCGAGTCTTGGCGTCATGGAGTACTTCACTGATGAAGTACACTGGGCGTTGGACTGTCCAGACCCTCCTGGAGGGGCCCGGAGCTTCCTACTCATCACCCAGACCCTCCCGGAGGGGTCCGGACCTTCTTTGGGGACCTCCAGGTTCTTGCCAGAGGAACCCGGAGCTTCTTCTGGAGTGACCCAGACATTCCCGGAGGGGTCCGAATTTTCTTGTTCAGCAACAGTAATTCCTTCACTTGAAGGAGTTTGATCCCTGGCGTCTTGCCTTGAGGATCCAAGTCCGGGGACTAGGACCCAAACTCGCCTTCAGGTAGTTCCGGACCTTCCCGGAGGGGTCTGGACTCCTGAACTAGGGATGGTTCTGGTCTTTCCACAACCAGGACCATGCTGACAACTTCGTCAGTTGCCGAAATGTAAAGCAGAAGTGGCTCACCAGGATTCGGAGCTACCAAAGTTGGTAGAGTGGTGAGGAGTTGATTTAGTTCTTGGAAAGCCTTTTCTGCTTCTTCAGGCCATTGGAATGGTCTGGACTTCCTCAATAATTTGAAAAAGGGTAGCACCCATTCCGCCAGTCTTGAGACTAACTGGCTGAGGGCAGCTAGACATCCAGTCAGCTTCTGGACATCCTTGACACGGGTTGGTGGCCGCATGTCTTCAATAGCTTTAATCTTCACTGGATTCGCCTCTATTCCTCGGTGGTTCACCAAGAATCCAAGAAGATTTCCGGATCTAACCCCGAAGACACACTTGTCTGGGTTCAGCTTGGTGCGTGTAATTCACAATTTGTCGAAGACAGCTTGCAAGTTGTCAAGGAATGACTCCTTGTTCTTGATCTTGACGACAATGTCATCGACGTACACTTCCACTACATCTCTGATGAGCTCTCCAAAATTTTTGTACATTGCTCGCACAGTTGAAGTAGCATTTTCGAGACCGAATGGCATGGCAGTGTAACAATATAATCCATCTACTTTGATGAAGGAGGTATGCTCTTCATCTTCTTTAGACATTCTGATTTGATGATACCCAGAATATGCGTCTAGGAAACATAGTAATTCACACCCGGAAGTGGAATCCACTATCTGATCTATTCTAGGTAGTGGGAATGGATCCTTTGGACATGCCTTATTCAGTGTAGTGTAGTCGATACACATCCGAAGCTTCCCGTCGGCCTTAGGTACAATGACTGGGTTTGCCAGCCATTTTGGGTGGAAGACTTCCCGGACGAATCCAGCTTCGAGCAACTTCTTCACTTCTTGATGTATGAAGTTTTGTCGCTCTACTGATTGCTTCCGAGGCTTCTAATGTACAAGCCGAGCGTCGGAATAAATCTTCAGATTGTGCTCAATCACTTCCCTAGGGATCCCAAGAATTTGTGACGGTTTCCAGGGAAAAACGTCGACATTAGCCCGGAGGAAAGTGATAAGTGCGAGTTCCTATTTGTCGTTCGGACCTCCCGATATACGGGTGGTCTGAGCAGCATCGGAACCAATTTGGACGACTTTGATGGGAATGTTGGTGTCGCCGCTTGGTTGCACGTGAGGTGTGGAGGTTGAGCCTCGATGACGAATGCTCGGGGGTTTCGGAGCTTGCTCCTTTCCGGATTCTTCCTCCTGCGTTGTAGCAAGCGCATGGAGTTCTTCCAGAGTAGTAACTCCGGCGGTACGATCTCCGCGGATCCAGAGAACACCTGAGGGTGTTGGCATCTTCAACACCAAGTAGCTGTAATGAGCAGCAGCCATGAATTTGTACAAGGCTGGCCTACCCAAGATGGCGTTGAATGGCAAGTTGATCCGCGCCACGTCGAAGACCAACTTCTTAGTCCTGTAATTCTCCCGAGTACCGAAGGTCACCGGGAGAGTAATAGCACCGAGTGTAGTTATAGCCCCCGGACCTACTCCTGAGAAAGGTCGGGAGGGGCGAAGATCTGAAGGTCGGAGCTGAAGCTTGACGAAGGCTTTGAAGCTTATGAGGTTCAGCCCCAAACCTCCGTCCACCATTACGTGGTGGAGCTGGATGTTATTGATGGTCGGAGATACCATCAGTGGAAGTTGGGCAGCTCCGATCATGTTCCGAGGGCAGTCTGAAGCATCAAAAGTGATGGCAGTATCCATCCACTTCCGATGAGGCTCCGCCCTGGTGGTGGGAGGTACAGAAGCCATGTACCGCCGCATTGTCTTAAGGACACGGCGGGAGGTGATGTCCCACGGACCACCAAAGATGGTGTTCATGATCTTCCGACGCTCGTTGTTAGAGACGTCGGAGTCATCGTCAACAGAGGTGTAAACAGCCTTCAAGACCTTTTTGGGGTCCTGAAAGCCTAACTCCTCTTCAGTCGGAGCTTCGTTGACTTTTTGTTTTCCTTCGCTTTGGCGGAGGAGCTTCTTCCCGGCGCTTGTTGTAGTGCTCGGCAAGGCTCTGGACCTCTCGGCAGTTTTCCAGGTTGTGGCTGTCCGTTTTGTGTATGCGACACCACATCTTGGAGTTGTCACCGTCTTCAGACGATGTCCAAGGTCGTTTATCGGGGCGTGGCCCTCAGCCACTTGGAGCTGCAGGAGCTGCAGCTGTAAGACCTATATGTGCTGAATACATTGGCTTGTAGTGAATACACTTGGCTTTGATGATAAAAGTTTTAAATATCACCAAAACACCTTTTTATCAAGGTCCGACTCTAGCTCTGAGCTACAGCAAGGTCCGACGGTAGGTCCGGCTTGTTTTGGGTAGCTCTGGTTACGTTAGATGCAAGGTCCGGCTTCTTGGTAAGGTCCGACTAGCTTTGGTTAGCTCCGGTGAGTTTTATCTTTAGCTCCGGCATGTCTTTATTAGCTCTGGCATGTCTTTGATAGCTCTGACATATATTTTATAGCTCCAGCATGCTTTTGCTAAGCTCCGATGTACTTTGTCTAGCTCCGGTTTTGGGTTGACTAGTTTTGACGTGTTTTTGGTAAGCTCCGGTGCTAGGATCTACTAGTTTTGGTAAGCTCCGGCAGGTGCTTCATTGTACTAGTTTTGGTAAGCTCCAGCGCTAGGTTCTACTAGCTTTTGTTAGCTCCGGCTCAAGCTCCGGGTTGCTCTGGCAAGGTCCGGAACTTGATCGCAGTGCTTCTGCTTTTCATTTGCAATGTTTCATACTTGCTTTACATTGTTGGAAAGTTTGCTTAGTATTCTTTTACTAAGTTTTTGGTGTGTTTTGGTTGATATGGATGATATTGTGTTACTGTGGTTTTGCAACATGCTTATGTGAGGTGCTCATGTAAGGTGTTGTGTTCGGAACTAACTTGAGTCAAGTCGAGGACTTGGGCTCGTATGTATTGGTTGTTTATTCATGTGCAGGTGTTGCTTGAGTTCAATTCATGGCTGGTGACGGGATCCATTGGACCAGTCTCAGGGAGGAGATGAGGTTCCAACAACCAAGTTCGGGAGGAACTGTGGTTGAGCTGATCAGGAGGTCGCGCAGGATGATTGAATCAAGGGCAGTGCATATGAAGGTTACTGAACGTCGAAGGAAGGTGTATGCACGTATGCATGCGGTGCATGATGTGGCAACATGGTTCCGAAGATGGGATAAGGAAGGAAAGATCTGGTTGGAAGGATCGGATCGTACCGGTTGATGACTTTGGCTGCGGCGGAGTCGGTTATGGCTCGGTATGGAAAGTATCGAGTTGGTTATGATAGGATTTCGTGTGGGTCATGAATTTGAGTTGTTTAGGAATGTGGGATACATTCCTAAGGTGTTTGGAAGTCTTAAGATTGCTTCTATCTGCGTATAGAAGAATCTTGAGCAGTTATGGAAAGTTAGGATTCGTGATCTGAGTAGGATTGGAGTCCTAGTTGATATTGGGTTGGCCTAAGGGCTGGTTATATAAGCAAGGGAGCCCAGAGCTCGTGGGGTAGACGACTTTGGGGCTGTTCCTCTTATGTTCTATTGAATAAAATTCGTAGTTGAAGGAACTTTTGTGCCTTGTTCATCCGACTTGTTCCAGACAAGTTTTACTCGTCGAGTTTCTGGACAGTACTACCTTTTGTCGGTGGTTTTATCATAACTCGAGTTTTACAGATCCAATTGACGTGATTCTTTTTGGGTTGTCTTCAAAACTTTATTATATATCATATATCAAAATTCCACGGTCATTGGATTTGTGGCCTATGATCTACACGAGTTTCTTTACAGCATTCCAGAACTGTTTTTTCTCGGGTAGGGCAAATTGACCATTGTTTGATCTCTCGATCATAACTTGAGTTTTTTCTCGACGGATTTGAGTAATTCTTTTTGTGTTGTCTTCGTGACTTGATTCTCTCTGATATCCATCACTTTTGCCACGGTGAAACACATTTAGATTAGTCTCACACACGATTTCTTTAAGAGATTGTTTTTCTGCCGAAGGGTTTGGGGTTTAATTGTTTCCGCTACATAAGATTTTTAAATCTACCATTCACCCCCCCCCCTCTGGTAGCTTTTCAGGTGCTCTTCGATCCTACAATTGGTATTAGAGCCACGGTGCTCTAATCTTTGAGATTTGCACGTGTTTTTGACTAATCATCATGGAGAAGTACTCCGCCAAACCTTGTGTGTTTGCTGGTATTGATTTTCAAGTTTGGAAGGCACGCATGGAGGATTTTATCCAGGCACAAGGCTTTGCAATATGGGAGATGGTGTATAAGCCTTATGAAGTGCCACCTAATGATCAAGTCATAGCCACAAATCTACGGGACGTCGACAACAACAACAAAGCTCGAAACTTGATCATCCAAGGACTCACTCAAAGCGACTTTGATCGTGTCGTGCACCTCCGATCAGCATACGATGTTTGGAGAGCTCTCTGTGATTATTATGAAGGCTCCAACACAATCAAGGAGGTAAAACAAGATATGTTCAAAAAGGAATATATGCGTTTTGAGATGCAACCAGGTGAGTCTATCGATGACCTCTTTGCTCGTTTCAATAAAATTCTCAGCAACTTGCGTAGTGTCAATGTTAATTTTTTAGATGCTGAAAATGCTAGGCAATTGCTAAGTGCATTAGATATGTCAATTTGGGAGATGAAAGTCACATCTATTCGTGAATCTACTGTCATGAGTTCTCTTACATTAGATGTACTCTATTCTAAACTAAAAACTCATGAAATTGACATCCTAGCACGTAAGAACTCAAATAAGTCCATTGCATTTGTTTCACAACGTGACATGTCTAGCTCTGTCCAATCATCATCTTGCAATACTCTTGCTTTGTTGTCCTCACTAACCATGGAGCAGATCGAAGAATTTCCAGAAGAGGAGTTGGCACTCATCTCTACTAGATTCTCAAAAGCATTGCAAAATGTGAGAACTAGAAGGAGAGGAAGCTCCGGACCTCAACGCTGTTTTGAATGTGGTAGAACAGGACACTTTCGTACAGAATGCCCTAACCTTTCAGGTCCGACCACCCGAGAAGAAAAACAAAGCAAGGTTCAGACCTCCTCTGGAAATTCCAACAAAAAGAAAAAGAAGGGTACCATAGGACGCAAGATGATTAACAGTTTCATCACCGCACTTCATGAACTTAGTTCAAGTGATGTAGACTTTGAAAGTGATGAAGATGATGACGATCTGGCCAACTTATGCTTCATGGAGGGCAAAACAAGATCAAGATCAAGTCAGGAGGATGCAGAACACAACAGTGAAGACGATGAGGTATGTTCTACTTGCAATGAAATGTGTGATGCTATTTCTCGTGCAACTATTATTGTCAAGAAAAAGGACAAAAAGCTTAGGGATAATGCTGCTAAAATTGAATCACTAGAATCTGAAATTAACTGTTTAAAAACTTTGATTCCTAGTGATGATGCATGTCCTTCATGTGACTTAATCTATGAACAATTGTCCACATTAAGAGGTGCACACTCCTCCACTCTAGATAGACTTGATGAAGAAATTGAAAAGAACAAAGAGCTTGCTGCACTTAATGATAAAAACTTGAAAGATGCTAGCTGTTCTACAATTAATTTGCATTGTTCTACTTGTGAGGATCTTGATAAGAAACTACAGGATGCTATAAATGAAATTTCTATATTGAACAATGCTTTACATTCTCATGAAGTTAAATTTTGTTGCAATTGCAAACTAAAAGGAAAAACTTCATGTGAAAATTGCCTTGATTTGTCCAATAAACTTGACAACATGCATAGGACATTAGATCGGTTTTGTAATGGGAATAAGAACATAAACTTGCTGCTGAATTATTCCAAGTCTTGCAATGATAAAACTGGTTTAGGTTTTGATTCTCATGCTCATGCTAAGGCACATCCACCTAAAATTGTAAAGTCATTAGGAAGTGGTTTGATTCAAACAGTTCCTAAACAAAAAGGAGTGGTTTTCAAATCTGCAGCAGTGTTGTCTCAGTCAGTTTCAAATAAAAATATTGCTTGCTCATCTAGACATGAACACAAAGTTAAATTTCATTGTACCTTTTGTGGTAGAGATGGTCATGTCATAGATATTTGTTATAGACTAGCTAAACAACAGAAAAAGGAAAGAAAAATTGCTAGATCTTATAACTTTCATGCAATTAGAAAAACACAACCTGCTTTAGTGAGTCAGAAATTTGAAAAGGTAGCTTTCGTACCTTTTGGTAAGAAATCCACAAAAGCAGCTCTGATAGTTCCGATAGCTCCGAGAGCTCCCAGACCTTCTGTTGTTTCCTTTGGAACTTCAGCTTTTGTTTCCGGAGCTTCAGCCTTATCTTTTGGAACTGCTGCTTTTACCTCCGGAGCTACTGGTTTTTGTGCTAAAAGAGTTAAGAATAGAAAACCTCAAACTTCGACTCATAAACATGTTGTTTTATCTCAGCCTTCGTGTGTTTTTCCTATTGCACGTCGTGTGACTCAGTACTGGATACCTAAATGCCTTTTGACTAACCCCAGTATTGAGTCATCGACGTAATGTGCTTCTATGTAGGTTACACGTTTGAGGAAGGAGAACATTTGGATTGTGGATTCAGGTTGCTCACGCCACATGACCGGTAACAAAGATTGGTTCTCCTCCCTCTCTTTTGTGTCATGTGTAGAAAATGTTACTTTTGCCGATAATTCTTCAACTCCTATAATTGCTAAGGGTTCGGTTAGAGTAAATGATCACTACACTTTGAAGGATGTGGCACTTGTCAAAAAATTGAAATACAACTTGCTTTCTGTTTCACAATTGCTAGATGAAAATCTAGAAATTATTTTCAATAAAAACTGCTGTAAAGTTATAAGTTCAAATAGTGAGCTTATTTTTAACATGTCTCGGTTTGGAAGAGTTTTTAAAGCTGATTTTGATATGTCTTCCTCTAAGCATAGGTGTATAGATGCAAATGATTCAAATGACTTATATTTTAGGCATCATAGACTTGGTCACGTAGGCTTTGATCACCTAACGTGTGTTAGTGCTCTTGATCGCATACGTGGGCTGCCTAAGCTTAAAGGGGACAAAGAAATTGTGTGCTCTTCTTGTAGACATGCTAAGATGGTTGCAGGTTCACATACTCCTCTCACAATGATCATGACAACTGAACCGTGTCAACTTTTGCATCTTGACACCATAGGACCTTCACGTGTTCAATCCTTCGGAGGCAAATGGTATGTACTTGTGATTGTTGATGATTGTTCTAGATACTCTTGGGTTTACTTTATGGCGTCTAAGAATGAAGCTTTTAGTCACTTTAGGACTTTATTTCTTAGATTATCAATTGATCATCCAGGATCTTTAAAGGCAATTAGAAGTGATAACGGAACTGAATTTAAAAATCAATCTTTTGATCACTTTTGTGCTGAAAATGGAATAGATCATCAACTTTATTCCCCATATGTACCTCAACAAAACGGTGTTGTAGAAAGAAAGAACATAACCTTAGTTGAGATGGCTAGGACTATGCTTGATGAATATCAAACTCCTAGGAAATTTTGGGCTGATGCATTAGCAACCGCTTGTTATGTCTCAAATCATGTTTTCTTGCATGCTAAGCTAGGTAAAACACCATATGAGCTCCGGTTTGGATATAGGCCTAGTGTTACACATTTTCGGGTCTTTGGTTGCAAATGCTTTGTTAAGAAACATGGTAACCTTGATAAATTTGAACCTAGATCCATTGATGGCATGTTTCTTGGTTATCCATCTCATACTAGAGGCTACCGTGTGCTTTTATTTGACACTAACAAAATTGTGGAGACTTGTGAAGTGTCTTTTGATGAAGCTAGCCCAGGTACTAGCTCCGGTGTTGCAGGACCAGATCCGTATCCTCAGGGGGAGGGTATTTTCGAAGATGAAGAAGAGCTGGTGATACTGCCTGGTAGTTCCGAAGTTGACACGTGTCCAACTTCGAACATTGAACAAGCTCCAGCTATCACCTATGCTGGTCCTGATCATCCACAAGTCACAAGCTCATCAATCTACGATGAACCTAATGAAGAAGAAGCTTGTGAGACATCTGTTCCCCTACGTTTTTACAAAGATCATCCCCCACAACAGATGATTGAAAGCTTGCACGAACGAGTCACACGGTCCAGGTTTTGCGATCCAAACTCTCATGCTCATTCTGCTTTTGTTGTTGCTTTTGAACCCAAAGATATATCACACGCACTCACTAATGAATCTTGGATTATTGCCATGCAAGAAGAGTTAGAAAATTTTGAGAGAAATAATGTTTGGAAACTTGTACCTCCACCTCAAGGTCACACTTTAATTGGAACTAAATGGGTATTCAAAAATAAACAAAGTGAGGATGGGGTTGTGGTTAGGAATAAGGCTAGGTTGGTTGCTCAAGGTTTCACTCAAGTTGAAGGTCTAGATTTTGATGAAACTTTTGCTCATGTCGCTAGATTAGAAGCCATAAGAATTTTGTTAGCTTTTGCAGCATCTAAAGGTTTTAAGCTATTTCAAATGGATGTTAAAAGTGCTTTTCTTAATGGCTACATTGATGAGGAGGTTTATGTCAAACAACCACCTGGTTTTGAAAATCCAGATTTTCCTAATCATGTTTACAAACTGTCCAAAGCCTTGTACGGTCTCAAACAAGCCCCTAGAGCATGGTATGATAGGTTAAAAACATTCTTACCTGAACAGGGGTTTACCATGGGCAAGGTTGATAAAACTCTTTTTGTGCTTAAGCATGCCAATGACTCATTATTTGTTCAAGTGTATGTGGATGATATTATCTTTGGTTGTGCTTCTCATGATCTTGTGTCCAAGTTTTCAGCAATGATGAGTTCTGAAATTGAAATGAGTATGATGGGTGAACTCACTTACATTTTGGGGCTGCAAATCAAGCAAACCAAGGAGGGTACCTTTGTGCATCAAATGAAGTATACCAAAGACCTCCTAAGGCGCTTCAACATGGACAAAATCAAGCCTCTTCGGACACCAATGGGAACAGCAACAACACTTGAACTTGATGAAGATGGTGAATCCGTGGATCAAAAAGAATATAGAAGCATGATCGAATCACTTTTGTACCTCACAGCATCAAGACCGGACATACAATTTAGCGTATGTCTTTGTGCACGGTTTCAAGCTTCCCCACGTGTTTCACATCGTCAAGCCGTCAAAAGGATTCTCAGGTACTTACATGGAACTCAAGAATTTGGCATTTTTCTTCCTTCTTCCTCAACCGTTACTTTGAAAGCTTTTTCGGATGCTGATTTTGGAGGTTGTATGATTGATAGGAAAAGTACTTCTGGTGCTTGTCATTTTCTTGGTAATTCTCTTGTTGTTTGGTCCTCTAGAAAACAAAATTCAGTTGCACAATCCACAGCCGAATCTGAATATGTAGCTGCTGCTAGTGCTTGCTCACAAACTCTTTGGATTGTTCAAACACTTAAGGACTATGGGGTTGATCTAGATAGTGTTCCACTGTTTTTTGATAACACTAGTGCTATTTGCATTGCCAAAAATCCCGTGCAACATTCTAGAACTAAGCACATTGATATTAGGTATCACTTTCTCCGAATAACGTTGAAAAAGGAAACATTGTGCTTCACCATGTAGATACCGAACATCAATTGGCTGACATTTTTACAAAACCTTTGGATTTCACTCGTTTTTGTTTCATTCGTAGTGAAATAGGGGTTATGCATCCTCATGGCTTAAATTGAGGGGGAGTTTTTGAAACTTGGGAAGTCTACGTGTGGATCTGAAATAAAAATAATATGAGCATAGTATTTCATACATATATGACTTTGTGATTCCATTTACACGCTGAAAGTTCTTACTACATTACTCGTGTTATACATTTTGTAGTTTTTGCCATGTCTAGTAATTGGAATAATTACTTACACTAAAACTGGTCATGGTCGAACTTTCTTGCTGTTTTGAACTTGTTACATGTTCACAAGTGCTTTTAATCATAAAGAATTAATCAAGTAATCAACTCACATGTTGAGTTTTTATGAACAAATATAAATTGAGAAAAGATCAAGAGAATATGCATGCATCACACTTCTTCTTTTGAGATGGCTTGTCATTGCACTTAGATATGAACTTGGAAGAAGTTGTGTATGACTAAAACCATGTCCTTAAGCTTCTGATTGTCAAATGACATAGGCTTGGCTTGGTTGGTTGGAATAAGGCAGATGCGCATATAATCTCTTGCAAATATCATATGATCTAAATTTATGCTTTGAAAAATGATAAAATGCAGCAACTAGTGTCATGCTTTCAGGTTTTGAAATAGTTAAGTTTGTGAGATCATGACTTGCCTAAATTGAAAATTACATTTGATCTCTAGCATGGTTTACACTACTTTATGTATCTCATTGATGTGATAGTGTAAGGTACTTGATAGTATGACTTGGATGAGCTTTGTTTATATGTATATGCTATAATATGCTCATAACAACTAAAGAGGGAGAGATAATTTGTTTACATGCTCATGACTTGCTGAATACATTGTCAAAGGGGGAGAGATAAGCATGAAGAGAAAGAGAATATGTGCATAAGGAGAGATAATAAAAAGGGGGAGAGATAATATGGGATAATTTTACTTTTGATTTACAAAGGGGGAGAAATTGCTTTCAAAACTTTTATGTGAATAAGCCAATGTTCGGATTTTAGATGGTGTTGCCAATGCATTCATTAAGGGGGAGATTGTAAGACCTATATGTGCTGAATACATTGGCTTGTAGTGAATACACTTGGCTTTGATGATAAAAGTTTTAAATATCACCAAAACACCTTTTTATCAAGGTCCGACTCTAGCTCTGAGCTACAGCAAGGTCTGACGGTAGGTCCGGCTTGTTTTGGGTAGCTCCGATTATGTTAGATGCTAGGTCCGGCTTCTTGGTAAGGTCCGACTAGCTTTGGTTAGCTCCGGTGAGTTTTATCTTTAGCTCCGGCATGTCTTTATTAGCTCCGGCATGTCTTTGATAGCTCCGTCATATATTTGATAGCTCCGGCATGCTTTTGCTAAGCTCCGACGTACTTTGTCTAGCTCTGGTTTTGGGTTGACTAGTTTTGACGTGTTTTTTGGTAAGCTCCGGTGCTAGGATCTACTAGTTTTGGTAAGCTCCGGTAGGTGCTTCATTGTACTAGTTTTGGTAAGCTCCGGCGCTAGGTTCTACTAGCTTTTGTTAGCTCCGGCTCAAGCTTCGGGTTGCTCTAGCAAGGTCCGGAACTTGATCGCAGTGCTTCTGCTTTTCATTTGCAATGTTTCGTACTTGCTTTACATTGTTGGAAAGTTTGCTTAGTATTCTTTTACTAAGTTTTTGGTGCGTTTTGGTTGATATGGATGATATTGTGTTACTGTGGTTTTGCAACATGCTTATGTGAGGTGCTCACGTAAGGTGTTGTGTTTGGAACTAACTTGAGTCAAGTCGAGGACTTGGGCTCGTATGGATTGGTTGTTTATTCATGTGCAGGTGTTGCTTGAGTTCAAGTCATGGCTGGTGACGGGATCCATTGGACTAGTCTCAGGGAGGAGATGAGGTTCCAACAACCAAGTTCGGGAGGAACTGTGGTTGAGCTGATCAGGAGGTCGCGCAGGATGATTGAATCAAGGGCAGTGCATATGAAGGTTACTGAACGTCAAAGGAAGGTGTATGCACGTATGCATGCGGTGCATGACGTGGCAACATGGTTCCGAAGATGGGATAAGGAAGGAAAGATCTGGTTGGAAGGATCGGATCATACCGGTTGATGACTTTGGTTGCGGCGGAGTCGGTTATGGCTCGGTATGGAAAGTATCGAGTTGGTTATGATAGGATTTCGTATGGGTCACAAATTTGAGTTGTTTATGAATGTGGGATACATTACTAAGGTGTTTGGAAGTCTTAAGATTGCTTCTATCTGCGTATAGAAGAATCTTGAGCAGTTATGGAAAGTTAGGATTCGTGATCTGAGTAGGATTGGAGTCCTAGTTGATATTGGGTTGGCCTAAGGGCTGGTTATATAAGCAAGGGAGCCCAAAGCTAGTGGGGTAGACGACTTTGGGGCTGTTCCTCTTGTGTTCTATTGAATAAAATTCGTAGTTGAAGGAACTTTTGTGCCTTGTTCGTCCGACTTGTTCCACACAAGTTTTACTCGTCGAGTTTCTAGACAGCACTACCTTTCGTCAGTGATTTTATCATAACTCGAGTTTTACAGATCCAATTGACGTGATTCTTTTTGGGTTGTCTTCACAACTTGATTATCTATCATATATCAAAATTTCACGGTCATTGGATTTGTGGTCTATGATCTACACGAGTTTCTTTACAGCATTCCAGAACTGTTTTTTCTCGGGTAGGGCAGATTGACCATTGTTTGATCTCTTGATCATAACTTGAGTTTTTCTCGACGGATTTGAGTAATTATTTTTGTGTTGTCTTCGTGACTTGATTCTATCTGATATCCATCACTTTTGTCATGGTGAAACACATTTAGATTAGTCTCACACATGATTTCTTTAAGAGATCGTTTTTCTGCCGAAGGGTTTGGGGTTTAATTGTTTCCGCTGCATAAGATTTTTAAATCTACCATTCACCCCCCCCCCCTCTGGTAGCTTTTCACGTGCTCTTCGATCCTACAGCAGCAGTAGGTGTGCCAGCCGACGGCTTCTTCTTGCCGTTGGACTTTTCTTCTTCTTGCCACTCCCGGAGGTAGTGGCTTCACCCTTGGAGGATTTTTTCTTGGCCTCCGGAGGTGGTTGGGAGTGCATTTAACAGCCCTCTGCAGCCTTGGCACACTTGTCTGCGAAGCTGAAGAGTTCCGTGACGCTGGTGACTTCCTTGGTCGCCAGCTTCTCCAACATCTTCTTACCCCGAACGCCCTATCTGAATGCTACAATAACAGAAGCGCTTGAAATAGAAGGAATGATGTTTCGTACCTGGGAGAATCTCTGGATGAAAGATCGCAAGGACTCTCCCCCTTTTTGCTTGACAGCAAAAAGGTCCAGTTTCGTGCCTCGCCGGGTGTATGAGCTCCTGAAATTGGCGATGAACTATTGGCACAACTCCGCCCAACTGTTGATGGAGTCAGGCGGAAGGCTCATGAACCAAGACCTGGTGGTCCCAGTTAAAGCCACAGGGAAATAATTGGCCATCATGGCCTCATTTCCCCCAGCCGTAAGGATTGCGGTGGAGTAGATTTGGAGAAATTCGGCAGGATTGACTGTCCCATCAAATTTCTCCGGCAGGTGAGACCAGAACTTCTGCGACCATCTGACCATGCGTAGGTGCATGGCCAAGGCAGAACAGCCTCCTCCTACTCCCTTAGGAGTAGGACCGTCCCGAGCCTCTCGCCTCTCGCGAGCACGCTCGATGTGGACATGGTTGTCCTGTTGACGGTAACGGCGATCGAGCTCCGCCCGGAGGTCATAAGTCGGAAGCCTCGTTATCGTATGAGTACATCACGCCCCGGAAGGCAGCGACGTTGCCTGTTGATATGCAGCATGCCTCCTGTGTTGTGAAGCGTGCGGACCGAGTCTACCCGACAAGGTCCGATGTTGCGATTTGGCCCGCCTAATGCGATCGGTTGCTGCTGCAACCAAATGATCTACATCAGCTCTCCACTACTCCATTGCACCATGGGATGCTCCTGGAGGCGGTGGATGTTGGAGAAGAGCACGCACAACATGAAGCGCATGTTCAGGGTTGTTGTTCGTCGATACAGTGATCGGCGCGGACGCCCCATCTCGCTGTCCAGCTTGATTCGCCGGTGCAGACGGTGGCAGTGGTGGCATGACTCCTGCTGGAGCCACAATACCTGTTGGCTGTTGCATGTGGGAGGGATTGCCTCCAGCATGTTGCGTAGCATGGTTGCCGTTGGATGATCCAGCAGTAGAATTCACCATCTTTCAATCTCAGGCGCTGCCCCTTCCTGGCGCGCCAACTGTCGGAGGGTGATTCCAGCAATTCTCCCGATACTACCGTTGGCAGCCTGAGGAGTTCTTAGTTCGGTTGTGGGCGCGCGGAAATTCAGAAGAAGATGGCTATTTGACACGAGTATTTACGTGGTTTGGACCGCCTGAGCGTAATACCCTACTCCACAAGTGTGTGTTGTTGTTGTATTGAGCATCTGAGCGCTAGAGTATCAGAGACTAGAGTGTCTTCAGCGTGTGTGGACGTCTTCCGCCCTCTCATGTATCGCTCGACTAGTCCTTTTATAGCATAAGGACTGGTCGTTACACCATCAGCCTGGCCCGACATGTGGCCCTGGCGGTTACTGATGTCTAATACACGGTTAATGTACTTAATTCCCCTTAATAGCGTAGTAACGCCCCTTAATGGTGGCATTACTAGTATTAAGGGTCATCTGATCGTGTGTCATTAAGATAGCATTAATGACACTTAATCGGGTCTTGAAGTCTTTAATTGTTCCTTGAAGGTCCGAGCCGTTGGAGGTCCACCAATCTGCCTGTTGAGGTTGAAGGTCCGGCGGTTGGACGCGTGGCAGCTCCGGAGCTTACTCTCTTGGACGAGTAGGTCCGGTGCTATTGTACATGTGTCGGTACTAGAGCTTCCCTCTATCGGGGGTTAGGTCCGGGGGTGCCACATAGGTATCGAGTCCGGAACTATCCCATGTATGGAATATAGCTCCGGTTTTACGATACACGTGGCGGCACTGGGACTAACCATAGAAGGGTGGCAGGTCTGGTTCTGTATGACACGTGGGACCTTTGGAGCTCTTCAACTCAGATAGGTGGAGTTCCTTTGCACTCTTTGCAGTTCCAAGGGGTATCTGGTACGCAGGGTACCGACACCAACTCATGACCTGCGGTCGGAACTAGATCGCCGTTACCGACAGCAGGACGGTCGTGTCCACATTGAGCACGCTCGTGAGACGCGAGAAGCTCAGGAAAACCCCGCTCCTCAGGGAGTAGGAGGAGGCTGTTCTGCCCTAGCCATGCACTTACGTATGGTCAGGTGGCCACAGAAGTTTCGGCCCCACTTACCGGTGAAATTTGACAGGACTGTCAACCCCGCTGAATTTCTTCAAATCTACTCTACTGCCATACTAGCAGCGGGGGTTGATGAGGCTGTAATGGCCAATTACTTCTCGTTGGCTTTAATTGGGACTGCAAGGTCTTGGTTCATATGTCTTCCACCCGACTCCATTAATAGTTGGGCGGAGCTATGCCAGCAATTCACTGCCAACTTTGGGAGCTCCTACACCCGGCCCGTCACTGAATTGGACTTGTTTGCCGTAAAGCAAACATAGGGGGAATCGCTACGGTACTTCATCCAGCAGTTCTCTCAGGTACGAAATACCATTCCCACAATCTCGGGCTCCTCTTTTATCGTTGCATGCAGACAGGATGTTCGAGATAAGAAGATGCTAGAGAAGTTGGCCATTAAAGAAGTTACCAGCATCACGGAACTCTTTAGCCTAACCGACAAATGTGCTAGAGCTGCGGAGGGCCATGAAATGCACTCCAAGCCAGCTCTGTAGGCCAACCAGAAGTCCTCCAAAACTGAAGCCGCTACCTCTGGTAGTGGCAAGAAGAAAAAGAAGCCTAACGGCAAAAAGAAGTCGTCTGTCGGCGCTCCAGCCGCTGCTGCTGCAGCTCCTGGAAGCCGAGGGCCACACCCCGAGAAGCGACCTCGACCTTCATCAGAGGATGGCAATAGTTCCGAAGCATGGTGTCCAATTCACAAGACGAACCGACACAGCTTGGAAGAATGCTGGGAGGTTCACAATCTTGTCGAATTCTATAACAAGCGTCGCGAAGAAGCTCCTTTCCGTCAAAGGGAAGGAAAACTAAAAGTCAACGAAGCTCCGGCTAAAGAGGAGCTAGGTTTACAGGACCCCAAAAAGGTCTTGAAAGCCGTTTACAACACTGTTGACGATGATGCCGACGTCTCCGACAATGAACGTCAGAAGACCTTGAACACCATCTATGGTGGTTCTTGGGACATCACCTCTCGCCGCATCCTCAAGACAATGCGGCGGGACATGGCCATGGTAGCTCCCGCTGCTAAGGCGGAACCACATCGGAAGTGGATGGATACACCCATCATTTTCGATGCTTCGGACTGCCCCCGAATTATGATCGGGGCTGGTCAACTCCCATTGATGGTGTCACCCACCATTAATAATATCCAAATCCACCATGTAATGGTGGACGGAGGTTCCGGGCTAAACCGCATAAGCTTCGAAGCTTTCGTTAAGCTTCAGCTTCAGCCTTTGGACCTTCGCCCATCCCAACCTTTCTCCGGAGTGGGTCTGGGAACCATTACTCCTCTCGGTTCCATCACACTCCCAGTGACCTTCGGGACCGGGAGAACTACAGAACTGAGAAACTGGTCTTCAATGTTGCGTAGATCAATCTGCCTTTTAATGCCATTCTGGGCAGGCCAGCTTTATACAAGTTTATGGCTGCTGTCCATTATGGTTATTTGGTGTTGAAGATGCCAACACCCACGGGCATCCTCCGGATCCGCGGAGATCGTACCGCAGGAGTTACTGTGCTGGAAGAACTCTATGCGCATACCACAGTGCAAGAGGAAGCATGTGGTAAGGAGCCAGCTCCGAATCCTCCAAGCATTCGTCACAAAGGTTTCACCTCCACACCTCGTGTGCAACTAAGAGGCGACGCCGACATACCCGTCAAAGTCGTCCAAATTGGTTCTGATGCAGCTCAGACTACCCGTATATCAGGAGGTCTAAACAACAAATAGGAACTCGCGCTCATCACTTTCCTCTGAGCTAATGTCAATGTGTTTGCCTGGCAACCATCACAAATGCCTGGGATCCCTAGGGAGGTGATTGAGCACAATCTGAAGATTTACCCAGACGCATGGCATGTACACCAGAAGCCCTAGAAGCAATCAATCGAGCGACAAAACTTCATCCGACAGGAAATCAAGAAGTTGCTTGAAGTTGGATTCATCCGGGAAGTCTTCCATCCAAAATGGCTGGCAAACCCAGTTGTTGTACCTAAGGCCGATGGAAAGCTTCGGATGTGTATCGACTACACCACCTTAAATAAGGCATGTCCAAAAGATCCATTTCCACTACCTAGAATGGACCAGATAGTGGGCTCCACCTCCGGGTGTGAGCTACTGTGTTTCTTAGATGCATATTCTGGATATCATCAAATCCAAATGTCTAAGGAAGATGAAGAGCATACTGCCTTCATAACAATAGATGGATTGTATTGTTATACTGTCATGTCATTCGGTCTTAAAAATGCTGCTTCAACATTTGTGCGAGCTATGTACAAAACATTTGGAAAGCTAATTAGAGACTTGGTGGAGGTGTATGTTGATGACATCGTCGTGAAGATCAAAAACAAGGAGTCACTCCTTGACAACTTACAAGCCGTCTTCGACAAGCTGCGCACTACGCGCACCAAGCTGAACCCGAACAAGTGTGTCTTCGGGGTTAGCTCCGGAAATCTTCTGGGGTTCTTGGTGACTCACCGAGGAATCGAAGAAAATCCGGCGAAGATCAAGGGTATAGAAGAAATGCGGCCACCAGCCCGCATTAAAGATGTCCAAAAGTTGACTGGATGTCTAGCTACGCTCAGTCGGTTTATCTCAAGACTGGTAGAACGGGTGCTACCCTTCCTCAAACTCTTGAGGAAGTCCGGACCATTTCTTTGGTCCGAAGAAGCAGAAAAGGCGTTTCAAGAGCTTAAACAGCTCCTCACCACACTACCAATATTGGTAGCTCCGAATCCTGGTGAGCCTTTACTGCTTTACATTTCGGCAACTACCGAAGTTGTTAATATGGTCCTAGTTGCAGAAAGACCAGAGCCATATCCGATTCAGACGTCCGGACAGGAGGGTCCGGAATCACCTGAAGGCGTAACTGGGTCCCAGCTCCCAGACACGAAACCTCAAAATGAAGTGCTAGGTGATCAATCTCTTTCGTCTGAAGAGGTTCACCAGGTTAAGCAAGATAATCTGGATCCTCCTAGTGAGATCCGGGTTGAACAAGAAGATGTTTTGGACCCCTCCGGGAGGGTCCAAGAGGCACAACCAAAAGGTCTGGTACCTTCCAGTAGGGTCCGGGTCGAAGGAGAGGAAGCTTTGGGTCCTTCTGAAACGGTCCGGACCATCCAACGCCCTGTGTACTTCATCAGTGAAGTACTCCATGATGCCAAGACAAGATACATTGAGGTGCATAAACTGCTTTACGCAGTTCTTCTTGCCTCAAGAAAGCTTTGTCACTACTTCCAAGCCCACAAAATATCAGTGGTAACTTCTTTTCCACTACGTGTAATTTTGCATAATCCTAATTCTACCAGGAACATTGCAAAGTGGGCAGTGGACCTGGCAGCATTCGATCTAGAATTCGTGTCAAGACAAGTAATTAAAAGTCAAGGCTTGGCTGACTTTGAGGCGGAATGGACCCCCTCTCCATCAAATCCTGGGAGCCATAGTGAGCAGAAACTAGATCTCAAAGTTCCGGTATTCACTGAGCCTCACTAGACCCTCTACTCCGACAGCTCTGTGCAGAAGCAGGGGGCCAGAGCTGGAATCCTTCTCCTGGCTCCAACCGGGGAGAAGGTCAAGTATATGGTACACCTTGATTTTAAGGCAACCAACAATATGGCGGAGTATGAAGCCCTCATCTATGGACTCAAGGTGGCACTATCTTATGGTGTCAAACAACTGTTGGTAAAGGGAGATTCGCAACTCATTATCAAACAAGTGAAAGGTGAATGTTCCTGCAACAACTCTCAATTAGCTGCTTATCTCCTTGAAGTCCAGAGGCTTCAGAAGGACTTCGAAGTCCTAGATCTCCATCATGTTCAGCGTCTTCACAACTCTGAAGCCGACGAACTCTCGATGAAAGCCTCAACCGGAGCTCCAGTTCCTGATGGAATCTTCGTCCGGAGGTTGTCAAAACCAACATCTCAGCCTGCCGAACTGAGCGAAGGGGGCGAGACCAGTACCTCGAAGCTGGCGGTCCCGGTGGCCTTGCTACCATGGCGTCCACCAAGGGTCGTAGGTGCTGTCGGAAGCTCCGAGCAACCCAACACGCAAGACTCAGAAGCTCAAGTTAGCTCCGATGCATGGATCTCAGAGATCTGGAGCTACTTGAAAGACAATATCCTTCCTGAAGACAGTGTATCCGCTGACAGGATTGTCAGATTGGATAAAAGATACACGTTGGTAGAAGGGGATCTCTACCGACGCGGTGCCAATGGCATCCTAATACGGTGCATTGCAAGGGAACAAGGTCGCGAGCTCCTCGCGGACATCCATCGAGGCGAGTGCGGGAACCATGCTTCTTCTCGCACACTGGTCAGTAAAGCCTTCCGGCATGGCTTTTATTGGCCTACAGCACTTTAGGATGCGATTGAGCTAGTGAAAAAATGTAAAGCGTGTCAATTCCATGCAAAATAGATTCGCACACCGGCTCAATCACTACAAATGATACCTCCTACATGGCCATTTGTTGTGTGGAGCATGGACATCTTGGGACCTTTCCCAAAAGCCATCGGAGGTTACAGTTTCCTGTATGCCACCATCGATAAGTTCACCAAGTGGCCGAAAGCAACTCCAGTAGTAACAATCAGCAAACAATCATCAATAAAGTTCTTGAAGTCTATTATATGCAGATTTGGAGTTCCAAACAAAGTCATAACTGACAACGGAACTCAATTTACAAGTGCTGCATTCCAAGAATATTGCGAAGACCTCGACATTCAACTTAGCTACGCCTCAGTAGCTCATCCAGCAAGCAATGGCCAAGCCGAGAGAGCAAATGCAGAAACCTTAAAAGGACTCAAGATGCGCACATATGAGCGCTTGAAGAAGCACAGAGCTAACTGGATTGAGGAGCTTCCGTCCACATTATGGGCGAACAGGACAACACCCAACCGGTCAACTGGGGAGACTCTATTCTTCCTGGTGTACGGAGCTGAAGCAGTCCTTCCTCCGGAGATCACCTTGGGGTCCTTACGGGTTCGAACCTTCGACGAAGCCACACAGGACCAGCTCCGGCATGAAGACCTTGACCTCGTCAACGAGGGAAGGGGGCAAGCAGTTGTTCGGAATGCACGTTATCGCCAAGCGCTCCGGCGCTATCATCAAAGGCATGTGCATGACCGACAGCTTGAAGAAGGTGACCTGGTGCTTCAGAAGATACTAAGTTGTGAAGGAATGTACAAACTTTCTCCCAGGTGGGAGGGTCCCTTCCGAGTAATTAAAGTATCCCAACCAGGATGTTTTCGCTTGGCAACAGAGGATGGGACCCCACTTCCCAATCCTTGGAACATCAAGCACCTCCGTAAGTTTTATGCTTAGAATCACGGAGGTGAGTCTGTAATTACACACAATGCATGTTGTAGAGTCATTATACAGAGACGAGCAAGTCCTCCGGGAGGGTCCGAGAAGTTCAAGTAACACTTGAGTCAGTCACAGCACTAAAAGTGTAACTACATGATCTGGGCTAGCACAAGATGTATAACACATTTAGCTTGGTCTAGCACCCTAAGTGTGTCTTTGTCTCCCTTGTAATTCAGACCTATAATGAAAGGCATTGCTGTGTGAAAACAGACTCCACGTGCATTTACCTTTTGTGCAAGCTCAATATATCAAATTATTTTTACCCCACTTGTCTATAATGAAGTTGTGCAAATCTTTTTGAGCTTTGTTCCAAGTAATTCACATGCATTACAAGCATTATTGATAGTCTTTTTGGATCTTAAAACTGCTACATAGTCTACTTGCCTGAACGCCAAGCCAATATAGGTTCGGAGTGTGCTATCGGCTTAGCCTGGTCCCGCACCCTAAGTACGCCGCTCTACCTACAACCCGGCAGGCCTCAGTAGGGTGAGTACTAAAAAGGCATGTATATCTAGAAAGGTTATATCAAAATGCTTGTTATCATGTTGAGTTTCTTCAGATCTAAAGTCCAAATAAGAACGATAAGTCACAACCAATTTATAGACAAGAGGACGAATTTTACTTTTTCTTTTGCCTTTAATGTGTAGGAAAAGCAAAAATTCATAGCGATGGTGGATGACGCTGGAGCTACTAAGCTCCGACATCCTCCAAAAGGGGTCTGCCATCAACGTCTAATATGCTGACAGTGGAAGACATAGGAGCTACCAAGCTCCGACCATCTCAGGGGGCCTGTCTTCGATGCCTCAAAATTTAAGACTTCGGACCTAAAATCTACAAGCGCGCAGCATTCAAGTCGTCAACATACTGCCACAACCTTTGGTACATGTACACACTTCAATTGTACACATGTACCAGGGGGCCAACAAGATACGACACAGTATATTGAAGACAAAGTAAAATTGAAGGATGAAAGGAGGATTTTATTTATTTGAGATATTGGATTACAAAATGGGGAGAGTACAGCAGAAGGTAAAAGAAATAAAGTCCTAAGCTACTGGAGAACCTAAGACCTGCGGAACAATGAAGCTACTTTTTGGGCAACTTCTTGGACGCTGGCTTTGGCGGCGTCTTCCTCTTCAGCGATGGGACCTTCGAGCACCGGGTCCAGTGGGAATTGGGGATCTCAGCTCACATAACACATCAGCATGTATTCTGCGATGTTTGTAGCCAAAGACTTCCCCTCTGTCTCCAGCTTATCCGCGATGACGTTTCCCATTGCGTAAAATTTGCCGCCAGCATCGTTGAGGGCCACCAGCGCTCGGTCCAAGTCCAGTTTCGGGTTGTTCAGACGTACAGAACTGAAGAACAGCGGTGTCAGCGCATCATTCGCCCGCCCTAAGAAGTCTCACACTTGAATGGCTTCAGTCTCCGTGAGGCTCCGTAGCTCCTCCAGTGACTTCTGGGCAGCCGCAAGCTCCGAACCTTCACGGGCAAGGCGCTCAGCCAACTTAGCATGATGTTGCATGCTCTCAGCAACTTGCTTTTCCCGGTCGGCCAACTCCGTCTCCCAGAGGTGGATGCGGTTCCGCCTTTCAGCAAGGTCTTTCTCCCTGCCTTTAACTCTCTCCTCCCTAGCGGCAATGTTAGACTCTCTTTTCGAGAGCTCTTGCCCCACCTTCCAGTTCTTCTTTCTCTCTTCCTCCTTCCATAGATCCAGCTTTTTGCTACGATCTGCCAAATTTTTCTCACCCAGAGTCAACTCTTGGGTGACCTCCACCTCTCTCCTCACCACATCCTCCTACTGCTCCAGGAGTTTTTCCTCACTCGCCTCCAGGTCCGCTCGATGCTTCAGGAGAATTTCATTCAATTAAGTGAGGTTTTCGTGACGCTCATCAGCAGCGTCACGTCTCTCCTTGGCTTACTCCAGGATTTCCCTGTAGTTAGCATCGAGCGCCCGGATGACGGCTTACTTCTCTTCCATCAACTTATCCCAGTATTCTATCTGGGCTTTCTCCCTCTTAATCCACTCCTTCTAGTCAGCCAGCCTCGTTTGGGCAAGCCTGGTCTCAAAATGGAGTCTATTCCGCCACCGTCTCAAGGTGTGGCGCTCCTCCGCCAAGGCTTTGCTCTCATGATCAAAGGCAAGCTAGACCTGTCGGAGACTTGAACAGGCGTTGTCTATAGACAACACTAGAGGGATAGGTTCTGGGCCTGCTGGGACCATTTCTGTAGGCTCCAAAGGATTTTCCATCAAAAAAATTGTGTCCCACTCTACAATAGTGGTCCCCTGGACTCCTGTAGCGCTAGGGACGCTCTCCTGGAACACTTCAGCGGCAGCAGAAGAACCCACTGGGGGAACCTCCACCACAGGAGTAGTTGAAGGCGCCACTTCAGGGTCTTCAGTTGATGGCTCTGAAGTCGGAGGACCTATCGTCAGTTCTTCAGGCTGCTTTGGCTCCGACCCAGGTACCTCTGGGACCACCACCTCCGGAGCATCAGTCGGGGCTTTGACTGGGGCCTCAACCATCGCTGGCTCAGTCTCCAGCATAGCAATTACTTCCAGGTTGACCACCGGACCTTCAACCACCTTCGGCTCAGCCGTCGGACCTTCTACCACTTCCGGCTCAGCCGTTGGATCTTCAATTGTTTCCGGCACAAGGGCTGGAACTTGGGTAATTTCTAGATCAATAGTCGGAGCTTCAACTACTTCTGGCTCAGCAGCCAGGGCTTCGGCAACTTTCGGCTCAAAAGCTGGAACTTTTGGCATTGCCGGTGCTGAAGCATCAGCCTCTGCCGCCAGGGGTACATCTTCAACTTCTCTCCTATGGTCCGGCGCTACCACAGGAGTTTCGGGTGAGGACTCCGAGTCCAAGCTCACAACAGCTGGCGCCAGAGCTATCGTGACTTCCGCCTCCGCTTGACGAGGAGGCTCAGTGCTTGAAGCCGGAGCTTCGACAAGCGCAGCCTTGTCCGCTGCAACAGGCGCTGAAGCTCCTGACCCCTTCTTTAACACCCTAGAAATAAAGGGAAGAGAATATTAAAAACATGTCAAGAACAAGATTGGCATGTCAGGACAAGCAAACAATGTTTACCTAGGGATGTTGCCACCCCAGTCGCCTCAGAACCTCTTCTTCTAGGGCCCAGAGCTAGAGCCCACCAAATCTGTTGAGACAACTGCTTCGGACCTCAGTTGAGGACCACTCGCAGTAGCCGGAGTTCTTTCGGCCAGAGCTTCTCTAGGCCGGGAAGAACTTGCATGCTTGGAGCCTTTAGCCGACACTAAGGCCGGGGTCGATTGCCTAGAGCTGACGCCTCTTGAAGGTGCTTGCATCGGGGTAGGGGTAGTTGTAGAAGACCTCCCCCGCCGGGGAGGAGCCGTCGTAAAAGGAGCAGGTCTGACGAACCTCCCGTCAGCGTGCTTCAACTTCCTCTTACGGCTGGAGGGATCAGCTGGCTCTTTGCCCTTGCCCTTGTCGATGTCTTCAGTCTTTTGGCTCGGGGTAGAGACAGGACCACCCTCGAAAGCTTCGGGGATCACCAATCTGGTGGTTGGACACCTCTCTACCTCGCCAAGGTCATCTAGCACCGGCATACTCCTCCGAAGCTCCCTACTGAACTGCGCCTCCATGTTCAGGGGGAGGAAGACTGCTGGCAGAACGAAGTCGTCGCCGTTGACGTTAATACCATGCTGTAATTTCTTCAAATGAAACTCCAAGGATTCATCATCCAAGTTGTATTTAAGACTGGTTTCAATCCGGTCGTCATCCATCACGCTGTTGAGGGCCCATGCGAGCTTATCCCTCTTCTTCAGTGGAGCCCACCTGTTGACTAGGAAGTTGCAGAAGACCATCTCGGGGGTCACTCCACCTTCCACGCACTCGCGGATCCTAGTCAAAACAGTGTTGAAGGCATCTGATAGCACCGGAACCACACTCGAAGCGTTAGTGTCAACATTGGGGAGACCTTCAGGTAGCTCCAATTTCTCGTGCTCCTCTGCCGTAACAATGATCCAATCTTTCTTCCTGCCGTCCCACTTGCCGGAAAGAAACGACTTCAAGTATTTGTAGGGGCAGTTCTTGCGCTTCACAAAATATTAGAAGCCATGAAACTCGGACACCTTGCTAGTGGTGTGGATGGTGAAGAAGGTGCGGAAAAGCTCGATGCAGGGGGGATTACCCACCCACATCTCGCAAAAGTGGATGAATGTCGCCATGAGAAGAAGGGAATGGGGGCCAAGGTGATATAGCTGCAGACCATAAAAGTCTAGCAGCATCAAAAGGAAAGAAGATAAAGGTGGAGTGAACCCCACCATGGCGTACGCTGTGAAGTATACCATATCGCCATTGCGCTCCTTCTTGAACGGGGGTTTGCTGGCACGGACCAAATGGTTAAAGGAGTCGCTGGACCACCACACGTAAGTCCGGACCTTCTTCAGATCATCATCGCTCTTGAGGCGGCTCTTGGGGAGACCCAACTCCATCGCAGCAAAGTGGAGCAAAGGAAGGGAAGTTAGGCGGAGTTTAGGAGGCTCTGAGTGCAAAGATGATCGAAGGCGTAAAGAGTCCTCAAACCGTGCACAATTTCCTTCTTAAGTAAGCCTTTGTGACGCTTGGATGGAAACCGCAGTGAGATCGAAGGCACTCTTATAAAATCTACCCCGTCAATGACGAGTGGGCATGGGGCCACCTCGACGAAGAGATTGAGGTTCTTACCCAAGGCGAACCGTTGTCATGATGAACGGCGGGAAACCCAAAGTCAATGACATCATCGTCAAGATCAAGAATAAGGAGTCATTCCTTGACACCTTGCAAGATGTCTTCAATAAATTGTGAATCACCCGCACGAAGCTGAACCCAGACAAGTGTGTCTTCGGGGTTAGCTCCGGAAAGCTTCTTGGATTCTTGGTGAGCTACCGAGGAATAGAAGCGAATCCGGCGATGATTAAAGCTATTGAAGAAATGCGGCCACCAGCCCGCATCAAGGACGTCCAGAAGTTGACTGGATGTCTAGCAGCCCTCAGCCGGTTCATCTCAAGACTGGTGGAACGGGCACTACCCTTCTTCAAATTATTGAGGAAGTCCAGACCATTCCAATGGTCTGAATAAGCAGAAAACGCTTTCAAAGAGCTAAAGCAGCTCCTCGCCACTCTACCAACTTTGGTAGCTCTGAATTCTGGTGAGCCACTTCTGCTTTACATTTTGGCAACTAACGAAGTTGTCAGCATGGTCCTGGTTGCGGAAAGACCAGAACCATTTCCAATTCAGGGAGCCAGACCCCTCCGAGAGGGTCCAGAGCTACCTGAAGGCGAGTTTGGGTCCCAGTCCCCAGACCCGGATCCTCAAGTCGAGACGCCAGAGGATAAACCTCCTTCAAGTGGAGGAATTATTGTTGCCGAACAAGAAGATTTGGACCCCTCCGGGAAGGTCTGGGTCACTTCAGAAGAAGCTCCGAGTTCTTCAAGCAAGAACCAGGAAGTCCCCAAAGAAGGTCCGGACCCCTACGGGAGGGTCCGGGTTGACGAGGAGGAAGCTGCGGGCATCTCCGGGAGGGTTCGGATAGTCCAACGTCCAGTGTACTTCATCAGTGAAGTACTTCATGACGCCAAGACTCGATATCTAGAGGTGCATAAGCTGCTCTACGCAGTTCTCATTACCTCTAGGAAGCTTCGTCACTACTTCCAAGCTCACAAGATTTTAGTGGTAACCTCTTATCCACTGTGCGCAATCTTGCATAACCCCAACTCTACTGCGAACATTGCAAAGTGGGCAACTAAATTGGCCGAGTTCGATCTTGAATTCGTCCCAAGACAAGTAATCAAGAGTCAAGCATTGGCGGACTTCGTGGCGGAATGGACCCCATCTCCATCAAATCCTGGGGGGGCCCAGTGAGCAGAAGCTGGAACCCAAGGTTTCGATCTTCATCGAGCCTCACTGGACTCTCTACTTCGACGGCTCCGTGTAGAAGTAGGGGGGCGGAGCTGGGATCCTTCTCCTCGCTCTGACCGAGGAGAAGGTCAAATACATGGTTCACCTTGACTTCAAGGCGACCAACAACATGGCGGAGTATGAAGCATTAATCTATGGGCTCAAGGTGGCACTATCATATGGTGTCAAGCAGCTGTTGGCAAAAGGTGATTCGTAGCTCGTCGTAAAGCAAGTAAAAGGTGAATGCTACTGCAACAACCCTCAGCTAGTTGCATACCTACTTGAAGTCCAGAAGCTTCAGAAGGACTTCGATGTCTTGGATCTCTGCCATATACACCGTCTCAACAACGCTGAAGCTGACGAACTCTCGACGAAAGCTTCAACCGGAGCTCCGGCTCCCGACGGAACCTTCGTCCGAAGATTGTCAAGACCAACAGCTCAGCCTGCCGAATTGAGCGAAGGGGGCAAGACCAGCACCTCGAAGCTGGCGGTCCCGATGGCCCTGTTACCATGGCATCCATCAAGGGTCGTAGGTGCTGCAGGAAGCTCCGAGCAACCCAGCACGCAAGACTCAAATGCTCAAGTTAGCTCCGATGCATGGATCTCGGAGATCCGGAGCAACTTGAAAGACAACTTCCTTCCTGAAGATAATGTATTTTCTGACCGGATAGTCATATTGGCTAAAAGATACACACTGGTAGAAGGAAATCTCTACCGGTGTGGTGCCAATGGTGTCCTAATGCGGTGCATTACAAGGGAAGAAGGTTGTGAGCTGCTCGTGGAAATCTATGGAGGCGAGTGTGGGAACCACGCGTCTTCCCGCACGTTGGTCGGTAAAGCCTTCTGACATGGTTTTTACTAGCCTACAGCACTCCAGGATGCACTAGTGAAGAAATGCGAAGCATGCCAGTTTTATGCGAAGCAAATTCACACACCAGCTCAACCCTACAAATGATACCTCCAACATGGCCATTCGATGTGTGGGGGATGGATATCTTGGGACCTTTCCCACGAGCCGTCGGAGATTACAAGTTTCTGTACGTCGCCATCGACAAGTTCACCAAGTGGTCGGAAGCAACTCCAGTTGTGACAATAAACAAGCAATTAGCTATCAACTTCTTACAGTCCATAGTATGCAGATTTGGAGTCCCAAACAAAGATCATAACTGATAACGGGACCCAATTCACAAGCTCTGCATTCCAAGGATATTGCAAAGACCTCGGCATCCAAGTCAGCTACGCTTCCGTAGCTCATCCAGCAAGCAATGGCCAAGCTGAGACAGCAAATGCAGAAATCCTAAAAGGACTCAAGACGCGCACATATGAGTGCCTGAAAAAACATGGAGCCAACTGGATTGAAGAGCTTTCGCCCACCTTGTGGGCAAACAGGACAACTCCAAATCGGACAACTGGAGAGACACCTTCTTCCTGGTGTACGGAGCTGAAACAGTCCTTCCTCCGGAAATCACCTTGGGGTCACTCCGGGTCCGGACCTTCGACGAAGCCACGCAGGACCAGCTCCGGCGTGAAGACCTTGACCTCGTTGAAGAGGGAAGGTGTTGAGCAGCAACTCGAAATGCACGATACCGCCAAGCGCTCCGGCGCTATCACCAAAGGCATGTGCATAACCGACAGCTCAAGGAAGGCGATCTGATGCTACGGAGAATACAAACTCGAGAAGGGTTAAACAAACTTTCCCCCAGCTGGGAAGGACCCTTCCGAGTGATCAAAGTATCCCGCCCCGGATGCGTTCTCTTGGCAATCGAGGATGGGACACCGCTCCCTAATCCTTGGAACATTGAGCACCTCCATAAGTTCTACGCTTAATATCACAAAGGTGAGTCTGTAATTACTTATGATGTATGTTATAGCGTCATTGTACAGAGTTGAGTAGCCCCTCCGGGGGAACAATCGGACCTTTCCCGGAAGGTCCGCAAAGTTCAAGCAACACTTATCACAGTCTCAGAACTAAAAGTGTAGCTAGCTACCTTGGGTCAAACGAGAAATATAACACACATAGCCTGGTTCCGTACCCTAAGAGTGTACTTGTTTCCCCTGTACTCCGGACCTATAATGAAAGACATCATTATGTGAAAACAGACTCCACGTGCATTTATTTTGTACATGCTCATTACTTTTTATTTTTCTCTTTCTTGTCTATAACAAAGTTGTGCAATTCTCAAGAAACTTTAGCTCGAACAATTCATGTATAATTCAAGTTGCTTTGTTAATTCATTTGGGTCTTAACATTGTTGAATGGCCTACTCGCCTGAACGCCAAGTCAATCTAGGTCCAGAGTGTGCTATCGACTTAGCCTGGTCCAGCACCCTAAGTACGTCACTCTACCTACACCTCGGCAGGCCTTAGTAAGGTGAGTCCAGGAAACGATCGGACTTGAAGAACATAAGCAAATGCACTTGATTGTATAAAGAATTGTTGTCGACCTAAAAGTTTCTTTCGGGAATAGTAAGCCACAATCGAGTTATAGATAAGAAACAGATTTTACTGTTTTTCTTGACTTCAGTGTGCAGGAGAAATAAAGATCTCATGATGATGGTGGATTATGCTGGAGCTATCAAAGCTTTGACATCCCCTAAGGTGGCCCACTGTCGATGATTTAAACATTGATAGTAGGCATCGTCGGAGCTACCAAGTTTCGGCAAATCCAGGGGTCAGCCGTCAACGTGAAGAAAAGAAGATAGAAGGACACCCTAATGGGGTCTGCTGTCGACGCTCTACGCATTGATAGTGGATGCTGCCAGAGCTACTAAGCTCCGACAACCCTAGAGGACCACCTGTCAACGTTCTACGCGCTGATAAAGGTCGCTGCCGGAGCTACTAAGCTTCGAAAACCTCAGGGGGGCTTACTATTGATGACTTCGGACCTACAAACTACAAGTTCAAAGCACGCAAGTCTTCAACAAAATGCTACATCCTCTTGGTACATGTTCACAATCAAATTGTGTACATCTACCAGGGGGCCAAGTGAGGCAAAGGTTGAAGACAAGAAATGAAATTCATAAATTTCTTGGATTTCATTAATCTGGAGACAAGAGAATACAAAATTGAGGAAAAGAAGAGAAAATACAAGTGGGAGCTACAAAGAGAGAGTCCTAGATCCTACGGAAGAACGAGGCAACCTGCCAAGTTCAACGCCTTCAACGCCTGAACCAGCTCTGACTCTGGATCATCCGGACGCACGGAACTAAAGCCCAGCGGCACCAGCGCGTCATTGGATTTGCCCAAGAAGTCCCATAATTGTTGGGACTCCGCAGCCCTTGAGCCTCGCACCTCTTCCAAGGATCTTTTGGTCGCCGCAAGCTCCAAATCATCCCAGGCAAGGCGCTCGACCTCTTTGGCATGCTGGTGAATCTTTTCAGCAACTTGCCTTTTGATTTTACCAAGATCCTCTTCGCGGACGTGGATATTGATCTGGCGGTCGACCGGGTCTCTCTCTCGGCCCTGCACTTTCTTCTCCCTGTCAGCAATTTCATTCTCCCTCTTGGTGAGGTTCTATCCCCGCTGCCAGGCTTTCTTCTACTCTTTCTCGCAGAGCTCCTCCAACTTCTTGGTGCACTCCACGAGGCTCTTGTCACCCAGAGTCAGCCTCTGAGTAAGATCCTCCTCCCTCTTTGTGAGGTCATCCCGCAGCTCCAGGATTTTTTGCTCTCCATCTTCGAGCTTTTTCTACCGCTCCTCAAGAGCCTCCCAGCGCTTGATGAGGCTGTCGTGGATCACGCTGAGCTTCTCCTGGCGATCATTCGCTGCTTCATTGGCATCCACGGCCTGTTCATGGATGGCCTGGGACTGGTTGTCGAGGGATTGCACCATGCTTTCCCTCTCATCCAGCAGTTGGCCCCAGTACTCCATTCGGGCCTTCTCCCTTTTCACCCACTCTTTATTGTCAGCCAGCCTCGTATGCGCCGGCTTGGTCTCAAATTGGAGCCAGTTGCGCCACCTCCTAAGGGTTTGGCACTCCTCCTCGAGAGCCTTGCTGTCGTGGTAAAAGGACAGCTGAACCAGACAAAGGCTGGAGCAGGCGTTGTCGATGGATAACGACAAAGGGATCGGCTTCGAACCTGTCGGGGTCCTCTCCGCTGGCTCCAGCGGGTTCTCCATAACAAAAATTGGGTCCCACTCTACAAGAGAGGTCCCCTGAGTTTCCGTGGCACTAGGGTCGCCCTCTGGGATAGCCTCGGTCGCCGCCGAGGAAGGTCCTACAATGGAAGATCCTACCTCTGGAATCGGCTCCGAAGGTCCCGCCACCAAGTCATCAGCAACTGCTCCCTCTGGAAGAAGACCGGTCGCTTCGCCTTGGCACCCTGGCTCGGGCACGGGAACCTTCGGAACCACAACCTCTGGGGCAGACATTGAAGATTCAGCCGGAGCTGAAGCCACTTCTGGCTCTGGTGCTGGCGCCTCCTCCACTGCCGGTCCAGGTGCCGGCGCTTCAACCTCCATCGGTTCAGGCGCTAGCACCTCCACGACGACCGGCTCGGGCGCTGAACCTTCATCAACCACCGGCTCCACCGTCGGAGCTTCAACAGCATCCGTCTCTAGGGTTGGAACTGCAGCTACCTCCGGCTCTGGGCCGGAGCGTCTATCATCACAGCATCAAAAACTGGAGTTTCAACCTTCGGAGCTGGTGTCGCTGGTACATCTTCATTCCCGTGGTCCGGCACTACCACGGGAGCTTCAGGAGATGAATCAAGGTCAAGGACCACGACAGCTGGTGCTGGAGCTGCCGCGACCTCAGCCACCACCTGGGGCGGCGATGGAATTGGAGTCGGAGCCTCCGCCTGCACAGCATCAGCCGCTGTTGCAGGAACTGGAGCTTCAACCCCTTTTTTGGGTACCCTGTGGATGAAGTACAAAGAAACTAAAAATACGATTACAACAAAAACAATCAACTGAGGTAAAAAACAAATTTACCTTGGAAGACTCCCGCTCTAGCTAGCGCGGAACCTCTTCATCGGACGCTCAGAGCCCGACCCCGTCGCAACTGACGTAGTAGCTCTGGAAGTTTCTTCGGAGCTTACTACCACCGTCAGCGACGTCTTGGTTGAGGCCCCACTTGACTGAGAAGGACCCTCAGACCTAGAGCCCTTGGCAAGCTTTGGCGCCAGAGTCACCTGGGCGGAGCTGGTGTTCCAGGGAGACGCTGATGTTGGAGTGATTGTTGCCGTAGAAGACCTCCTCCTTCGGGGAGAAGGGGCTGTTGAAGAAGGAGCAAGTCTGACGGACCTCCTGTCAGAGTGCTTCAACTTCCTCTTTCGACTGGAGGGCTCTGCCAACTCTTTGCCCTTGCCTACAACTTCAGCTCTTGGCTTTGGGGTGAGAGCGGAGCAACCTTATGAAGCTCCAGGGATCGCCACCCCAGAGGTTGATCGCCTCTCCATCAGGCCCAAGTCGTCCAATCGCGGCTTCTTCCTCCGAAGCTCTCTGCACTCCTCTGGTATCATATTTAGAGGAAGGAAGGTCGTCGGTGGAGACACGTCGCCAGGCCCGATGTTCCCATGCTGGAACTTCTTAAGATGGGTCTTCAAGGCTTCATCGTTCAATTTGGTGCCCAAACCAACCTCAATGCGGTTGGTATCCATCTCACTATTGAAGGCCGAGGCAGGCCACCCTCTAGCCCTCAACAGGGCCCACCTTTTCGTCAAGAAGTTGCCAAAAACCATCTGGGGGGTCACCCCACCTTTGACACACTCCTGGATTCTGTCCAAAATGGGTCTGTACTCCCTCGACAGCTCCGGCACGTCACTCCAAGTGTCGATGTCGATGCGGGGGAGGTCTTCAGGCAGTTCCAGCCTCTTGTGTCCCTCGATGGTGATGACCACCCAGTCTTTCTTCCAGTCATCCCACTTGCCGGAAGGAAAGGACCTCAAGTACTTGAGGGGAGAGTTTTTCTGCTTCACAAAGTAGCAGAAGCCGATGAACTCATCACTCTTCCTGGTAGGGTGGACAGTGAAGAAAGTCCGGAACAACTCCACGCAAGGGGGCACACCCACCCACATCTCGCAAAAGTGGACGAAAGTCGCCACCAGCAAGATTGAGTGGGGGGCAAGATGGTGGAGCTGCAGACCATAGAAATCTAGCAGCATCAGAAAGAAAGTGGAGAAAGGCGGGATCAAACCCGCCATGGCATACCCAAGGAAGTACACCATATATCCGGCTCTCTCCTTCCCGAAGGGAAGCTTGCCGCAGTGAATGTTGTTGTTGAAGGAGTCACTGGACCAACCCATGTAGGTCCGGACCCTAGACAACTCCTTTTTGTTCCCAATGCGGCTTTTGGGAAGTCCCAACTTCATCGCAGCACGGCGGGGCAAGAGAGGAAAAGCAAGCAAAAGTTTGGAGGATTCGAGCACAAGTTCAAATGAAGGTGTAAGGAATCTCCAAACGGTGCGCGCTTTCCTTCTTAAGTAAGCCCCCGCAACGCTTGGATGAAAATCGCAGAAGGGCCAAATATACAGTTCAAAAATTTCACCCTGCCAATGACAAGGGGGCCCGGGGCCACCCCGACGATCAAGTCGAGGTCCTTACCCCAGGCGAACAGTTTTCATCGTGAGAGATAGGAAACCCAAAGGCGGCAGCCTGACAGGGCGCGCAGAACCAATACGGTTTTCGTATTGGGAACCGGCGACCTTCAATTGCGTGAGATCCGCATGCGCAGATCTCACCTGCCGCATCCTGGAGATGCCAGGCGGCGATGGTTTAACTGCGAACCACCACCCCAACAGCACTTCCAAAAGCCCATGAAGACACGGTGCAGAAATCGAAAGATGGTCCCACCTCCGACAGAATGACTTAACCCAAAAGGTCTCTCCCAGAGGTGGGCCCTGGGGGACACTGTCAGTACCCTACGTACCGGATATCCCTTGGGACTGCAAAGAGTGCAAGAGAACTCCACCTATCTGAGTTGAAGACCTCCAAAGGACCCACGTGTCACTCGGAACCGGACCTGCCTCCCTTCTATGATTAGTCCTAGTGCCGCCACGTGTATCACAAAACCGGAGCTACATTCCATACATGGGAAAGCTCCAGACTAGATACCTGTGTGGCATCCCCAGACCTAACCCCCGATAGAGGAAAGCTCCGGTACCGACACGTGTACAACAGCACCCGACCTACTCGTCCAAGACAGTAAGCTCCGGAGCTGCCACGCGTCCAACTGCCGGACCTTCGACCTCAACGGACAGATTGGTGGACCTCCAACGGCTCGGACCTTCAACAAACAATTAAAGGCTTCAAGACCCGATTATGTGTCATTAATGTTATCCTAATTACACACAATCGGAGGACCCTTAATACCAGTAACGCCACCATCAAGGCACGTTACCACACTATTAAGGGTAATTAAGCACATTAATTGTGTACTAAGAATCAGTAACCGCCAGGGCCACATGTCGGGTCAGGCTAACGATGTAACGGCCAGTCCTTGTACTATAAAAGGACTGACCAAGCGATACACAGGGGACAATTCTAGAGAGGTCCACACACGCGGAGGACTTCCACATTCTAGTTTCTGACACTCTAGCGCTGAGACGCTCAATACAACAACAACACACACCCGTGGAGTAGGGTATTACGCTCAGGAGGCCCGAACCACGTAAATCCTTGTGTCAACTTGCCATCTTGTTCTGAATCTCTGCGCGCCCACAACCGAACTACAAACTCCGCGGGCGTCTAACGGTAGTACCGGGAGAATTGCCGGAACCACCCTCCGACACCCGCCGGCCCGCTTTTCTCCCCTTTCTCGCATGTCCGGCCCAGCCGGTTCATGTGTGGCGCCGCTCTCATGCACACATAGGATACCAACGGGAGCCGCGTCGTTTTCCCCGCCTCGCTGACGAATGGGCCCTGCCCGTCAGCTTTTCCACCTCGCCCTGCTTGTTCCCGCTGCGCGATTCACGCACATCGCGTGAGCACGCGCCCATGGCACGGACGCCAAAACTCCCTATCCAATCTGGTGGAATCCGCCCCTGGGCTTTCGTGGCGGCCAAGAAGCTCCTCCCATATAAATTCTCCTCCGCTCCTATCGCCTCTCTGCTCCCGATTTCCACCGCCTCGCGGGAGCCCTGCTCTGCCGCCGCCCCAACACCGGTGAGCACCTCGTCGGGCCAATACTTCTCCATCTCTCTTCAATCGGCCTCTCTGGCCCTTTGTACACCTTCACAGAGACGTGTCGAACCTCTCCGACCCCTTCCTGTTGCAAGGCAACCCGTGGAGGCGCGACACCGTCGTATTCCGATGAGGCTCTCCGCTCCCTCTTGGCGTGTTCTCTTCTCTCGTGGTTACCTTCCTCTCTAACTCGTTCATCACGTTGGTTTGGGCGCAGCAAACCTCCTCGTCGCGCGTGGTTTGGGCGTAGCAAACCTCCTCGTCGTGTTGCGCGCGGGAGATCGGCACCGATACGCATTCCCGGTGAGCACCGATGACCCGATCTGCCGCCTTGCGTCGTGAGCCCTCTTCCACTCTTCATCGAGGCCCAGCACCACCCTCGGTGAGCTCGCGACATCCCTCACTCACTATTCATGCAATTAGAGGTAGGCTTAGGGTTGCGAATGCATAGATCCGTGAGCTCTGGTGATCTCCCTCACCCCTCGCGTCGAGATCGCAGCGTCGTACCTCGGTAGCCTGCGGAAACCCCCTGTACGAGTTCGTTAGGTTCCCCTTGTTCGATCTGTGAGCTTAGATTTAGGTATTAGGGTTTTATTTGCGCGGTTTTCGCTGCGTCGGTGAGCACCCGGGCCGGCCATGGTGCGCTGCCCTGCGCGGCCACCGCCGGTGATCGAATTCGGCTGGAAGGCGCCCTGGACCATTAGATCCCACTTTCACGGCCACGATTAAATGATTCATACCCCTTCGGCGCTTTAAAATCTTGACCAGAGAAGACCACGTAGCCCTTTGATCCCCACCCTCCATCTCCGATCCAATGGCTATTTTAATTTCCCCCCGCATACCCCTTCGCCTTTCTAATCTGGGCCGCAGATCTTGGTCCGGCGGTCCAGGTTCAGTCGCGCATAGCCCCTAGTCATTTTGCGCCCACACCCCTGGATTCTTTGGATTCCTTGCAAATAGGTCCTTAGCTTCACTGGTTAGCCCCTGGAATGTTTATTAATTCTGTATTTAACTGAAAAATGGCACTTAGGCCCCTGTACTTCACTGTTTTTGTTCTTCTAATGTTTCTGCAGTAGACTATTTAGCAGATTAGCCCCTAAAGTAAATGATATTGGTATTTTAGCCCCTGCAGTAATTAATATTCACTTAACACACATGCTTAGTAGGTAAATAAACATCATTTTATGTGCAATAATTCTAATACTTGTAAAGATGATTCTGGGCACATAAAATAGTTGGTAAAAGGTAATTTTATGTAAGGTATGTTTATTAGAACTTGATTTAATCCCTTTGGTGTGCTTGGAAATGCATTATTTTATGTGTGGTATGAGTTGTTGTCTTTTTACTTATATTTTCATGCTTGTGCTTATTCCTCTTGTTTCATTTTCTTGCACGTGGCGATGTGATTAGAGGCGATCCCACAGTCGACCTTCAGCCTTCAGGACCAGGAGTTTGGCTTTGTCGACCCGCACTACCCAGGCGAGTGCCCTTGACTACTTTGCACCGGTTAGAAATTATTAAGGACGTAGATAGAATTAGTTTCATGCAATGTCAAATTTGAATCCTATTCTATAATGTTTCCCTAGTTTTCCATATTATTTTATTGTCGCTCTGTTAGGTAGATGCTAGGGTATTTTGTGGGTGGTTACAATTGCTTAGCCATGCTGTCATAGTCAGGGGAGTAACTTTATTTAAAATTGCTGATCTGCCTACTTTACTACTATCTGCATTTTTGTGGCTTTGGTGGTGAGAGGAAGTTGTTAGGAATCTCGCAGACAGGTTGACTTGGTGGGTGCAGTATGCACGAGACTCGGGTTCGTTGTTAGATGCTTGCATGGATTCTAAGGACCGGTTCTTGGCGTTGCAATTCCAGGCCTTAACGTGCCACCACATGACGGTATGGAACGGCGTAGCCAATTAATTAGGAGATCTTTCAATGAGTATGGGTAATGGATTAGTGCAGAGAACGAGTTTAGAGTTACCTGCTCTTGGATCCGCAAGGCTCAAGAGGAGGCTGCCACGTCGGGGGGGGTGTACTCCAGTATGGCGTGGTATGCGAAACCTTAGAGTGCTCGTACTTATCGGGAGACCCTTTGTAAAGGCTTTGTTGTGGACTCCTGGCCACACACCTTAGGCAGTGTGAGACGGCATGATGGAGTTTTCTTAGTCGTCGTTAGACGATGAAATCACAACTTGTGGGTAAAGTGATACAAACTCTGCAGAGTATAAATCTATCTAGATAGTCGTGCTCACGGTCATGAGCTCGCTTGGATAGCTCAACCTCGATTAGATGGGATTGATTGGTTGTTTTGTATTCGGGTGGTTTAACCCGGTGAGTTGGTTTTCAGGTGGGTGTAACTTGACGGTTTATACTGTTATTGGATAGATGTGTCATTCACCTAGTAAATAGGATGTTAAGGTCAACTTAGGAAATTAAGGTTACATAGAGGCTAGCATGTGTCAGCTTTTCCTCATTGAATAACCCGCATGTCATAATTTCTTACACTCGCGAAGTACATTAGGTACTCACGCTTGCTTGTTTTCCTTTTTCCTTTGTGTGCATACATTGCTGCTCAGGACCCAGTGGTGGAGTGATGGACGAGGAGTTCGACGGTGACGACACTGGTGCTCGGGACTAGGCGGGTGTTCCCACGGACGGCGTCTGTGATGGAGATCCCACTGCTACCTTTCCGCTGTCATGAGTTTTTCTTTTGGACCTATGGATCATTCTTGTACCGAGGATGATGTACTCGCCATACTTGGCTTATCCTGATTATCGAGCTTAGCTTATTATATATGATATCTCATATTGTGCTCGTGTGTGATGATGCAAATCGATCCTAGCACACGCGAGTATGCGCTTGGTTTCCTTTACAGAAACAGGGTGTTACAGCTGGCACGGCATCCGACGTCGTCGTCATCGCCACCCCCGCCGCCAGTGAACGAGCTCGCGGCGGAGGGCGTGACCGTGCTTGCACCGCTCATGATGAGTATCCAGAGGCTGCTGTGCTGTCTCCTAGATCCTAGCACGCCGGTGATGTGACTTATCTGTCATGGCCGCCGGACACTGCGGCAAGAAATATCTGGACGGGGACGAGCAGAGCTTCGAAACGGACAGTGCTGGCGCGCGCGATCGCTTCGGTTACCGGCAACCCAGGCCCCTGCTTTGGGCTCCAGGTTTTGAGCTGGTTACCAGCTTATCATGGCCACAGTTTTGGAATCGTTGTCGCAGGTAGCTGATGCTTACGAGGAGGAAAGGAAGATGCCATGATCATTTGTCGCTGACTTGCGAATTGCGATGGTCCGTCAGGTGGCCTACCGAGTTATCAAAATCATCGCGCTTACTCAGATGTACGTAACTCTACCTCTTCTTCCCCAGTCAGAGAAACGGGTGAGCTGCGGCTGTTAATAAATTCGTTGGTGCTTTGCGTGCATCGGTGGTAGAGTAATATGTGCAGTGGCCAAGGGGACACTCCAAGAGGACGGAGCGCTGAACGATTATTGACTCTGTCTCTGGACAATGGGGATTATCATGGGGAATTGCTATTGTGCAACGATCCCCTGGGACGGAGCGCTGAACGACCCCTGACTCCTGATTGCCTTCACGAAGCACAAATTTCATAGAATTCAGCCAGCTGAAAGTACCAAAGTGTGAAATGCTATAGTTACAGGTCATATTCTTTAAGACCAAATTATAATTAATCTCGACAAATTGTTGAGGATATTGTCTCTGATTATATAAAACAGAAAATAGAGACTGCATACAACAAATTCTATCGGAATATCAAAATCCAATAAGTATTTCTGAAGGAATGTACAAAGTTACACGGCAAAACGTAACGCCACAACTATTTCCAGCATGAACATTTGACCTGCAAAGTGCATATGTGCAGGAAAAATAACTTGTCATCTCTAAGCCTAAATTAAGCTCTCGTGTACACAAAACGCAAACCTACACAGGTGACAAGGCGTCGTCAGCTGGCGATTCCGCTTCCGTCGTCTCAGCTGCCGGCGCCGCCGCCCCAACAGCAGCTTTGCCTGGAACTTTCCGCGGCGGCGAGAGGTTGCACCTGCACACGGGGCACGTCCGGTGCGAGTGCAGCCACATGTCGATGCACTCGACGTGAAACAGGTGCTTGCACGCCGGCAGCTGCCTCACCGTGTCGCCGGCCTGGACGTCCTCCAGGCACACGGGGCACGGCTCGCCACTGTTCCCGCCGGACTCGAGGTCTCCTCCGCATCCGTCCTCGGCGGCGCCTTTGAGTTTGAGCTCGTACGTGAACGTTGGCAGCGCGTCGATCGCGGCCTTCGTCAGCCCCAACCGCCGCCGCAACGCCGTTGCCGCTCCGCCTCCAGCCGCAGCGACGGCTTCCGTCTCCGCGTGGTCCGGCCTGACGCCGCGCCAGCTCGCCGGCGCGAGGTAGCTGCCGACGGCGAAGGCGGCCAGTGCCAGGCCGGCGAACACGAACGCCATCCAGACGCTGGCCGCGGCGGCGAGGGCGCAGAACAGGAGCAGCGTCACCGCGGAGGCGGCGATGCCGTAGCACGCGCGGTCTCCCGTCCGGCCCTCGTCGCCGCCGCCTCCGCCGCCGCCGTAGCTGCGTGACCGTGCGGATAGCAAGTTCGTCGGCATGATCACCAAACTACGTTCCCGTCGCACTACACACTCGTTCGTAGGCTCGTGTTGATCGCCAAACTATCGTGCTGCAGCTTGCCTCTCCACTTCAACGCTCCGTCGTGCAGTGCGGTGCGGTGGCGCTCGGCTCGGTGCTGCCGCGGGAAGAAATATTTATGCGTCGCCCGAGCTGGTGGACCAGCGCGGGCCGTCGCCTCTGGACGGCGCGGCCGCGCGACAGACAAATCCGGTGGTTCTTTGACGGGAAACGAACCGGACCGACGAGGCGTCAATTTTGGTCGAGCTATTTATTATCTTGAGTTCTCGTGAGAACGTAAAGGACGTGTCAACGGCGGCACGGTTGAGAGCGATGGAGCATGTTCGCCCACTACGAAAGCATCCACTCGTGCAGTAGAAAATGTCACGGCAACGTGGCAGGTCAACAACAGCGTGCACCTGTCTAACAGTAATTAAGCGAATTATGCTTGTTATATTTCACGGTAAACAGAATGACACTCTTTCTAGTGTTAAAGTAATCAGGTGAATGTGTGTTCTTTCACGGTAGACTGAAGGACCTGATAACAGAAGTAGTTGCCCCATGGATATCTGTTTGCAGGACCTCTTCTACAATTCCCATTCTTCATCTCATGCAATGCAAACAACTGCTACGCTTAGTTACACCGGCGGCAACTCGTCGACCGACGACTGACGCGACGCCGCCTCCACCGCGTGCGGCGGCGAGATTATGCACGGCACACCGGGCACGTCCGGTGCGAGTGCATCCACATGTCAATGCACTCGACGTGAAAAATGTGCCTGCACACAGGCACCTGGCGCACCATCTGGCCGCCGCGCACGTCCTCCAGGCATACCGGGCACACCACGTAGCAGCTCGAGGCCGCTGCCGGCACGTGACCACTCCCGCCGCCGGTCACGACCGGAGTACACTCATACGCGAACGCCGGTGGCGCGTTTACCAGCGCCGACGGATAGCCGCCGGCCGATGGAGCCCGAGGCCGCGCGGTCCCAGTCGGCGCCACCGCCGCCGTCACCGTGACGACCAGCAGCTCGGCGGTGCTCGAGCCCCGACGACAACGGAACCACGTCGCGGACGCGAAGCGGCCGGCGACGCTGAGCAGCAGCGCGGCCAGCGCGGCGAAGGCGAGCGCCTTCGAGACGCTGAGGGAGGCGGCGAGCACGCCGAAGAGGAAGACGGACAGGCAGACGACGGCGATGCCGTAGAAGACGTTGTAGCCGTCGACCAGCTCGACCTCGCCGCCCCCGCCGCCGTGGTCGCCGTCGCTGGAGTTGGACTGCGCCTGGAGCCTTGGGTACGAGCTGAGACCATCCGCAGTGGTAGCATACTGGATACACTGTTTCGCAGTATAATTTAGAGTACGTACTGTAAAAGCTGAAGGAGAATAGTGGATAGAGTATGCTTTATAGTATGCTGGTGCGGATGGTCTGAGCATGGTGATCTGAGCGGAAAACTGTTAGATTGGAGGCTGGAATAGTACGGGGTACGATACTGGTTCTCGTGATTGCTGGTTACTTTTGTAGTTTGCTCGGACCACTATATATGCTGCTGGAATGTCGCCACCAACCAACCTTAATTTTCGCGGGAGCTTTATAGTCTTCGTTCGGCTGAGGTGGTCCAGTACAGACTGCCGGGGGAACTGAGACACAGCCGTGACGTGTTCACCCCGTACCGTCCGGACGCCGGCTACAGAACCTACACGGCACATTTTTCACACGACGACGCGGCAACTAATAAGGAGCAAGGAGAAGTTTCGTGTCCAGCCATTCCACGTGTCCTAGGAAGCATCAAACAAATGAGATAAGTACTCTCTTAGACACAACATATACTGTTTTACTCTTTTCATCTCACAGTATTTGTCACTTAGACAAGGATTCTAGTTCAAAATAAATTAAAATTCTTGTTGTAAGTCACAAGTATTTTAGAATGTAGGGAGTCCAACATCAGGAATGACAACCCATGAAAGGGCAAAGAAGGTTGTCGTCAACTGTTATTTGCTGTCAACAGTAGATCTATCAGTTGAAGGAGTGGGAGTGAATATGAGAATTGACAACCCTTAACCAACTGAGCTAGGCTCCGATAGAGAGAGATAGAGAGCTGAGGAGGGCGACGAAAGCCTTGTCTCACCGGCGTCGCCGCCGTCCCCGGTGCTTTCTCTGCCTTCACCGACGTCTTTGATTTCCGCCCTTTCCCTATCCCCCACCGTCCTTGCCTTGCTTCCAGCGGCTGCTGTGCCCGTCCTCCTGGCCAGCATTCCATCCCCTCCTCTTTCACCCCCTCTCCGTCTCTCCACCCTCCCTGCTTGAAACACCACCACCCTCCACTCTCTCCTGCCAAGAAGATTCAGCTAGCCAACTGGAATCTGATAGCATTAATAGTGAAGAAGAACTTGATTGGGGCTTCAGTGATGATGAAGAGGATGGGTTGTCCGCTTTTTGCTCCACGCATCTATTTCAGAAAGCTATCTCTCCTCTGCTTGCTCCTCCCAAGCAGTATCATCTGAGGCTACGACACCAGATTCGCAGCCCAGGAAGAATAGCCCCCCTTCTCCTTCCATGTTAGCAATCAATGAAAAAGCAGCTTTGAAGCCACCCCCTTCACTCACGCTTAAATAGGAAGTCGACAGCTGCCACACCGGCGGTCGCGCCAGCTTCACCAAAATGGGTGCGAGTGATATCTAAGAAGCATTGTTGCATGTTCGACCGCCCTCGTTCGGTCGGGCACAATCTTCATGGTAATGGCTTTGCTATGCGCCAGCTCCAGCGGTCGGCCCCCCCTCGTCGGGTCGTGCCCTCGACCCGCCTTCATTGCCCTGCTGGTATTTCATGGGACAGGAGGTTGCACATTGCAACAGAGCGAAAGTCTGGTGATGGGCTGCCTCTTCCGTCGCTGGCATTATCTTCCCGATGACCTAACCCTCTCCAGCTCGACTATATGACCATCTTCAAAGGAGGATGCTTTCGGTGCCTTGCCACCGATCACTGCCGCTTCCAGTGCCGTGACCCCAAGAAGTGCCTCTCATGTGGTGAGAACGGACACTTCGCTCGAGTTTGTACTGACACGACCAAGCAGCGCAACCAACCTTCAAAGTCTTCCATTCACTCTTGCCTCCACTTCCCAGCCCTGTTGTCTCTGAACCGAGTTGGCCCTCAACTGTCCTACGCGTAGGCAATTACAGCACGGAAGTGCATCTAGGCATCCCCGTGGGTTTTGGATGATTGATGATGACAATTAAGAGACTAATGAGCTAAGTTGATCTTAAGCACAGGTGTGATGATTGAAATAAGACAAAATCCCTCAAAAAGAAAAAGGTTGAAACGGGCGTCGAAGACTCAAGCATAGAAAGAGTTTCTATTTTGTTGAGTTTAGACTGGCTGTATCAAGTATGAGGGTGTGTGTATCATGTGCATTGAGATCATCAAAGAGGTCTCAAAGTGGTAGTTGAGAGAAAAAACTAAGTGAGAAGCCTTAGAGAGAGAAAATTCCCCAAGGACCAGACTTGTCCGGGCCTCAGGCCAGACTAGTTCGGATGGCCAGATTAGTCTGTTTTGGGATGGACTAAATGTCTATGTTGGAGTTCTAACTTGTTCGTATGGGTACGTACTAGTCCGTTCGTTCTTGGTGAGCGTTTGTAGAGCTAAGTCCTAGGAGGTCGGACTTGTCCGCCCCGGAGGCCGGACTAGTCCGGACACCCCAGAGTAGTTCGTTTTGGGACGGACAAAATGGTTTTGTTCAAGTTTGGACTAGTCTGTTTGATCCTTAGTGAGAGATCCCGAAGCCAAGTCCTAGGGGGCCGGACTTGTCCGCCCAGCGGGCGGACTAGTCTGGGCTCTCCCAGAGTAGTCCATTTTCAGCCAGACTAAAGTGTTCTGTCCGATTCCGCACTAGTCTGTTTTGGACCGGACTAGTACGGGTTGCCAGTTTTGTCGATCGGTGACGTTGAATTGTCAATGGTCTCAAAGGGCTGGGCTAATCCGTGGTAAAGGGTCGGACTAGTCCAGGATTGTGCTGATGGCAACGGTTAGTTGTCGGGACCCTTATAAAAAAGAGACCCTCGGTTCCTATTTCAAGTATCTTGAACCCTAGCATCGCCACAACAGTCCTTGAGCCATATAAATCCTTCTACTCGTCCTACTTTCCCTCTAATACCAAATATTGAAGAGATTAGGGTTTGGGAAAGAGAGTGAAAGAAGATCATCGTGCTTTGGCTCTCGGTTTGATCTCTTGCACTTGGTGTTGCGTTTTGTGGCTTGTGTGAGTTGAGCTTCATGTGCTCCTTGTTTTATTGATTCTTGAGAGCCTCAACTTGTGAACAGCCCCAAGAAACTTGGTGATTACCCCTTTGATATAGTGGAAACCAAGCCAGCCATTGTGGTGGCTTGGTGAGAAGAGGGTCAAGTGAGATCCGGTCCTTGTGTGGACTTCTCAACGTGGATGTAGACTTCTTTGTGGAGTTGAACCACGGGATAAATCATGTATTTCTTCTCGCATTACTTTTCGTAATCACTAGAATTACTTTTAGGATTCATATCATTCTTTGTTTTGATCTTCGTTGAAATCTTGCAGCTTAATCGCTTACAATCGTTAATCTAAGTTGTACTAGGTTGCTAGACATTGCATCTATCTTTTGTGAACCTAAATTCTGCAAACAATTGTAGAAATCAAGTTTTTAGATTTTTATCCTGTGCTGAGCGGACTAGTCCGACCCTGACCAGACTAGTCCGACCTCAGGAATTTAATCTCGTTTGATTAAGCGATTTCAGGTCATATTGCTTATTCACTCCCCCTCTAGGCAACTTTCAATTGGTATCAGAGCGGGTCTCTACACCAAGAGTATAACAACTCGAAGAGGAGATGGCCGGGAGGGGTGACAATGAGGTCTCGGTGATCGTCGACAACGACAAGAAGAAGAACGTCAATGTGCTTCAAGATGATCCCAATGACAACGAGGAAGTGTGTCTACTCAAGGTGCGACTTCGTGAGAAGCTAGGTCTTCCCAAGAAGGAGACCAAGGCGATCGATCCAATCAACAACAACAATGGGAGTAGTTCACAAGACTACTCCCGATATCCTTACAACTATGAGTGATTAACTGCTAGCAATCACTATTTATCTATTCCTATTGGGAAACCTCCCCAATTTAATTGAAATTACTACTCTATGTGGAAGCATAACATGAAGATGCATCTCATTTCCTTAAACCCTAGCTTGTGGTAAATTGTCTTAATCGGTGTTTATCTCATTTCCTTCATCTGTCCTCTCTGTGTCCGGAGTCTAGAAATAGCATCTCAACTGTTCTGGGACTACCCAGTCTCCCGAGTGATCTAGGGAGAATTGGGTCGACGTTTCAATGAGACGAGTGTAAGGATCGAATGCCCAAGAGGGGGGTGAATTGGGCTTCTTTTCAAAAATCTAAACAATAAAACTTAATTCATAAAAGCCCAATTCCCTACGCAAACTATTTATGCATTGAGGTAAATAGCAACTTCGCGGAATATAAAATGCATAAACGTAAAGGAGAGGAGGAGGATGCAAACTCACGAGGAGACACGAGGATTTAACCCGTGGTTCGGCAATATCGTCAAGATCTTCCTACATCCACGTTGGTTTAGCCACACCCAAGTCACCGAGACGAGGGATCTCCACTATTCTTCTCCGTTTGCCAACCTTGGCAAGGTGGAGCTCAAGCCTTGTATAACTTCGACCCTCCGGGCTTCCACAAACGCCTTGGCAAGCTTCGGAAGTCTTCTCACAGTTACAAACACCAAGGGGCACTCCCTTGAGGCTCTCACTAACCTAGAGATTCCACTCACCCAGAATGGAGGCTCACAAGCTCTCTCTCTCTAGCTAGTTCTAGCCTATCTCTTGGTGTGTAGGTGGTCGAAATGATGTAGAAGTGATGGCTCTTGGTCTTGAATGCTTATGGATGTGTTGAGAATGTTTTCTGATCAAGACTTGTCGAAATGACCGGTTTAGGGGGTATTTATAGCCAGCCTCCACGAAATAGCCGTTGGAAAAGTAGGCTGACAGAACTTTACTGCGAACACCGGATGATCCGATGTCTCCCCTTTAGTTAACATCGGTCAAGTTTACTTTAGCTGACGTCATTGTGTTAGATATGACCGTTGTTAGACCGATGTTGCAATTGTCTTCTCATCGGATGATCCGGTGACTCTTCCTCCAGAATTCACTCAAACTTGATGCTTACACGGGTGATTGACTGATGTGTATATCTCTGTACATCGGATGATCCGGTGCTACACTTGGTCCAAGAATATTGCAAACTGTACTGATGGACCGATGTAGCTGAGCCCTTAACATCGGATGATCCGGTGAGTGCTTTGTTCTGAGGTCTTCTTCTTCTGCTGAACCAACTCGACCGATGTGTTGTTCTCAGAAATCATCGGTTCATCCGGTGAGTTGATTTTGTTTGCTTCGAGTTGTTTCTAAGTGATTATTTTGTGTCTTGCTCAAATGACCTCTTAGACTTTGTTGGAATTGTACTTCTGATGGTCTTCAAGCATTAAGTGTCATCAATTGTGGTTGAATGACTTTGACATAAGAGTTTTCACTTCTTGTCTTTATATCATTGATTTGATCTCATAAAGTGATTGTATATGGGTCTCCAATGACATATAGTTTTCATTTGATTGAGTGGTTATGGGGACCTTGCATTCACAAATTCATTAGTAAAATCCAATGGTTGTCATTAATCACCGAAACCGTACCTCATGGGGGCCTAGATGCTTTCAATCTCCCCCTGACTCCTCTAACTCTTCTCCCCCTTTGGCATCAAGACACCAAAAAGGGATTCGAGTGCCTAAGGACCCTGAGTACTAGGCGCGATGACGAACTGGTCACCGTCGCTGTTGTCGGAGCTGCTGCCTGGAGTAGTGGAAGGAGCTGTCGGAGCCGTAGGAGCCGTAGGAGCCGTTGGAGGTGCCTGCTGGGTAGGTGCTGCTGGAACAGGGGCACTGGCGACGGATGTCGGCGTCTGTTGGAACAGTGTCGTGGCTGACATCGGAGAGTGAATCGGTGCGCCCGAAGCCAGCAGTGGAGACATGCTGATAGAAGGAATCGGCATAGTCAGCACCGGAGCGGCAGCTGGAGCGAGGACAGGTGGCGGTGGAGCAACTCTTGGCAGCTGCGATGGAAGGGCAATCTCGGTCTAGGTGTAGAGGTTGGTGATCAACCCCAGGATGCCCATCATCGCTTGCTGCGTCTGTTGCTGCTGGTCGAGGGAGCGCTGGTGCATCTGGTCTATGAGCCCAGTTAGGCGGTCAGTGTCCTCACACCTCTCACGGGTGATCTGGTGCTGCATCTCCTGCTGCTGCTGCTGGAGCTCCAGAAGGCGTGCGGCCTGCTCCGCTCGGTCCTGCTCAACTGCAAGCCGGTCCAAGCGCTGCTGCTCAACCATCTGCTGCAGGAGCAAAGTGAGCTCTGACGACTGAGATACCTGTGCCTTTGAGACGGGAGGTAGAGTAGGGGGTGGCACTGTAGAGCCTCCAGCCTCTGCGTCGTGCTGCCTGGGTGAGGGAGGAGGAGGGAAGTACTCCTCGACACTGTCATCCGTGTCGCTCTCGGACCATATGTGCTGCAAGTCCTCACCCTGAGCCCCTGCCTCAGCCAGCCTCTCATCCTCCTTCTCCAGATCGGACCAGTCCTCCTCAGATAGCCGAGCCCTGACCTGACGCTCGACTGGACGGCCAAGGCGGCGGTCTCCAGGAGCTGGGGCACGGTAGTGAACGAACCGTGTGACACTCTCATTAGTGAGATGGTCATGCACGGCGGACTCCTCAGGGACCATCATGGAGAGCAGGTAGCTGATCCAGTGTCCATACACGAGCTGCCTCATCATGCCCACTCCGTCAGTGATCACATCCTCCATCTCGCATATGAGGACATCCACTATATCAAACTCCATCCCGTTCATGATGTAGAACAGGAGGGTCTGATGCAGGCTGGTGAACCCCTCTAAGTAACCGGACCTCGGTAGGAGAGTGCGGCGCAAGGCAAGGTGCACTGTGCGCGTAGCTCGAGTCAATAGAGCCGGTACCCTCGGCTGGTCTGGAGAGAAGGTCGGGCCAAACAAAGAGTGAATCTCCTCCAGTGTTGGTGCCACTCCTCCAGTGAGCGGCCTCCTCGGCGGGTCTGCCTGACCATATACTCTCTCATGCACGCAAGTGTCGTGCAGGTCCACGCCTAGCAGCTGTGTCAGTGTCTGCCTTGTCAAGTGATAGTGCTGGCCCATGAACATGAAGTCAATCGACCTGCGGCCCTCATAGACGTATAGGGTAGCGTAGAACACGCGTACCCAATCCTCCACATAAGCACTCCTCTCATAGGACATCAGGTGCACCAGCCCTTGATACCTCTCAAAGTATGGGCATATCTCTGTCTCTGCAGCCAGGGCGAGCTGATGTCAATCCAGAAAGTTGTGCTGGAATAGCTTGTGGCCGCGGCGTCTGTAGGTCTCGTAGAGTGATGCCTGTGTCACGGTCCAGAAACGACTGTCCACCAGAGGCTCTCTGGGCTGCGGATACCACTCCTCAAGCAAGATACTCCATCTGAGTCTTCGGAGTTGCTTGGCCTTCATCTTCCGGTAATCAGCCAAACGGACACCTTCACCGACACGGACGGTGGTGTCCATCTCGTAGATGGCTCTCTAGGCCTCCCTGTCCTCACGACGATCGGCAGCTGTCGGTCTCGGACGAGGTGCTGCCGCGGGATGCCCCCCACGGGTCCGGGCTGAGCGCCAGCGGACAAGTGGCTCTTCCGGCTCTTCTTCGGCCTTGGACTCATCGATCACGGGAGGCTGCCTCAGACGAGCCTCGCGGATCCTCAAAGATCCTCCTCGACCACGCTCTCGCTCCTCGGCGGCGCGAGCGGCCATCAACGCCTTCTTTTCCTCCTTCGAGAGCTTCTGCTTCTTCGCGACCGGCTCCGCAATGGCCTTGCCCTTGTTTTTCTTGTCACGAGCCATTGCGATCGGGCGCGTGAACGAAGTCGTCGACGTTGAACGCACGGAACAGCGACGCGGAGATTGACGGGGCCGGGAAACCCTAGCGTCGGCAACAGTAGAGGGAGGCACCACGGAGGTGAGGCTATGCGTGGGGCGTGGGCGGTGGTGGTGCACGGGCGGTGGTCGGCGGCGCTTTGGTGGAGCGGCGGCGGTGGTTGCAGTGGCGTCGGCAGTTGTGGTGCGGCGACGGCTGAGGTGGTGCTGCAGCGGCGGCTGCAGTGGTGCTGCGGCTGCGGTGGCGGCCAGAGGACGGCTGCGGCTGCTGGAGGGCGGCGGTGGCTCTGCGGATGGAGGCGGCGGCACGGCTGATGGGAGCGGGTGGCGGCGGCGGCTGCTCTGGACGGTGGCGGTGTGGTGCAGCGACGGCCGGAGGGCGGCGGCGGCGGCCGGAGACGGTGGCGGTGGCCGGAGGGCGGTGGCAGTCGGCGGTGGCGCAAGGCGAGGGAGATCGGCGGCGGAGGTGAGCGCGGGTGAATCGAGGTCGGGGAGAGAGAGAAACGGCGGAGGCGAACGGCCGTTTAAATAGTGGGTCACAAACCCTATCCGAAACTTTAACATCGGATGGACCGATGTAGAGGCGATAGAAGCATCGGTCGAATGGCACAGTAAGGGTATTCAAAAGAGTGCCGTTGACACCAGATGGTCCGACGTGCAAAGAGATAGCATTGGTCGAATGTCACAGTATAGGTATTCAAAAAGATATCGTTGACATCGGATGGACCGACGTGGAAGGGAATATCATCAGTGGAATTCATTAAAGTTCCAGAATTGTACACATCGGATGGACCGATGTTTTTCAGAATGAACTCGTCGGATCATTTGAGATACTGACTGAACTGGCCCTTGGCTTTTGAACACCAACTAATCCGATGATGGTCTGACCTAAGCATCGGATAATCCGATGACTACTAAACAGCAACATCCCATATATGTCCTTTGACCAAACAAATAAACAATGAGAAACACATGTCTTAGGACTTTTTGGGCAACCCCTTACCCCTCAAAGATACTAATATGCTAATAGCTTGGCTAGGCCTTAAAGAAAATGGAACACCGAGAAAAATAGGAGGAAATTATGCAGATAAAATGTAAGGCCCATGCTTTGTGAGCTAGAGTATGAAGACTTCTATCTCTTTAAAGCATGTTCTTCTAGGCATTAACGCACCTAACATTTTGTTCTTTCCACCTTATATGAGTTGAGATATTGCATTTCAAACAAGTCTCTTTCTCATGAGGTGGGTTCCCCTTTCTGACAATCTACCGTATGCAAGGCCAAACATTTTATAATGCAAGAAATTACAAGTCTATATGGCAGGCATCATGCAAGGCATAAAATAAATCTATCTTGCCAAATTTGAACCTTTCAAAGGCTTCTTCAGGGAGAGCCACTCTCCAAACCTTGGGAAAACCCAAAAGAACCTCCATCCCAAGATAACCCTTGCTCACCCCTATCCTTTGAGAGTTAGGCAAGACCTATATGATATTCTTACATGACGTTCGTTGCATCTAGCACATTTAACTCACTTCTTAGCCTAGAAAAAGTTTTCTCATCAAGTGGTTTAGTGAAGATATCCGCCAATTGTTCTCCGGACCTAACACCTCGCAATGAGATGTCTCCCTTAGCTTCATGGTCCCTCAAGAAATGATGGCGAATATCAATGTGCTTAGTGCGGGAGTGTTGAACGGGGTTTTTAGCTATCTTAACCGCACTTTCATTGTCACAAAGGAGAGGCACACAACCAAGTTTAATACCAAAGTCCAAAAGGGTTTGCTTCATATAAAGAATTTGGGCACAACATGCACCGGTCACTATATATTCTGCTTCCGCCGTGGACAAGGCGACAAAATTTTGCTTCTTGCTAGACCAAGATACTAGGGAACGCCCAAGCAAGTGGCACCCACCGTAGGTACTCTTGCGATCCACGCGGCATCCGGCAAAGTCCGAATCCGAGTATCCCAAGAGGTGGAATTTTGCACCTTTAGGGTACCACAAGCCCATACTAGGGGTATGCTTAAGATACCTAAGTATCCTAAAGACCGCCTTCCTATGCGATTCTTTAGGTGCCGCTTGGAAGCGAGCACACAAGCATACACTAAACATGATATCGGGCCTAGATGCGATAAGATAAAGCAATGAGCCAATCATAAAACGGTAGTTAGATTGGTCAATAGGTTTACCGTCCTTATCCGCGTCGAGATGACAATTTGTTGCCATTGGAGTGCTTCTTGAGCTACAATCTCCCATCTCAAATTTATTCAAGAGGTCCTTGGTGTACTTCTCTTGATAGACGAAGGTTCCCTCTTGAAGTTGCTTGATTTGAAATCCAAGGAAGAAGTTGAGCTCTCCAATCATTGACATCTCGAATTCCCTAGACATCATTTTGCCAAACTCATGGCTAAGAGCTTCGTTAGTTGAACCAAAAATAATATCATCAACATAAATTTGACAAATGAACAAATCTCTGTTGATGTCTTTGGTGAAGAGCATAGTGTCCACCCTCCTGATCTTGAATCCTTGCATGATCAAGAAATCCCGTAGTTGTTCATACCACGCCCTAGGTGCTTGCTTGAGCCCGTAGAGCGCCTTGTGCAACCTATACACATGATTAGGATTCCTCGGATCTTCAAACCCGGGAGGTTGTTCAACATAAACAAGCTCTTTAATGTAACTATTAAGAAAGGCACTTTTCACATCCATTTGATAAAGTCTAATATTATGATGTGAAGCAAAAGCAAGGAGTATACGGATGGCTTCTAGCCGGGCGACCGGGGCAAATCTCTCCCCAAAGTCTAGTCCTTCAACTTGCGAGAACCCTTTGGCCACAAGTCTTGCCTTGTTGCGGACCACAACGCCATTCTCGTCTTGTTTGTTGCGGTACACCCACTTTGTTCCGATGACGTTCTTGTCCTTGGGTCGCTTCTCCAACACCCAAACTTCATTGCGGATGAAGTTGTTGAGTTCTTCCTGCATGGCCATTACCCAATTTGGGTCTTGGAGTGCTTCCTCAATATGAGTGGGTTCTACACATGAAACAAACGAGTAGTGCTCACAAAATGAAGCGAAATGGCGAGAACGTGTACTTACACCCCTTGACGGACTTCCAATGATTTGGTCCATCGGATGCGCCTTGGAGATGCGTCCATGCCTCATAAGTGGTTGTGAAGCACTTGGCGAAGGTGATGCGTGTTGCTCCTCTTGTGGTTGGACTTGATCATGGACTACTTCTTCTTCTTGATGTAGTTGTGCTTGTGAGTCTTGAGTCGGCAATGGATCATCCTTCTCTTCTTCGTCAACTTGAGGCGCCATGGAGGTGTTGTTGTTGGAACTTGAAGCTCCCCCTTGATCATGGCTCTCATCAGCTTCAGGCTTGATGTCTCCAATGGTCATGTTCTTCATGGCTTCTCGTGGAGGCTCATCATCTATTTCATCATGACCAAAACTCTCCTCTTGGGAGCCATTAGATTCATCAAACTCAACATCACAACTTTCTTCAACTAAATCGGAGGTTTGGTTGAATACTCGATATGCTTTTGAGTTTGATGCATAACCGAGAAATATAACAACATCACATCTTCTTTCAAACTTACCGAGCCTTTTCTTGTGGTAGATGTAGCACTTGCATCCAAAGACTCGAAAGTAGGAGATGTTGGGCTTTCTCCCAATGAGAAGCTCGTACGGGGTCTTTTGCAGTAGTCGATGGAGATAGACCCTATTTGCGGCATGGCACGCCATGTTGATTGCTTCGGCCCAAAACTTCTCCGACGTGCCTTAGTCATCAAGCATTGCTCTCGCAAGAGTGATGAGTGTCTTGTTCTTCCTTTCAACGACACCGTTTTGTTGAGGAGTGTATGTGGCCGAAAACTCATGTTTCACGCCTTCACGGTCACACCACTCCCCAATGTTGTAGTTTTTGAATTTGGTGCCGTTGTCACTCCGGACCTTAATGATGGGAAGTTGAAATTCCCTTTGAGCGCGATTGGCGAAGGTCTTGAACACTTTCGGAGTTTCACTCTTGTCACCTAGAAATAGAGTCCAAGCATAGCAAGAGTAGTCATCAACTATAACAAGACAATAGAGGTTACCGTCAAGGCTTTGATATGTGGACGGTCCGAAGAGGTCCATGTGGAGTAGCTCAAGTGGCTTGGAGGTTGACACCATTGTCTTCATTGGGTGGTGTGAAGCAACTTGCTTCCCGGCTTGACAAGCGCTACAAAGCTTATTCTTCTCAAATGTGACATCCTTCACGCCGGTCACCATCCCAAGCTTGAATGACTTCTTGAGTTTGCTCATCCCTATATGCGCTATGCGTCGGTGCCATAGCCAACCCAAGCTTGTCTTAGTGAAAAGACAAGTGGTCAAGCTAGCATTCTTGTTGGAGAAGTATACTAGGTAGAGATGTTCATGCCGAAATCCTTTGAAGACTATGTCTTGGCTTGTTTCACTACTCACAACAACATCATTTTTGCTAAATGTGCATGTTAGTTCAAGATCACATAGTTGTGCAATGGAAAGTAAATTAAAACTAAGTGACTTAACATACAAAACATTAGAAATGGATAAATCGTTTGAAATGGCAATTTTACCTAACCCAATTACCTTTCCCTTAGAGTTATCACCAAAGGTGACTTGTTCATGATTGCCGGGGTTTTCTATGATGGTGAACATACCATCATTGCCGGTCATATGTTGGGTGCACCCGCTATCGAGTACCCAATGCTTTCCTCCAGCTTTGTAGTTCACCTACACACATGAATTCAATTTTTAACTTTAGGCACCCAAGCCAACTTAGGTCCTTGTATGTGTGATACAAATGTCTTTGGGACCCTATGTTGCTTGGGGAGCTTCCCCTTCATGTCCTTCATGTCTTTGCCGATGAACCTAGCCTTCACCTTGCCATCTACTTTACTCAAGAGATAATAACGATCATTGAAAGTAGATTTGTAATTAATGGGCAACTTGGGAGAGGGTCGGTTAGGAAGAGGACACTCCCTTGTGTGGTGACCGGTGACCTCACAATGTTGGCAATAAGAACCAACTTCCTTGATGAAGCTTGTTCTAAGCTCCGGTGAGGGCACCTTTCCTTTGTTAGGCACCGGGAAGGATCCAAGTCCTCTCTTGTTGAAGGCCTTTGCTTGTTGGAAGAGTATTTCCTTGTGTTTGACTTCCCCTTTTGAAAGTCTAGCCACACTAGTGCGGAGACTCTCAATTTCTTCCAATAGGTCCTTCTCCCTAGCATTTGCTTTCAAAGGCAAAGACTTGTTCAAGGCATCAGTGACATGAGAAGTAATGGATATCCTATCATTAAGAGTTTGTTTCTTTGCATTTTTCAACTCTTGATCAAGCACGTCATGAGCAAGGTTAAGTGTTTGATGTTTGTATTAGCTTGTTGTGCTCTTCCAAGAGTGTTTGGTGTGCTAAGTTAAGCTCATGATTATCTAACTTGATTTTAGCCTTTTCTTCCTCAATTTGCTTGACATGAGATTTGAGCGTGTCATGCTCTTTGAGTATGTTTTCATACTTGTCAAGCAAATCAAGGTTAGCACTCTCAAGTTTAGCACGAGTTTCTTCAAGAGTTTTAACCTTACTCTTTTCCCTCTTAATGATAGCATGATATTCATTTATCAAGGAAGTTAAATCATCGGGGGAAAGCTCATCATCACTAGAGTCATCACATACCTTGGTGTTACCTTTCGCCATGAGGCACATGGGTGGTGGATGAAGAGGTGATTCATCATTGTTGGCAATGGCGAGGCCGGCCAAGCTTTCTTCTTCCGCTTCACTCTCTTCATCACTTGTTTCTTCGTCGGTGACCCATTCATTTGCCTCACACATGAACACCTTTTGTGGGCCATTTCTCTTCTTTGGAAAGAGTCTTGCCTTCTTGCCCTTGTCATGTTTCTTCTTCCCAAAGGCTCTTGGTTTGGGTTTGGCCTCTTCTTCATCATCATCACTCTCTTCAAGCTTGCGATGCTTGCTCTTGTAGTTCTCTCTTCTTTTGTCCGGTTTTGGACAATCATAGGAGATGTGGCCTTGATCACCACAATTATAGCAAGTCTTGTAATCATCTCTCCTTGGTAGAAACGCTTTCTTCTTGGGATAAAAGGTGTATCCCTTCTTGGTAATCTTGGAGTTCAAGCGTGAGAACTTTCTCATCATCAATGCAAGCTCATCATCATCATCTTCACTTGATGCTTGCTCTTCTTCACTTGAGCTAGGCTCAACCACCTTCTTCTTCTTGAGGCTTGTTTTCTTGGTGGAGGCCTTTAGAGCAATTGTTTTTGAAGATGATTGCTCCATCATCCCTAGCACATTCATCTCATGAGCGTGAATTTCTCCAATGAGCTCTGAAACCTCAATGTGGTCAAGAGACTCTTTTTGGAGCATGGAGTTGATGATGTTGTACTTTGGCTTGGGAAGGAGCATGAGGATCTTGCGGTTGATGAGTCCCTTGCCAAGAGAAGCAATGTCAAGAGCATAAATTTCTTCAATAAGCACATTCAAGCGAGAGAATATCTCATTAACATTTTCATGAGGTAGCATCTTGAATTCATCTTATTTTGTTTTAAGCATGTGATATTTAAGTTCTTTCATACGAGAGAAACCTCATGAATCTCTATCAAGCAAGCCCAAATTTCACATGCCTTTTCTTTGCTAGCAATCCTAGAAAAAACATCTTGACTAATGCACTCATAGATTGCATTCCTAGCTTTAGCATCCCATTTAATTTGATCACCAACATAGTTATGTTCTCCAAACCCCGTGTGGGTCGCTTCCCATACTTCGGAAGCAATAGCCTCTGGATAAGCACGTGTGCGTGCTTTCCAATAGGCAAAGTTCTTGCCCTCGAAGATAGGAACCGAACCTCCAACATGGCCATTTTAGCTCTCTAGCGGTGAAGCTAGAATGATCCTATGAGCAACCTAGCTCTGATACCAATTGTAAGGATCGAATGCCCAAGAGGGAGGGTGAATTGGGCTTCTTTTCAAAAATCTAAACAATAAAACTTAATTTATAAAAGCCCAATTCCCTACGCAAAATATCTATGCATTGAGGTAAATAGCAACTTTGCGGAATATAAAATGCATAAACGTAAAGGAGAGGAGGAGGATGCAAACTCCCGAGGAGACACGAGGATTTATCCCGTGGTTCGGCAAGATCGTCAAGATCTTCCTACATCCTCGTTGTGTCACCCACCAAAGGATTTAGCCACACCCAAGTCACCGAGACGAGGGACCTCCACTATTCTTCTCCGTTTGCCAACCTTGGCAAGGTGGAGCTCAAGCCTTGTACAACTTCGACCCTCCGAGCTTCCACAAACACCTTGGCAAGCTCCGGAAGTCTTCTCACAGTTACAAACACCAAGGGGCACTCCCTTGAGGCTCTCACTAACCTAGAGATTCCACTCACCCAGAATGGAGGCACACAAGCTCTCTCTCTAGCTAGTTCTAGCCTATCTCTTGGTGTGTAGGTGGTCGAAATGATGTAGAAGTGATGGCTCTTGGTCTTGAATGCTTATGGATGTGTTGAGAATGTTTTCTGATCAAGACTTGTCGAAATGACTGATTTAGGGGGTATTTATAGCCAACCTCCACGAAATAGCCGTTGGAAAAGTAGGCTGACAGAACTTTACTACGAACACCGGATGATCCGATGTCTCCCCTTTAGTTAACATCGGTCAAGTTTACTTTAGCTGACGTCATTGTGTCAGATATGACCGTTGTTAGACCGATGTTGCAATTGTCTTCTCATCGGATGATCCGGTGACTCTACCTCCAGAATTCACTCAAACTTGATGCTTACTGGAGTGATTGACCGATGTGTATATCTCTGTACATCGGATGATCCGGTGCTACACTTGGTCCAAGAATATTGCAAACTGTACTGATGGACCGATGTAGCTGAGCCCTTAACATCGGATGATCCGGTGAGTGCTTTGTTCTGAGGTCTTCTTCTTCTGCTGAACCAACTCGACCGATGTGTTGTTCTCAAAAATCATCGGTTGATCCGGTGAGTTGATTTTGTTTGCTTCGAGTTGTTTCTAAGTGATTTTTTTGTGTCTTGCTCAAATGACCTCTTAGACTTTGTTGGAATTGTACTTCTGATGGTTATCAAGCATTAAGTGTCATCAATTGTGGTTGAATGACTTTGACATAAGAGCTTTCACTTCTTGTCTTTATATCATTGATTTGATCTCATAAAGTGATCGTATATGGGTCTCCAATGACATATAGTTTTCATTTGATTGAGTGATTATGGGGACCTTGCATTCACAAATTCATTAGTAAAATTCAATAGTTGTCATTAATCACCGAAACCGTACCTCATGGGGGCCTAGATGCTTTCACCGAGGTTTCTCTCAGAACGGTGGTCCTCGCACCATTGCCTGCAGGATGGGTTCGAAGGCCTCAATCAGCTTCGAAGCACCCAAAGGAACAAGCTCTAAGATCAGCACTGGCATATCTGACCTGAACGCAACTCGCGTATATTCTCCTCTTAGATAAGTACCAAAAGTTCCATCATCGAGGGGGTTTACGATGAGTTGCGGCTTTGGGTCTTAGCTGGATGTAAACAACTTCCTTTGATTGTTCTCCACTAGTATTTTGAGCGAACAAGTGAGAGGAAAGGATGACCATGTACTTGTAAACTATTATTCTCCTTCTTAATATATCGTCAGAACTCCTGGCCATCATTTTCGACAAAAAAGCAGACGTGGCCATGAAGATGAACAGGCGAGGGTGGAAAATGACAAGAGTGTGTTTATTGTGGAGTACGCATCTGTCTTCCCTTTGTCTGGCGTGCCTCTCGGTTCTACATTAACCATGAGTTTGAGCGTGTTCGATGATAAACAATAGGTAGCATACGCACCTCAATTTGTCTCTTATTATAGACCTATTAGTTTAATACATATTTTTGCTAAGATCATCTATGAGCTCTTAGCAACTGATTGGCACCTGAACTTGACAACCTCATCTCCATAAACTAAAGTGCATTCATTAAGAAGAGATCCATCCATGATAATTTTATGCTAGTCCAAAAAATTGTCATGGAGCTGCACAACAGGAAACAACCCTCCTTATTTATCAAACTTGATATCTCTAAGGCTTTCGATACAGTAAATTGGGTGTACCTTCTAGATTTCATGGCCTACCTAGGTTTCGAATTATGGTGGAGGAACTGGATCTTTGCTCTGTGGGGCACCTTGTCTTCCTCTTTCCTACTTAATGGTCTACCTGGGAAGAAGATATATCATGTCAGAGAGGTGCGGCAGGGGGATCCCCTCCCCCCCATGCTTTTCATCTTAGCAATGGAGCCACTTAGTCGGCTCTTTATGCTAGCCCAAGAACATGGTTTCATCAACCCCCTTCCCAACAGGGTCAACCTGTTTCGTATGTCGGTATATGCTGATGATGCTGCAGTTTTCATCAAACCAACTAGAAATGATCTTCTGGTCACTAAGCACATTCTTCACCTTTTTGGGCAAGCTTCGGGGCTTATAACTAATTTAGAGAAAACTGAAATGTTTACTATCCAGTGCCAAGACCTTGACCTACAAGAAATAATGGGTTCGCAACACAAACTATCTCAGGTCCCATGTACTTATTTGGGGATCCCCCTTCATTACCGCAAGCTGCCCAAGGCAGCGGTTCAGCCAATAGTGCAGAAAGTTGCCAACAGGCTACCCACCTGGAAGAGAAAATTTCTATCTTATTATGGGAGGGAAGTTCTTGTCAAGTCTGTCCTTTTGGTTATTCACACTTACTCCCTTTCCGTTTTTAAATTGCCGGTTTGGGCAGCCAAACAAAATGATAGGCCGCGAAGGAGTTTTCATTGGAAAGGAGAGTACCCTGATCATGTGAAGGGTGGGCATTGTCTTGTTCGCTGGAGGATCTGTGTTCGGCCAAAGAAGTGGGGCGGCTCAGGTATCAAAGACCTAGAGAAGTTTGGAAGATCACTTAGGCTCAAATGGTCGTGGTATAATTGGGATCATCGGGACAGACCTTGGAAACATCTGGTGAAGCATTAGGATAAGGCAGACAAACAACTATTCTTTGCTTCAACGTTAATACAGGTTGGCAATGGGCGCGATACGCCCTTCTAGGAGGCCTGCTGGTTGCACGGCCAAGCTTCAAAGACTCTAGCGCCAAATCTATATAAACAGGCCCAATTCAAATTCAAAACCAAAGCCAAAGAGTTGTTAAATTTTAACTGGGTCAAAAACTTACAAGTTATTGATTCGGATGATCTAATGGATGCATTTTTATTGTTGTCGATGGCACTGCAGGGGGTGTCCTTGATGGAGAACAGAGATACAATTGTTTGGCACTGGACACAAAATGGAGAGCTCACTGTCTCATCGGCTTATGAAATACAATTTGCAGGCGCTGTCGATCTGGATTGGACCTCTAACCTATGGTCAGCCAAAACACAACCTAAATGTAAGTTCTTTGATTGGCTTGTGATGCATCGTAAGACCTTGACTGCTGATAACATGGCCAAGAAAAATTGGCCCTGTAACCCCACATGCTCGTTGTGTATTTGTATGCCTGAAACAGCGGATCATCTTCTTGCGGAATGTAATTATGTTGAAGCTGTGTGGCATCATGTGGCGGGGGTGCTTTGCCTGGCTCTCTGTTTCCATCGAGCCAATTTTCATACTGCTCGCCAATGGTTTGATGATATAGCAGCTCCCAGGATAAGAAATTTGAGGCAATATCTCCTTGGAGTCATGTTTTCCTTTTGGTGACAATTGTGGAAGGAAAGGAATCGACGGATCTTCCACCAAGAAGAGTTGTCCTCGCTCCAAGTTGTTGAGTGTATGATAGAGGACATTGGACTACATCGACTAGTACTGTCTCCTACTTAACTCTTTTCTTTCTTTTGTCTGTATGGCTCTAGTTTTTGTTATCATGTATTCTCTGGTTCTTGTACGTGTAACCTGTATGTGTAACCTGTAGTTGTAAAACTCCTCTTCTACCTTAATGGATGGCAGAGCTCCTGCCTTTTAATTAAAAAAACTAAATTCTACTGTCATGTACTTCCTCCGTCCCAAAAACTTGTCGCTTTGTAGTTGAACGGACTTTTGAGGACGGAGGGAGTATCAGCATTGTCGTTCAAGCGGCACTTGTTGGGACAGCCGTGTTCCCCGTCGCTCGCCGCGACGAAAGGTCCGACCTGCACAACGGGCACGTCGCGAGCAAGCGCAGCCAGACGTCGATGCACCCGACGTGGAACAGGTGCCGGCACTCGGGCAGGCTCCGCACCGCCGCGCACGTCATCCAGGCACACGGAGCAGCACGTCACGGCGCCGCCTGCTGTAGCCGGGTCGTACGGGGACGCCGACAGAGCCTCGTCGATGGCCGTGTCCGTGAGCCCGCCCACGCTTCTCGCTGCCGCGACGGCGGGAACGGCCTCCGTGCTCACCGCACGCCTCCAGCCACTGGTCCTGGGCAGGAGGCACCAGATGGAGCTGAGGAGTAGAGCGGCCATGGCAGCGAAGGCGCACGCCTCCAGATGACGACCGACGCGGCGAGTGCGCAGAACGTGATGATCGTCGCGCAGGCGTCCGTGGCGGGGCAGCTGAAGGCTCCGTAGCCTTCACCATCGTCGTCGCCGCCAGCGCTGGAGACCGACGACATCCTCATGTACAAGTTCAACATGCATGGCAGTACCCGTAGAGTAGCTAGATTGTACAATGCTGGCTGCCAACTACGCCGGCCGACCAACATGCATGTTCGCGCGCGGCAATAAGTAGTCCGTGTTCTTCTTACAGAGAGGCGTTCAAGGGCTGCAGTTTATCACCGTCATTAGATGTGTAACCGTGTTTGTTTGGCAACGTCTACTGTGCAATCTGGACTTATGTGCAAGCGTGCAATGTATGAATCCCAAACGTTTGATAGACATTCAAAGATGGCTGTACATTTTACACATAGATCCATCCACCTGTCTGTACAAGGGGAAGGATATATGTGTAAAAAAGGTGCACTCACCCTTAGATGTACATCAAATGGTTGGATTTCACAAATTGCACGCTTGCACAAAAGTTCAGATATATTGTACAGCATTTGTTGCTTGTTTATATTGCGGCAACGAAATGCTAGTATAGCTACTAACCAACCGTGTGTTTCTTGAAATGTTTATGATCACCGAGGCGTCTGAACGCCGACTGCGGCACGTCGAAGCTCACGTGTTTCTGTAATAAAACATGCGTCCTTACTTTCCAGAACCGGGTTAAGGAAAACGATAGATAATAGGGCTGATAGTGAAAGTTATCTTTGTTTACAACAGTGAAACTGTGAAAGAGAGCATTTTTGTTACATGGAACGTATATTGAACGTCACGGTAAATGTATACTCTCTTTAAAAATAAAATAGAAAGTAACAAGTAATTTGAGATGAAAGAAGTAACTGCAAATACTAGAATGCAAAATAAAACGATGTTCTGCTTTAAATTTGCTTATGCTTATACTGCCGCATGCATACTGAAAAAGAACTTAAAAAAAATACTGGCCATTTCGCACTTTCAAGTCATTAATATTAGTATCCTGACGTTGAAGGATTTTCGCATGTCAATAAAATGGTCAGCAAGAGGAGAGGAACATCATCAATGAAAAAAATATGTAAATTTCGCATGTCAATAAAATGGTCAGCAAGAGGAGAGGAACATCATCAATGAAAAAAATATGTAAAAGATGGTGTGACGTTGAAGTGCGACGATAGACCACAGCATTACGTACTACTCAGGCCAGACAAGGGTAGGCCGGGACTAAGAGCACGCACACCGAGGATCCAGAATCAACACCCAACATTCACACCATCAGCCCCCACAAGCACGGGTTACAAGCCCGCGCTACGAGGCCCGGCGATGATTCTACCGTTATGGCCTCTATTTAAACTGGTATTGACCATCTTAAACTGGCGAGGCGGTACTAAAAGACTGAATGGGTAAGCTGATTATTTGCGAGTGGTTTTTTCCCTTCCAAATTCGCGTGTCTTCTCAACAGGATCGTATATCACCTGGGCCACTGCGTGTTTTCGAGTATTTGCCCACCATAGGCGCCCTCAGTTTGTATTTATGCATCGCTAAAAATTGTAGCAGAATTGACAAACGTTGCCACACATTTCATTATCCAAGTAGAGACGAGACCTATCCTATACTTTTATATACAGCCCAAATCTTTTCACCTGACGTCAGAGTTCCTCGCAGGGTCCCCTAATCTAGACGTGCTTGAAAAGTTGTCAATGTGCACCTTGCGTACTTACATGATTGCAGATTACAAAAAATCGAAAGAGCAAGTTGCGTCGTAAGCAGATGAGTTTTCTCATCGTAGGACTAAGCAAAATCGTTTTTCGCGTCAAATCGGAGGTCTACTACCTAGCATGTACAGAGTCGTTGAAACGTGCATGTCTCACATGGCCGGGAGGGAATCGTGGTGCGGCCGGCATGCAGCTTGCGGCGACCTCACATCAAACTTTCTCGGCAGCCGCCTCGCCATCGACGTCGCGGCGGCAGAGCGGGCACGTCGCGTGCGAGCGCAGCCACGGGTCGATGCAGCTGACGTGGAACAGGTGCCCGCACGCCGGCAGCAGGCGGACGGTCTCCCCGTCGCGCACGACGGCGAGGCAGATCGCGCACTGCGCCCACCCGCCGGCGGCGCCCCTCCGGTACGCGAGCTTCGGGAGCGAAGCGAGCGCGGACGGCGCCAGCCCGCACCGTCCGGCGCCGTCGTCGTCGGCCGCGGCTCCGGCACTGGCGTTCCTCGGTCCCGCGTCGTAGCTGTCGGCCAAGACGCGGCGGAAGCAGATGGCGACCGTGAAGACGATGAGGCACGACGCGCAGGCCACGCAGACGAGCACCACCGTGTCGCACACCCCGCAGCCGCCGGCGGACGCGTCCGCGCTCCTGGGACCGTGGAAGGGGAAAGACGACATGGCCCGGCAACTGTGGACTCTTTGCTGCCTCCCGCCGTAGTTTTTCTTTTTTAGCTTTAGACGGTTTTATTATGTGGACTTTCTCCAACTTGCATTGCAGATAAAAGCAAACAAACACTGGGGTCTTCAATTCTAAGCAGCGTTCATAAATCGTTCTGAAATAAATGATGTTCAATATAACTAATTTAGTTCGAATCTAGTTAGATTTTTTTAATAAATGTCATATTTTATAATAGAGTACTCTTTCCAACTAATTTATTTTTAAATTACCGATGATAAATAAAAAGATCCGAAAAATAGTAAAGTTTCAAAACATTTATAATTAGTTGTCAGATATTAAGATCTGCCTCGGTACGGTATATATATTCATAGTTTTTTGTTGTGGTGGAACCGTCCAATATTCGAATATTTTTTTTCTCGAACCAACTTTCCAAAATTCCAACTTAGTCCGTGGCAGGAGGAAACTGGAGCTATTCGTGCGAGTACAGGTACGATCGTTCGATGTGTCACTAGGTACGTGCGTCCTTGTTTACCTCTCTGACTCAAACCCTGCAGCATGATAAGCATCGGCAGTAATGCTGATTTTCAGGCGCGTGCGAAAGGGACCTTTTTCAGAATGTTTGTTATCATTAAAAATGTTAATAAACGAGATATCGTTTTAAGTCCTTCCCTTCCCCCCCCCCCCCCCCCCACCCCCACCCCATCTGGATCAACGTCATCCGTACCTGATCCTGATCTATCTGCAAACGTTATGTATGGGAGTACTACCAGATACGCCTCCAGTTTCGTTGCGTCCATGCGCAGAATAATTCTTCAGACGTGACACCTGACGTGCAAAGAATGGAACCTGAAATTGATTATCAGTTCTGTGCCGGTAAACCTGAGAGACCCTGAGCAGCGGCCGCTCATGGTATGTTCCTTCCTTCCTTGTGGATAGGCATCGAGTTTTGTCCGCTTGCTCTGGATGCCGATGGCCCAGATCTGCCTCAATCATCACTCTAATAATTTTGGCCCTTTTCTCCGTTTCTTGTGGTGAACCCGTACAATTCATCATGTCAACTTCAACAGTTCGTCATGGAGGGTGGAGGCGCCGCCGCAGCGGAGTTGAAAAACAGCTTAACCTACTGGCTGCAATACCTCGCTGTCGAGAAAATGTCGAGGGACTGATCGTACTAACACCTCTTGTGCTCAATATGTCGAAGTCATTTTTCCTTTGTCAACATAAGCTAATCCACAATAAACGAATAAGTAAATATAGTTTGGTATCTGGACACTCTATAGATGTGATGATCTGAAACTGATAAATATGCAAGGAAAGTAAAGTAGGCAAAGAACTCGGTCTATGGCCAAAGGAAGGTCTCTGCGCACTACAGGAATCCCGACGATTTGCGACGGCCAAGGCTGGTGGCAACGATTTTGCAACGATTTTTAGCCGTCGCAACTAAATCGTCGCAATTAAGGTTATTTGTGACGGCCACCGTCGCAAATAAGCTTAATTGCGACAGCTAGGACTGGCCGTCGCAAGTTATTGCCGCAGGCCGGTGGGCCCCACAACATTATTTGCGACGGCCGGGCTGTCGTAATTAAAGCTTATTTGCGACGGCCAGGCCGTCGCAATTAAGTGCTTCTATTTGCGACGGTCGGGCCGTCGCAAATAAGTTCAGTGGGCAGGGTCCACATGTCCTCTTTCGGGACCCACTCTGCTATTTGCGATGGTCGGGCCGTCGCAATTAAAACTTATTTGCGACGGCCAAGCCGTCGCAAATAGCAGTGGCTTATTTGCGACGGCTTTGTACCTTATTTGCGACGGTACTGTATAAAAAGTCGTCGCAAATAAGGTTTTTTATTTTAAAAAAAAAAACAGAAAACGCTAACCGGCTCGATGGCCAGATTCACAGAACAGATTCACAGAACACATCACATCACAACAGTTTCAAAACACATCGTACAAACATCGCATCAACATCAACAAACTAAACATGGGCTCACTCGCCGGTTTGACCTCCGTATCCACCTCCGTAGCCACCTCCGGAGCCACCTCCGAAGTCGAAGTCCTCGTCGCGCCTCATTTCAGGCGGCGGTAGCGACGGCGACGGCGTTTGTGCAGCCGTCGCGGATCCCTGCAATTAATGAAACTTAGAGTTAGAATATAAATGCATCAACATCTCTCTCTCTCCTTTCCTCTCCCTCTATCTTCATCTAAATCCCCCTCTCTTCTTCTCTTTTCATTTCTCTCTTTGTCTCTCACTCTATCTTTCTTTCTCACTCTATCTCTCTATTGCTAACCTTTTCCCTCTATCTTCCTCCCTCTATCTCCATCTACATCTCCCTCCCTCTATCTTCCCCTCTCCATCTACATCTTACTCTCTCTCTTCATTCCCATCCTACTCTATCTATCTTTCACTCTTTCTTCTGTCTCCCTTTCTTCTATCTCTATCTTTCTTCTATCTCAATCATTTTCTTCTATCTAACTATCTCTCTCTTTCATCTATTTCGATCTTATTACGCTGGAGAAGAAGGATTACATAGAAACTTACCTGACCCGCTGAAGAAGGATCGCCTGGAAGGACCGGTGGTAGTACCGGTAGCTGGATTCCCAGACCTTGCGCCCAAGCGATGGCCTGTCATTGCAAACATTAAATGCTACCTATTAGTAAGTCAATTACGCTGAATTAATGAGAATTTTAGTTTTTATTTTGTTACCTTCATTGCTTCCCGCATCTGCGCCAACGCTGCTGCCTGGGTTTGGATCGTGGCCTCCATCGCGATCCTTTGGTGTTTCGCCTCCCTCCTTTCCTCCTCATGTCGCCTTTCGTTTTCTTCTATAGTTTCTCGGAGAGACTGCATCTCAATGTCCCTCTGCGATACGCGGCGACCTCCCGTGCCCGAAGCCTGCGTGGAGGTGCCTCGCGCAGGTCTCCCCGCCCTCGAGTCGACAACTCCGTCGAATATAGCGAGCCTATAAAAAAGAGAGTCAGTAATATGAAATTGAAATATCTTGAATACTTTGAATTGAAAACGATAAAATGACTTGTAAACTCACCTTATGTGTGCTTTTCCACCACCGGTTGCATACGCGGCTTGAGGATCGATCGGTTGACGTTCCCAATCAAAATCCTCGCCGTGTATCTTCCTAGCCTCCTCCCCGTACTTAGCCTGCAAAACAATAAAACCGTGTAAGTTGAACAATCTATATAGTTATATTTAATATGAATGATTTCTAAACTTACCAACCACTCGGTTGCAGCCTGACTGCACCCTGTCGGCTGAGAAGGGTCCCTGTGACCTCTCTTCCAGACCTCAGCAGGGGTGGGCGGCACCCCCGTCTCGCGCTCCTGTCAATACGTGTTAGTACGAACAATATATTATTAATATATAAACATAAGTTACACACACTTACCATGTGTTTAGCTAAACGCAAGTGATTATCTTGCCCGTGCCTGCTCTTCCCCTCCACCCCTCTGCAGTCTCGAGCCTTCTCAGACTTAGCTTTAAACTCGTCGCTAGCCCAGTAGCGACAAAGGCCCGAAATGCATCGGTCCGACCCTGCAACCACCTCACGTGGCCGTGCACATAGTTGGAAGTCGTTAAAAGTACCATCAAGGAAATTATCAGAAAAAAATACTTACTACACTCCACGTACCTGCGCGTACTCCTCCTCCGTCAGGTGCCTCTCGCTCTCTTGACGGAAGTGTAACACGTGCTGCTGGTTCGCCTTCAAGTGCTCATTAATAATTTGGACACGGGCGTTCGACAAAGCTTGTCGAAGCGCCTTGGCAGCGTTGAAGTGAAACACTCGCCTCGCATCCTCAAACATGCGACGGTCGTTCGGGTCCTCTAAAGTATATCTTGCCTGCGATAAAGAATATATTGAAGAGATGTTCACTAAAAGAGTTTAAGAGTTGTAACTTAGAAACTTTTTTTAATATACTTACCATAAAATCGGCCCATACGACCTCCTGAAGGTTGTCGTGCTCCTGGTGATGGACGCGTGTGTAGTCCTCTCACGAAAGAGCAGGCACCCCGTCGATGACCCCAGGATAGTGCAAACGCACTATGGACCCGAGGACACCGTTCACCGGTCTGTGGTGTCTCTCACCGGTGAAAGACAAGTCGTCCCAAGCCCTGTAAGATATTTATTCATTCATTCATTACTTAAGTAATCAAAAGAAACTAAAATTGGAAACTATAATTTTTATTACCTGTCTCCGACTGGACGAATCACGATCCTCTGTGAAGGGACCGCGGGAGGACTGACAAAGTGAGTCCTCCTCGTCCTCCGCGTCTGCTGGGGCGCCACGTCAGGTGACCCAGACGGTTCCTCACCAGCCGAGTCAAAGGCCTCAGGAACAAACTCATCGCCAGCTGGGGGCTGGCTGGCCGAGGGCTGGCTCGCCGAGGGCTGACTCGCTGAGGGCTGCCTCGCCGAGGGCTGGCTGGCCGAGGGCTGCCTCGCTGAGGACTGGCTCACCGAAGGTGCCGCAGCCTCTGAGTCAGCCGGTGAGGACTACAACATTCAAATGATTCATAAGTAAGTTTAATGTGAATTTGAATTTAAAGAATTTGTCAAAAACGAGTGACATTTACCTGTGACGAAGCTCTAGAGCTGGTCTGAACGTGCCCCAGCAGGTGAGAGCGTCTGCTGCCAGTCGACGAGGCACCAACGAAAGCGTCCTCAGGTCTAGAGGGGTAGAACCCCCTCGTCGGCGGCACCTTCTTATCCTTCTTTGACGCCATCCTATTGTAATTAGATAATTAGTAAATATGCAAATAAAATATATAAAATTCATGTTACTATCTTCAAGAAAACATTACTTGTAGTCACTTTCAATATTCATCAACATCACTGTCATGTGCATGTGCCCTACTCCTTAAACCAGCCCAACGATCTTCCATCGTGGCATGTTCTAATTTTCGTTTTCGCGTATCATCTGCCTCTACATCTTCAACATCTTCAACATCTCCAACTAATTGATCGAGTCCTACACCAAGCTCGACAATAAAAGTGCCTGGCAACTCTTCTTCTTGGTACACTTCTTCAACGTCTTCGCTATCATGGTAACCATCATCCCCAGGAGTATATAGCCGCTCACGAGGATTCACCTTATATACCACCCACCAAGCACTGAGCTTCGTGCATGGATAAGGTAGATAATACACTTGTTCAACTTGATGCGCAAGAACAAATGTATCGTAACCTCGTAGTCGGTCCTTATGTTTCACTTCCACCATTCCAAATTGGTTTTCTCGAGTTCCATGAGTACGATCAAACCAATAACAGTTAAAGAAGACAACTCGAAGGGTCTTATTTCCGGTAAAAGTAAATTCAAGGATTTTGTTAATGATACCATAATAATCGGTTAAATTCCCTTGAGTGTCCATTGCTCTCGTCACAACACCAGAATTTGATGTTGCCGCAAGAGGACGATGAGCTTCAAAATGAGTTGTACGGAATCGGAAGTCATTTACGTCATATCGATCATAGCTTCTAACATTCACCAATCCATAAGATAGCTGCCGCAAATCTTCATGGACATTGTGAGTCCGACACTGTTATAAAAGACGAGAGAATATTACATAATACTTCTTTAATAATAGTAATTTATAATATATAGGAGACGAGAGAATATTACATATTCTCGAAACCAAGATAGAAAACTCTGCCCCCCATTTATTCCTTCCTTTCGCATCGCTTCTACTTGTTTGGCCGTAGGTTGATGCCTATGTGGCCAATATTGTCTGTGGAACTCGCTGAACATGAAAAAACATCTTTTAGAGTACATGTGTAGCAAAATATGTAGATTAGCATAAACATAGGAGAAACACTTACTCGAAGTATTCATGCATGCCTTCTATATTTGCGTACATGTAGAGTAAAGCAACAGTCCTTTCCTGTTCGGATAGCACATAGGTCGTGTAGCTACCAACGGTGGCGCCTCTCGTTTGAAAAATGGAAAGGTCGCTTAGAGGGGGTGTTTCGTCCACATTGTACCGCATCGCCGAAGTATTGATATTGTTTTCTTCCGCAAAGTAGACACTTGAAAAGTATCCAACTTCCTTAAGAGCATATGCTTCAGCGATGCACCCTTCCACCCTTGCCCTGTTGCCAACCATTGGTTTCAGATATCATAGCGCTCTTTCAATGTGATACATCCACCTATATTGCACAGGACCGCCAACTTTAGCTTCGAATGGAAGATGGATAAGCAGATGTTGCATTGGATTGAAGAAACCCGGTGGAAAATTTTTTTCCATCTTACATAAAAGTATGGGTATCTCCTTCTCTAACTTATCCATCATCCCGATCTTGATTTCTTTAGCACAAAGCTGTCTATAGAAATAGCTGAGCTCGACTAAAACCTTCCACACCGCATCATCTAGATAGCCTCAAAACATAACAGGTAGGAGTCTTTCCATTATAATATGATAATCATGACTCTTCAACCCAGTGAGGTTTCCTGTGTTAACATTTACGGCTCGTTTCAGGCTAGCTACGTAACCATCTGGGAATTTCAAAGTTTTCATCCATTTCATAACTTCTTTCTTTTCTTTCGATCGAAGACAGAAAGAAGCACGTGGCTTTCCACCACTTTCAGAGATTTCAAGAGTTGGACGCTGACAAATGTCTGCCAAATCTAGTCTAGCTTTATAATTGTCTTTCGTTTTGCCAGGCATATCCATGCAAGTGCTTATGATACTTTCGCTCATATTACGCTCCTGATGCATGACATCAATGTTGTGCATTAGAATCAACGACTTCACATATGGTAGCTCCCAAAGTCCACATATGTGAGTCCAATTGTGTTCCTATCCATAACCTACGAAATATCCAGGACGACCTTCATCAGGCACCAGTTTGTCCAACATATCAGAAATTTTTGACCCGTTGAGACGCTTCGGTGGTCCTTTAGTGACAACAGTGTTCTTTCGAAAGACAAGCC